>OX457041.1:10493698-10676198 GCA_949752735.1 Lumbricus terrestris | reverse complement strand
AAATTTGCTCCATGCAGGTTTGTTTTTGATAGCAAGAATAGTTTAAAAACCAGTTTCACTCAGATATGACGTGCGGAAAGGAATCGTAAAATTTAAAACTAGACCAGAAAGTAATCCTTCAGTCAATTCAGCTCTCCGCTATATGAGCTCTAAATACACCGTGATTCAAAAAAAAGTAAGCCAAATTATTTTTCATATATCTCCAATGCCTGATAACATATCACGCTAAAATTTTCCAAATATTTAGAGAATTGGACCAAGAATATGATTCCAAGATTTCATGAGAAAAAGTTGAACGGATAAAAAGATATGTATCTTTCAACTTCATATGCCGAAATTTCAGTTTACAAGCAATTTTCTGTTAGATTCAATAAAATGTGAGTCAAACTTTTTCAGTATCTTTATGGCCTGATAATTAATCATAGTAAAATTTTCCAAATATTTAGAGAATTGAATCAAGAATGGGATTCCAAAATATCAAGTCATAAATTTGAGCGGATAGAAAGATATGAATATTTCAACTTCATCTCCCGAGACTTCAGTTTTCAGCAAGTCTGTTATGGTGTTTTTTGCGGTTTCGACGCTTGATAGTTCCCAATTTTGGTCTTCAGTGACCCTGGAGTAAAAATTAATGGATCCTATTATCGCGACGTTCTACTCTCACAGCATACTCTATCTGTAATCAGAAATCTAGCCCCAGAAGGCTGGGGTTTTTTCAACAGGACAGTGTCCCAGCCCACAGAGCCAAGGGAACCATTGAAATGCTGACAAGAGAGATGCCAGACTTCATTTCTCTCACATTATGGCCTACGAACAGCCCAGATTTGAATCCTGTCGATCATAAAGTGTGGAGCTTGATGCAAGACCGAGTATAGACAACAATCCATGGTATAAACGATCTGAAGTGGCGCTTGATGGATGTGTGGGATGACCTGGACCAGCGGATAATCGACGATGCTGTTGCCCAATGGCGCCAGCTCCTCCAGGCTTGCGTGCAAGCATCAGGAGAACATTTTGAGCATCTTATTTAATTAAATAATCAAACCAAACTGTGGGAATCATGTTGTTATTCAATTCTCTACATATCTGGAAAATTTTAGGATGATTAGTCATCAGGCATTAGAGATATAAGAAAAACAGTTTGACTTTCATTTTATTGAATCTAACAGAAAATTGCTTGTAAACTGAAATTTCGACATATGAAGTTGAAAGATACATATCTTTTTATCCGTTCAACTTTTTCTCATGAAATCTTGGAATCATATTCTTGGTCCAATTCTCTAAATATTTCAAAAATTTTAGCGTGATACGTTATCAGGCACTGGAGATATTTGAAAAACATTTTGGCTTACTTTTTTTTGAATCACGGTGTATATTCTGAGAATTTCTGGTTTTAGCAGGTCCTACTTTCAGCCATGCATGTATACATTATACGTTTCAAAAATTATAGTAATAGGCCTAAGCATAAATATGTTGCATACATGTAGGCCTATAATATGTGAGTCTTATTATATGATGTGAAATAAACAAATGACGATGCTGTTATGTTGCAACGTTAAAATCATTGCTAATCAAAGAAAGATGGACACAAAGTCCATGAACTCAAAGAAAATTAATATTTCTTGAATTTTTCGCGTACCCCTTACCGGTGTCTGGCGTACCCCCAGGGGTACGCGTACCACAGTTTGAGAACCCCTGCTATAGACCATGCCATTATAGGACATACCGTCATTGAACATACCGTCATAGAACGTACCGTCATGGAACATTCCGTTATAGAGCATACCATTATAGAGCATACCGTCATTGAACATACCGTCATTGAACATACCGTCATTGAACATACCGTCATTGAACATACGGTTATGGATGATGGAAACCCGACGGAAGCCATTACCGTCTGGCTGTGCAGCTGAATCCTTCATTTATGTGGCTTATGGTTGGACCCGGAGTTTAACGACATCTTGTGGCAACGAAGAACGTGGACGTCAACGGAAATTAATTTTCAGAACCGTTCTCGTCGTCGTTCCAATGGCATAACAAACAGCTCTCCAACTCAGGCGACGGCTCTCGATAATTATGGGCCATCCAATTTACATTCTAAATTTTAATATGCTGACGGAATTCTAAATGAGTTGAACATTGGTTTGCCCTTATTTAAGGGTTTCTGACTTTCCCCTACCACCACCCCGCCACCCCCAGTATCAATGAACCTGTCTGCACTGTGAATTTGAGAATCTCTGGGATCACGGGTGGAAGGGAGATGATCTGGAACAGTCACCATGGAAGTCTTCCATCCTCTGGATTAATCTCACTCCGTTGGTATGCCAAGTGGAGCCAACAAGTGGTTAGTAAATAAGTCGTTCAAGGTGGTCTCTGCCCTCACTGATCTCGCTTGTCCCTAGATTGTCGCTCTGCCATCTAAGAAATTTATTGTCTTGCATTGTTGGTGAGTTTTGTTCTTTTTATAAATTTTTTTATTCCCGCTGACCTTAGCTTCTAAAGAACACATTAGAAATTTGGAGTGAACAATTGCTATTATGATTATAATTATGTATATTAGTGTTGTTGATATTGGTTTTCTGGCAAACTGATTATGGATTGTAGAAAGCCGAATTTAAACTAACTATTGTTTTATTAACTTTCATAGGATATTTAATGTTATTGTATAATGCAAGAAGGGGCCGCCGAGAGAGGGCAAGGGCAAATGCCAATGGGCCCGGCGATTTTTAGGGGCCCGGGCTAAGTGGTTACATATAGAAGTAGAACAGTTTATGATTTATGCCTTTTAAATACATATGATATTGCAGAAAAGAGTAACTGCAATCAGTTTAAACTTCAATTTAACAACTAAATAAAAATCATTTTTTATATATAAAATAAAATAAAATCATAATTTATATACAAATATAAAATTGTAGGTCGTATCTGCACTTTTATCACTTCCATTTGTTTATAAAAAAATTGTTTCTCGTTAAGCCTTAAGATAGTTTAGGGTCCATGACTGCTCTGTCTAGGGACCCCCGGAAGTTCTCTCGTCAGTCCCGAATGCAAGTTGCTTTATGTGTTAACCGTTTATAACACACATAGGCGCATGAAAAGTAGTGTCAACACCGAATTGCACAAACGTTGTGCGGAGTGGTTACAAATTTTAAACAAACACCTTATCTGCAGGCCGTATTGGGTCAGAACAATCGTAAACACTAGACACATTCCATGAGTTTTTGCTGGGATTTGTTACAGTTTACAAGACACTTGGGTGCTAGGTCAAAGTAAGAGCGGTAAATTAAAGTACTTAAGAACATTGAGCTGAATTGGAGCAGTGAGGGGATGACGGTGACGGTGATCAAACATAAAGGAAGCGAATGAATGTGACTTTCTGGGAACTTACTGTGAATGTGTGTTTTGTGGCAGGTTTCGGATCAGACGGACAGCGAAAAATGTGGAAATCTTGGAGACCGTGGCTTGCGTTCTTCTCCAGTTTCAACGTATTCGGTGCAAAGAGGTAAAGAAGAAATTCATGTCTTTGTTTCCTGAATTCCAATTGTAATTTGGTGACTTCTGTTTCTAATGTCTGATGATAATGTTTATTGAGCAGTTTTCCTGCTTAGAAATGGTAACATTTTCAGGATAAAATTGCTTGAAATTCAATGCACCCTTTCAGAGATTGCAAAAGTCCCAACCTGTTTGGCAATTTTCTTGACTCATTCGTCAGATGCAAAATGAAGAAAAGCTGTCCCTTCAGCTAGCCGCGAGACAGTTAGCGATTTCATTTTTCTTAGCCTCTGCATGTGAGATCGGTCGGGTGGCCAAGATTTTCTCTCCAAGGCTCAGTCTCTCTCGGAAAGTGTATGGCCAATGTGCTCATCGTGGATAAGTTGCCTAGGTGGAGCAGAAATTTATAACCAAATTTGTGTTGTGCCCTGGTGGGAGTTGCCCCGCCCTTCCTCTGTTCCTCTGTGGTGTATTGAATGAATCAATGAATATGAGATGTGAGATTCTCAAATCATGCACTCTACAGATTAGCACTGATCATGATGAAGTACTTGCGTTATAAATAATCACATTAACGAGAATACTGATCAGTCTCCTGCAATTACTGGTTTGCTGATCACGTTTGTGGCAATATTGACTATAATTTCAATAACACGAAAAAATAGGAGTTAATTTTTTCCATGTCATCTGTATTTAACTATTTATGCTCTGAGAACAAATATTACAATAATAGCAATGGCATAAACTGCTGCACTAGTAAAATCTACCAACAGGTTAAATAATAATGTTCAGAGTTTTTATGCAAGAGACTTTCCGTAATTGCCTTAATTACCCTCCTTTCTAATAAGAAAGTAGGGCCACTGAAGCAAATGTTCATATACTACAAATCAGGTAGGGGTCAGGGAGGCAACTCGGTGTGCCCATCTAGAGAAATTCTGCAGACTAAATCTTAAATGCTGCATTTTTTGCATAATTATAATCAGTAACATTTGGTTTATAAAATCTTAACTTTGATTTCTCCAATGTTGTCAATCACAAGCATCAACATAGTCATGCCAAAGTTAGACCCGTCCTTACACAACAAATCATATGGGACCCTATAAGTGTAAGGTATAAGCTAAGGCCCTAGACTGCAGCAGCAAGATGTCTTTCAAAATGATGTGATATGTTTAATATACTTTAATATGATACGTTAAATACACAAATGTGTATTTAAATTAAAGGCAGATTTGCTCAGGCGCCTTTGTTACTCTGACTCCCCAGTTTGCTGGAGAATATCGTCAGACTCAATGGCCGACCATTAAGAAAGGTTTGACACCCCTGTGAGATGTGATGACCTTACCTTTTAGAGGACTTTTCGGTATGGATAGTTCTCATTTATTATCAGAACAACTTTATTCTTCCATTATCAACCAGACAGCCCTTTGGGGGGAGGGGTAGGGAGCAGTGGTTGACTCCAAACCCTGGAGAAATCCATTCATCAAAAGCTTTGATATTCTGATAGACCTGTACCTGATTCCTCGTATTATATTTTTTACCGACCTTGGGAAACATATCATGTTTGGAAAATCTTAAGACACCTCAGAGGACGAGATTCTATTTTGGACTGACAGGATGACATCTGTTGATGGATTGACACACCAAGTGTGGCGTCTTGTCTGTCGGTCTGTCTCTGTGTTTGTTGGTCTGCCTATTTGTTGGTATACGTCTGTCTGTTGGTCGTTCTGTCTGTGTTCCGTGTTTGTTTCTTACATAGACCCAACCGTTCAGAGACTCATGGTATTTGCTGTCTGTCCGTCCCTATAGCCATCAGTCCTCAATAGATCATATGAGTCTGAGTGCTTATTTGTTAGTCTATGCCTCTGCTGCCTGTTTGCCTGTCTGTGTCTGTGTGTGTGGGCCTATGCCAGTCTACCTGTTTGTCTGTGCCTCTGCCTTTCTGCCTGCATGCCTGCTTGCTTGCTTGCTTGCTTGTGTCACTCTGTTAGGTTGGGGCTTCAATAAGAATGTTGGTCACAATGTTCAGGTCTGTTGTCTGTCTGTCTATATGTGTGTCTGTGTGTGGGTCTGTCTGTCTGTCTGTCTCTGTCTGTCTGTTGTCTTGACTCCATTTGGCCAATGATCCATCATTTGTCTCTGTCCCTATCTGCCTGCCTGTCTGTATGTCTATCTGTCTGTCTGCCTGCCTCTCTGTCTGTCTATTTATCTTTTGCTCTGCAGTCAACTCGTCGACTCTTTCCAATCTGTATGAGTTCTTTATGAAGAGAGCTATGCTTGGTCTGTCGTCGCTTCTTCCAATCCAGTTGATTGATCGATCGATTGAATGATTGATTGCAAAGCTGCCGATGCACGAAATGAGTCTCTGCCTCTACATATGATGGGGAACTTGCAACCCATGGTTACCCCCGAGGGTCCTTACGTATTGGGGTTTGCTGCCTGATTTCCTCTCATTCTTCACCCGTCTTCGAAGCATGTGACCACATGATAATATAGAGTTGATGATGTATCGATGGCAGGCTCAGTGAATGTGTCCGAGAGATTAGGTGCATTTATATTAAGTTATGCGAGTCATGGGGTTCGACCGGCCTTGTGATACTGCGGGTAACTGCCAGTTATCCGGGAGCGCCTTAATGAAGCCACTGCATTAGTAATTAATTTAAGGTGGTCGTACATGGAAATTTCAAGGCCGTAGCTAGGGTGTGTTTTGGGTGTCTGAGCTCATCTCTCGAAATGAAATATTGCTAAAATAAAATAATGCATAAATCATGATGTAAGGACGTAGAGGATTTCATTTTCAAGCTCTTATTTTTATGTAACATTTTAGAGAAGATTAAATCATCCTCCCCTTTAGTCAGTTCATTCAGTTGCTTGTTTGCTTACAAGTTCAAGGTCGAGTAAACAGCCCCCGAAATAAAATCCTGGCTACGGCCATGCACAGAATACCAGACCAAAGATTTTATTATTATTATTTGTTTGTTTGTTTGTATGTGCACTTGTTATAGCGCCCCTTCAAGCTCACTACTCAGAAGCGCTCCTGACTACAGAGCGGGCACTGCATCAGAGTTTCACACCGAAGTGCCAAGCAATTGCGAGTGAAGGACTTGCCCAAGGTCCCTAGGCGGTGACTTGAGGTGGATTTGAGCCTTCAACCCCTCTTGGCTGGATGGTGAACAACTGACGAAGATAGAACGGCTAGGATGATTGAAGTGTATTGTAAGTGAGTGATAGGACTTTGTATTCTATGCGTTCAGGTATTTTGATTCAGTGTTGCGATTTCAGGATAGAAGGGGTGTGGTGGCGTTTGGTGGTTTTGGTTACAGCACGGGCGAGGGCATTCTGGGTAGCTTGGAGGCAGTTTATTTGGTTGTATGTCCATATTCAGGAAGAGAGAGAATTGCAATATCGGAATATGCTGCACATGGCTTTCGAGTGGTGCTTTAGAAATTTAGAGATTAAAATTACCATGGTCTAATTTATTTACTTTACATCAGAACATTGTTCATTAAAGTACCGTATCTGCAGTCTGTTTGTTCTCGTTGTAATTGTGAGAAACTGTGGTTCAGTGAGGTATCTGGATCTCGGCTCAAGCAACAATTGTTTCTGAATGAGGTCTCATCTCCTGCCGCTTGAGATACGTAGAGAACTGGACAAATGATTCATGTGCTGCGCCTCATGTGTCGTCGCCGCCGTTGGAGCAGTGAACGAAATTGCCAAGAAATCGTTTACTTGGCTGCGTGTAGGGAATTATTGTCGGTAATATAGTCGACCTCGATATTCGACCTCAGGGGCGGATGGGCCATAGTTCAACGGGTCATTTGGTCGGCAAAGGGTCATTTGCCAGCAGGATTTTGTCTGCTCTAAATGGACTTTTCTCCGATCTGCTGCCGCCGAGATGATTTGCCGATTTGCCATCCGGTTGGCCTTTAGATGATTTGTCATCTGGTTGCCTTTAGATGACTTGTCATCCGCTGGACCTTTTATATGATTTGTCATCTGGTTGGCCTTTAGATCAGGGGTTCTCAAACTGTGGTACGCGTACCCCCAGGGGTACGCCAGGCGTCGGTAAGGGGTACGCGAAAAATTTCAAAAATATAAATTTTCTTTGAGTTTATGGATTTTGTGTCCATCTTTCTTTGATTAGCAGTGATTTTTAACGTTGCAACATATAACAGCATCGACATTTCTTTCACAGTATATAATTAGACTCATAATATTATAATGCAGTGCATGCAACATATTTTTATGCTTAGACCTATTACTATAATTTTGAAACAAATAGGCCTAATGTATAAATTGTTGAAAGTACCAAAGCCAGAAAATCTCACACTGTATAATATAGAGCTCAACTAGCAGAGAGCTGAATTTGCCAAAATTTAATGATTAATTTTTGGTCGAACTTTAAATTGTGTGATTCCTTTCAGCACGTCATATCTGGGTGAACTGTTAACTATTCTTGCTATCAGAAACAAACACGGGGTAAATTTGCGTTTGAAATTGACAAATATTAAACCAGATATTTATAGTAAATCTGTGCTAGTCTGAACAAGCCTGTGCACAGCACTAATAGGTTGGCTCTTTTTCTTTCTTACAGGGTTATGGAACAATTTTTCATTTAAAATTTTTTGACAAGATTATATGATTAAAAACTAGATTTTACTCCCTTTTTACGGGCTTAGGCCTACAGACTCTAATAAACGATGTCACCAATGATTAAATGGACTTTTAGTTGTCACTGCCAAGGGACATCGCAATGGCATTTTGTTTCTGATCTGATTTTGCAGGGGGTACGCCATCATTTTATATTTTTACTTGGGGGTACAATAAAAATAAAGTTTGAGAACCCCTGCTTTAGATGGATTGTCATCCATCTGGTAGAGGGGACTCTTATCCGATCGTTAAAAATATCAGATATTTTTAGATTATTTTGTGTGTTTTGCAATCTGCCGCAAAAGAGCAAAACCGGAGCAAAACCGGAATATGACTGAAACGCTGAATAGGCCTAAACCTTGAGATTCTTAATGTATATACATAGCAAGTAGCAGCAACAGCTCTTTAAAGCAATAGGTAGCATTGATCCTAATCTCGTCCTCCAATCTCTACTCCCTTCCCTTTGTGGTGACGGATATAACCTTCAAGCTAGACCACACAACTTTTCATTAGCTGTTAAAGATCGTCATAACTTCATCTCACGCATTCTGTATAGGCACATCGATCTACTAACATACATGTAATATTTTATCCTTGTGATGTGACGGTCTCCGTTATAAATGTCCTACTGTGCAATATTGTCTGTTTGAGTTGCATCTGTGTCAGCTTAATACTTTTAATAAACGAATTGATTGATTGATTGGTGTATTGATTGATTGATTGATTGATTGATTGATTGATTGATTGATTGATTGATTGATTGATTGATTGATTGATTGATTGATTGATTGATTGATTGATTAAACGTGTAAATATCCATGTTTTCTTATGTCAACTGTCTGTCCTCGGACCTGCTTATTTTTCTCTACGCATTTTTTAATAATTGATTGTTGGGCTATCTGTGAGGGAGGGGGTAAAGAGGAAGCGTGAGCCTTACTAGGTATACCGACAGCTCCCAAACCTGGATGTGGTTCTGTGTTCCCAATGTGTAGTGCTTATTTTGGAGTTTGTGGCAAACCGTTGCTGAGTGCTGAGCATTTTTTTGTCTTGCTTAGGGTAACCCAACCCTACCCATAGTTACTTACACTCTATTACCTCAAACCAGAGTCTGCACCATGCATATGTCTCCCATAATTATGCTTACCCGGTAGATATATTTTGCATTGTATTGTCTCTGTCTTTATGTCTATCTTTTGCTGTGTTTGTCTTTCCGTCTCTCTGTGTGTCTGGTTATGTATGTGTCTGTCTTTGTGTCTGTCCTTTTCTGTCTGTGTCAATCTGTTTTTGTGTCTGGCTATATCCTTGTGTCTATGAGTTGTCTGTCTGTCTGCCTGTCTGTCTGCCTGTCTGTCTGCCTGCCTGTCTGTCTGTCTGCCTGCCTGTCTGTCTGTCTGTCTGTGTCAGGTGATATGTCTGCCTATATAATTTGATGTCATTCAATTGCTGTAGTAGGCTACAGTATAGTTGTCTTGTGCCTCAGCCAAATGATTTTTCCAACTGAGGTCTTTACTTCTCTGGTGCTTATACATAATAGTATAGAGGCATCTAAACAAAGGATTTATAAATAACCTTTATAATTACCTTTTAATAACTTTTCAATGGAACACTGTGAGCAAATGTGTACCTCTGTACTACAAAGGCCATGCTCATATCTCTGCCATAATTATCAGTTGGCATATCATAGATCTTACAGATCGACATATTACTTTCTGTGACCATGTCTTTTTCAACAGTGGTGCCTGCTCTATGTAGACGATATGTGATTGAATGAAATGGAGGCGATTTTTGCTTTTACTTCAGATGAAAACCAGACGCCACTTTATTTGGCCGCCCTCTACATGATCATGTTGCCATAGTAACGAACATTGATATGTGAGTTGCGATTTCCCAACCCCCCCACCCCCACCCACCTTGAGTCCTCAGTTCCATGCGTTGTGTCTGGAAATGTTGAGAACGAATGACATTGAAATGTCCTCTGCTGGGTGCATTGAAGTTGGCTGGCATAGAAATAAACTAACGAGGATTATGGGAATTATGGGGTTCTAGGATAGATGTGACCGAGGGTTCATTGTGCTGGGGAAATTGGTGGCAAGGTATGTTCAGGAAATCATTTGTTTTTTGTTCTGACTTTGAGTTGTTTTGTATCGCATCATTTATTGTCATCTTCTGTCTGTGTGGCTCAGTGTCAGACTTGTCTGCAGTCTGTCTTTCTATTTCTGTCTGTCTGTGTGTTTGCATTTCTGTCTGTATGTCAATGTCTGTCACTTAATCTGTCTGCCTGTCTGTCTGTCTGCCTGTCTGTCTGTTCTTTTGTGTCTATCTGTCTGTTGATAGGATAGGTGTGTGTCTGTGTGTCTGTACATGTCCATCTGCCTTCCTACGTGTTTCTTTGCTTCCCATCATTTATCCGACCTTGTGCTGTCTGTTAGCATGGACCGCCTCGTTATTGCCCGAGTTTCTATCTTTTGCGGGTAACAGTATTGAAAGAAGGCAATTTAATTAATTAATAGCACACATATATACACGCGCACACACACACGCACGCACACATGTGCATATATATATATATATATTATATACACAGAATTGTAATTTATATATAATGTGTTATTGTATATACGTATATATGTAAGCAATGTGCATATATACAACAGTAGCATACAACATTGAGCATTTGACCAAATGGTTGTGCTGCCGAGTGACAAATGAACTCTCAGCAGATGTCGCTGTCGCTTCAGATGTGCTTCGTGGCGCCACCTGGTGTTGCGGGGAATAATCTACCTGTCTGGCGTTCCAATACGCTGCTTCCATCCATTCCATTTATTACAGCGTGGTCGTATAAAAGCGGTCGTTCTCGTGCGTGTTTCGTGTTTCGGATGCTAGAGCCATGGCGAATCCATTAAGTTTTACTGGGGGCCCAGAAAAGCCGGATCGCTTAATCTGCTTTCAGTGGACTGACCTCTTGGTGGTTGATTTATTAACCGGTCGATTTAGTCTTCCTGTGACCAGTGTCTAGTTAACCCTTTTCTCCACTGTCTAGTTAACCCTTCTCTCCACTGTCTAGCTAACCCTTTTCTCCATGGTCTAGTTAACCCTTTTCTCCACTGTCTAGTTAACCCTTTTTCTCCACTGTCTAGTTAACCCTTTTCTCCACTGTCTAGTTAACCCTTTTCTCTACTGTCTATATATACGAAAGCCCATAGGGTACATGCCATTTTTACATTTTTTATCTGTTGCGCACTAGATAAAAAAAATCGCATGTCCCCGGCTTCCATACATGCACTCAAAGTTAACCATTGCCAAGTTTTAGCCCAATGTTGCACGGGTCCTGGTTCTAGGGGTGAGGGAGGCCGGGGGAGGGTGGGTGGGACCACGGCAGATGCCAGCAGTTGTAGATCTTGGACTCGTATAGGGCAGAATTTTTTATATCACGCTGACTATCAGATTGTTAGTTTGCCAGATTGCTGCACAATGAGTGCAGCTGTCTCCACGGATCTGCCATTGCTGGACAAGTGACAGCATTTTTTGCCCACAGATGTGATTGCATATTAAATAAGAACGTATATGAGTGAGTATGTAAGTAATTAAGTGATTTAGTACGCAAGAACTTAAGTAAGTAAGTAGCCTGTATTTGCATCTTACAATCGCACATGCGTGATATTGCATAAGACGATTACATACATTTAAAGAAGATATGACAGAATGACCGCAGATTTGAAAGTTACTGTTGCATATTAATATACATGTATAGCCAAATATGGCCGAAAATGTACCGGTTAATGAAACTATTTAAAACCAAATTTAAGTTAACGAGAGGCAGCATGAAAGGATGTCCTTTCTTGCGGAGTAAATGCTTGTCCTCATTCCACACTTGTCCTATAGGATATACTATAGCACAGAATAATGGTATAGGGGCCTCTAATATAATAATAATAATAATAATAATAATAATAATAATAATAACCGTTGTATTTTTCAAACTGACACAACGCAATATGATTGCCTGAAACCATCTTAATTAACATCAATCTTAACTACTAACAGAACAGACAACCTGCAGCCCTGCAATATATGGTCCATGCCGTCGTAGAGAGTGCACTAGTGAAATAGGTTTGAGGCCGTGTAAATCAGTGGTTCCCAACCTTTTTTGACCTGAGGGCCACTTTTCCTATGTTGGAGGACACGAGGGCCACTGTTTCTTAGTTGAAGGACTTTAGGGGGCCACAAGGTTAAAATTTTATTAACCAGAGGCATATAAATTTTTTATAATTGATTCAAAATAAAAATGTTTGATGTTATTTATCGACGTTAAAATAAAATAATTTGTAATAGAAAATAATAATGTGTTCTATCCCGTCCAAATTGTTAATTTTTCATATATTTTTGATAATTCTTTGAGAGATGAGGGCCATTTTCTGAGGCCTGGCGGGCCATTTTCTGAGGCCTGGCGGGCCACTTTTGGCCCGCGGGCCACGGGTTGGGAATCGCTGGTGTAAATGTAAATGCATATCCGGATCCTTCACAGCGCAACAATAAAGGTGTCGGCGGCGGTGACATCAGAGATAGACCGGCTTATAATACAGCGGATCTACATCAAATTAAGACCGCTTAATATGATCTAGAAGCCTGGATGCATCAATCGTGTGAATTGCTTCTGACTAAATTATTGATGCCGATTTCTTTATAGGCCTACTGTCGCCGCCCGGCTTTGATCTAGGTCGGGCGTGAGTAGAACGAAAGCTTTTGTCTGATGTACACGTGACACCATTAGGACTACTGTTGCAACCACCACCCCCGCCCCACTTGCTCGTTAATACTCTTATGTAGTTACTATATTTATACTTATGTAACTTCGTCAGCTGGATGTAAAGCTACATCTAGGGTACTTCATTAACCTGTGATTACATGAGACTGTAGTAATAATAATGATTCTAATAATAATAATAATAATAATAATAGTAATAATAATAATAATAATAATAATAATAATAATAATAATAATAATAATAATAATAATAATAATAATAATAATAATAATAATAATGATAATGATAACAACAACAACAACAACAATGGCAGCAACAACAATAATAATAATAATAGTCATCTCTTGGAGTTGCCTCATTTTGCATTTAAGGAACCCTACGTTCCTGAATCAGCCTACATAGGTTACAGTTTTAACTGATTTAAGTAAACGAATGAGATGCAACACATTCGCTGCTGTCGACCATTCGCCTCTTTTTTATCGCACTGAGTCTACGTCTTTTTAAAAGTATTTTTCCAAACGAAATTTTCTCCGTCGGGCGTTCAAGTTCTGCTAATGCGTAGGCTTTCTGCGCCGCGTATTTGAAGTGCTGCTGAAATTCAGACAGTAAATAAAAGCGATTTAATCGGCAGCCATTTCGTTGGGTCTATCTGTCCATAAAAATATGTCTATGTCTATGTCTATCCACCGAATGACCGATGGTAAAGCCAGTCATTGGGTTTACGACTTTCAGAGCCAGATAGTTCGGTTGGCGCCAGAAAATGTCGTCTGCCGTGCGGATTTTATCGCTATGAAGGTCGGGAGTTTTGGGGTTGATGTAATGCTGTTGGGATCTGACGAGAAACGGTTTGTACGAGTGTGGATTGAGCGCTTGATAGGGCGATGCAAATAATGTAGTAGACCATAAGTATTTGTGTGAGGTATCTTGGCATTTATGTGTTTATTTTAAAAGCATTGTGGTAAAACTTTGATGTAGGGCTACGGATTTTAACATTTTAATTACTTAATTTATTAATCGTTACAAATTTTTATATGTTAATTTTTGACTTGTTTGATTAATTTCGGATTAATGTTTTTTTAGTTAGTGGCCATTTTCAGAGTGAACAATGCAGCAAACAATGATAGTAGGCCTATGAAGCTTTGGAGTGAGAATCACGGTGTATATATGTGCAATTGTACATGGGGTTATGTACAGTTGTACCAAATACCTATTTTATGTATTGCATCAGAGTGTATTTACTGTTATGTTGCTTGAGTTTTAAATATGTAGCTTCGAGAGTTTTGTCTCTTCATGTGTGTATACCAATTTTTTAATAGATAAGACATAAGTGGGTGTATGTTGTGCATTTTTGTGTATTTGTGTGTAATTAGGTTTGCTATACAAGGTGCGCCAAAAAAAAGACCCCCCTAGGTTTTTTGCCAATATCTTGTCCAAAAGTAAGAATTTCCAAATGAAATTTTACAGTCTTAAAGACAATTCATATTTACACATAATGGCCAGATTTCATCAAAATATTCCAAGCACAACAAAAGTTATATCACTTTTAGTGAGGCCACCCCCGTTTCTTGACGATTCAAAGACGTAACGCAGCAAAAAGGTAGCAAAAACACGATTTTATTAAGTCTTATCTTAATTAATTGTTATCAGATAGCCTTGATATTGTCAGATGATCGTTATTATTACTATTTAAAAAAGAAACAGGGCACCAGCGTAGCTGCGCGTCACTGAGAAGTCACTTTGCAAGATGACGATCAAATTGGTAAATAAGGAATCTGCCTGATTAATCAGAGGTCCATCAAGAACTTTGCAAAGATACTCAAAAGAAGTGCTGGCACTGGTGTTGGGCACAGTGAACACAGGTTGTGAAGCACTACCAAGTTCATTTGACAACAGTTATTTGAGATTGGACATGATAAAATCGTGTTTTGTTACTTTTTGTTGTGTTTCGTTTTCGAATCGTCAAAAACCGGTGGGTGGTCTCACTAAAAGTGGTATAACATTTGCCCTGTTTGAAATATTTTGATGAAATGTGGCCAAAATATGCAGATATGAATTGTCTTTAAGCCTGCAAAATTTCATTTCGATATTCTTACTTTTGGCCAAGATATTGGCAAAAAACCTAATTTTTGTTGCGCTTCGTTTTTGAATCGTCAAAAAACGGGGGGTGACCTCACTAAAAGTGATGTAACTTTTGTTCCGTTTGAAATATTTTAATGAAATCTGGCCATAATGTGTAAATATGAATTGTCTATAAGCCTGTGAAATTTCATTTGGAAATTCTTACTTTTGGTCAAAATATTGGCAAAAAATCTAGGGGGGGGTCTTTTTTTGGCGCACCCTGTAGATGTAACATAACTGCATGTGCATGCACATATGGGTATATCAATTGCATCCACGTGTGGATCCTCTCGGAGTAGGCTGCACGCCGCTGGAATGTGACTTAAGCATGAGGGCGCTATATAATTTATCAGATTAAATTCCGTTGCTTCACTTGACGACTTTCATGGCGATGAGGCCGCAGAGGACGAATTTTATATAGCGCAAATGTATTTTGTGTTGTTGACGCCGGGATGATGATGATGCTTTCGTGTGACAAGACTGGGCTTGGCTTTGCTCTTATGTGGTGGGGTTTGGGGAGGACTGGGATGGGTTGTTGATGGCGATCAGCCGTTAAGGAACATTGTCCTCAGGAGGGTTATTAAGGAGCAATAACCGTCAATGACTAGGGATAGAATCAGACAGACAACGTGTGAGACAGACGGACTAAGGCAGACGAGTAGACATGCAAAGAGATGTGTGGACACCGGCAGATACTAAAAGACTTTATATAACGCTCTCTTGTGAATGTTATGGCTGGGTTAAACAGATGATGGTGGCAGAGAACTGGTGGGGTTTGATTGGTGGTGGTGGTGGTGGTGGTGGTGGTGGTGGTGGTGGTGGTGGTAGTGGCCGTGGTGGTGGGGGGGGGGGCAGAGTAGTGGTAAGGTGGTTGTGGGGTGGTAACCTATGGTGATTGACTGCCAATGACTGGAGGTTGGATGATGGTGTCATGGTGATTGGTGAAGATAACAACTTTGGGGGAAGGATGGTTGAAATGCAATGGACACTACACACCGACCGACCGACCGACCGACCGACCGACTGACCGACTGTCTGACTGACCGAATGACCGACTGACCGACTGACTGACCGACCGACTGACTGACCGACCGACTGACTGACCGACTGACTGACTGACTGACTGACTGACTGACCGACCGACCGACTGACCGACCGACCGACCGACCGACCGACCGACCGACTGACTGACCGAATGACCGACTGACTGACTGACTGACCGACCGACCGACCGACCGACCGACAGACTGACTGACCGACTGAATGACTGACCGACCGACCGACTGACTGACCGACTGGCCGACTGACTGACCGACCGACCGACCGACCGACCGACCGACCGACCGACTGACCGACTGTCTGACTGACCGAATGACCGACCGACCGACTGACCGACTGGCCGACTGACTGACTGAAGCTGTTCCTATAGGTGTCTGGATGGAGAATGCGTGTTGTAGTGAGTATACCAAGCATCATCATCATCATTTGTGAATGACTCAACACAAACTCTGAATAATATTATTTGTGCATCAGTGCTAAACGGTTGTAATAACAATTAACATCGTCGTCGGCGGCATTCACTGAAACACATGCATGCAGTAACTGCCAGATGATGATGAGAAATGACGATTTAGCTGGCCAGGGGCCAAACCAATTGTCACGGTTATATATATATATATATTATATATATATATAGCTACATACACTATATATACATACATACACTATATATACACATATATACACTATATATATACATACATACATACACTATAGATACGTGGAAGACGTCAGCTGACCATGCGGATATATATACCAATATACATACATAATTACATATATATGTACATACACTATTATTAGTAACAGTGATACACATACACACATATATGCGTGTGTGTTTGTGTGTGTGCTTCTAGCATATATATATATATATATATATATATATATATATATGTATATATATGCTAGAAGCACACACACAAACACACACGTATATATATATATATATATACACGCCGCATATACGTCTGCAGCTATAGTTCTGCTGATGGCTTCATTTTTGTAATTACATAATGACAAGGTCATAGAGGTCTTTGTTCTCTGTCAGTTGACTGTGTGGACATCTAGCGTCGTCGCTTTTTCGCTTTTATCCGGATAGAACAACGGTTAGTTACACGATTGGGAAGTGTGCGCTTGGGAGATGGAAACTTTCCAACGGTGGATTTTCTTTCGGAGTATCTTCCACGAGGTTATTATTCTCTGCGCTGAATTGTTATCGCTTTGAATCTTCCAGATGTTGGAGGTTGGTTGCTTTTGTAATACCTCAAGATATAGGTAGAAAGCAGTCTCTGCATGGAGCTACTATAGACTTTGCATGGTCATCCATGGGTATAAAGTGTTTGTAAGGTTATTTAGAGGCCTATTTGCTTGGCTGTAGACCAAGACAATTTTTCTAAAACAACTGCAAAAACTTGAATCTGGCATGACCAAGATTAGGTTTTTTATATTCTTTCATTTGTTTCATTCAAGAATTTTTATAGCGCCCACTTTAAGGGTAAGAAACTCTCTCAACTTTTGCATGGCAAAAAGCACATAATTATTGTATAGGCCTTAGTGGTAACAGGAATTAGTAAACTTGTGATTTTGAAAGCATTTGACTTTATTTAATAAGCACTGTACTAGAGCTGAACAGTGTAATTGGTTTAAATTTTTTTTACATAATATTGATGTAATTGTAATATTGTTAGTTCATTTAATTGTTTGTTGTAGCGTTTTTAAACGGTAAAAAAGTTAACAAGACCAGTTTAATAGATTGATAAGTGTTACTGTGATATAATGCATGCACGTGTAATTGAGAACACACTTCATGAATATCAAACTGGTACCAGCCGCGTTGCCCGATGTGCAGTTCTGCACGGGATGGACTAAGTACTAAGTAAGTACCAGCTGATACAAGTTTCGACTCAAATTCAAACTTTTATGTCTGATTCTATTCTAAATTCGATTTTCGAACGGAAGATTTCTCATTCACAGGTCACTATTTCATTGAAGAAAGATATCTAGGCCTATATTCTCAATTTGCAAAAATGCATTGAACCGAAAATCAAGTTTGGTTTATTGTCTTATAATAATGATAATTATGATCATAATTATTGTCTGATTTGCTTAGGCAGTTCAACGAGCCCAAGTTGCTGGGCTTGCGACCTCATCCTTGCCTCATCTTTGTCCATCTCACCTATGGATGAGCCCCGCACAACATAGGGGCTAGAAGAGAATGCCCACCCCCCATCGGAGAATTGAAACGTATTTTTAAATCACTATTTTTTGCGTTTTTAACTAATTTCCTTCATCTAAAGCACAAAACAATACTAACAGCACACAGGCTGAAACTGGAAAATTTACATTTGCAAACCTCTAAGAAAAATACTCTTTAAGTTCTTTATTTATTTCATCTCTATTTATCAAGCTCTTACTACAAAATCTGAACTGGAGCGTCCGTGCGAAACGGGAGAGGGGACGGGGACCGAGGGAGGGGTGGAGACGGGGGGGGGGGAGGAGTGGGCAGGAATTGGAAATAACCATTGCCCCTGCTGCAAAATTCCCTGTGGATGCCAATGATGATACCATGAACCGACAACAACGACGGCATCCTCGTTCAGACGACCGACCAAGATGCCATTTACTTTTCGCTAAGTCGATTGTGGACTAAATTCGATTGTGGACTAAATTCGATTGTGGACTAATTCGACCGGACGTCCGCGAAACTATTCTTCTCCTCCGTTTGGTGGACGAGGAGAAATCCGATACTCTGATTACTGTTGCCTGGAGCGTCCGTGCGAAACGGGAGAGGGTCGGGGCGGGGGGGTGAAGACGGGGGGGGGGGTGTACTAGATGATGGTCTGCTTTTACAATGGAAGGAGTGGGCAGGAATTGGAAATAAGCAATTTGGACAGCGTCGGTGTAGACAGCTTTGGAAAAATTACAAGCACTGTGCGTGATAATTGGGCATCGTATAGACTCGGCCGTTCTGGGTAATTAGGTAACACTATATGTTTTATATATATATATTTTATATATATATATATGCATCATGTAATATGTATACATATGTATGTGATAGTATATGCTGTTATATATAATACAGCTATGTATAATGTATATTTGCAATTATACACATACGTTGCTGTGGCTGAAAAGACCGTGCAACTCTCCCTCCATACCTCCCTTCCCTGCCTCGCTCCCTCCCTTCCTCTGTCCCTCCCTACCGCCATCCCCTCCCTCCCACTCCCTTCTTTCCCCTCCTTCCCCCTCCCGTCCCTCCCCTACCCCTTCAAATTATAATATAATAGATATAGGGTGACTGGGGACTTGACTCGGTATGCCTGATATATATATATATATATATATGTAATGTATATATATTTTATTTATTTATATATAGTACATGATGCTTAATTATCAGATGAAGTGCCTGCTATTTATACCCTGCTTTAGTCTTCAATATTTCAATATATAGGTAGCTTGAAACAGAGGGACATAAACGAGCCTGGAAAAGATAATTCATGTTTTTTTTCTTTTGTCAATTTATGTTGTCTAGACTCTAGAGTGTACCATTGAAATGATTGAAGGACAACAAAAGTCTCTGTAGAAGAGAGTTACTGTTATCCAATTCCTACTCCGATCCATCAAATCGTCCAAAAACAGTCTCCACGGACTGAAATAATGGCTTCCTGTTTCTTTTCAGTCCCATTCTCAAATGTATTGTTATATTATAGTAACATTTATAGTTTAAAAATACCAGATTTTATAGTTTATGGTGAGGCTAGAATAGCAATCTTCTTAAGAAATCAAGATTATCGCCAACTTCAAAAAACAAATGTCACAGTATTTTTCAAAGGTTATTGTCACAGGATCTGGATTATATATCTGTGGAAGATGAAATAATTACTAATCCATAGACTTCGTTTTTTACTTTAGTCCTCCAGTGGTGAATTTATGCTAAAACATATTCTCCGGGTGTTGGGGGAAGTTGTTCCAGATTGAATTCTCTGTGGAGAGTGTTGTTGAGGAGATACTCTTTGGGGGCACCAGTCCATAACAGACTTTTATCGAATGAGTTTTTTGTGCCGTTGACACAGAATGGTATTTAACAAAATTAGTCGATGCAGCTCTTGAAATATCGTCAAACGCCTCGACAAGCACAATACCGAATACCAGAATAAATACTGCAGCGAATAACAGAACGAATACCATAACGAATACCAGAACGAATACCAGAACGAAAACATACCATAACGAATACCAGAACGAATACATACTATAACGAATACCAGAACGAATAATAGAACGAATACCACAACAAATAACAGAACGAATACCATAACGAATATCACAACCAATACCACAACGAATACCACAAGAAATGCCACAGCGAATACCACAACGAATAATAGAACGAATACCACAATCGAACACTGTTGGATCAATTCCATTTCCTGAATCTTGTGTCATTAGAGATTGGTGATTGTGGTTTGGATGGGAAGAAGGGCGACCAACGAAACCAGGCTCTGTCAAGATGATTAAATTTGCCACTTTATCAACGGCTTCTGCAAGCGGCGGGATGTGCGGCGGGTGGAGGTGGTTGAGGCGGAAGAGGAGGCTGTGCTGGGACGTGGGGGACTACTGCTCTGCTGCTGGTGAATTATTATAGGAAAGTGGTTTGTGACTGGTCGGTGGTCTGTGGTCAATGCGGTTTGATCTGAGCATCTCTGGCTTTGATCATTTCTTTCTATCCTCATCCCATGTCTTTGACTGGATGTTTTTGCTGACACGATGTCGTCAGAAATGATCACGGGGTATAAAATGAATACCGTTTCATCTGTGTTTGGATACAGGTCTGTGTGTGGGTGTGCGCAAGTGTGTGTGTGTTGCGGATGGTTGTGGTTGTGTGTTTGCATGTTTGTTTGTATGAATTGAAGTGTGTATGTATGGATGTGCGGACATGTGTAAGTTTGCATTGGTATATAATGTATAAAGCATTCATATATATTGTATAATTTATGTATTTATATGTAATATATCTTCCTTTGATTATCTGCCTCTTAGATATCCTCATTCCTCTCTTGCCATTGAGCCTGTATACTTTGAGCTTTCCATATCCATCTGTCATCATCCAATCCAGCTGGCTCATCTGCTTTGGTCTTCCTCTTGTCCACCTCATAACCCCTCTCAGCATGTGTTTGATCCATTTCCTTTGTCTCTCTCTGACTATATATATATATATATATATATATATATATATATATATATATATATATATATATATATGTAATTATATTTGTATATTTATATCCTAAATGTTGCACTTTTAAAGTACTATATGTAATCAATTTCTATATTGTGAGATTTTGTAAATAATATCGATTTTTCAATGTTTCTGAATGTGTGGTTTACCGGCAGTACAATTGTCAATAGGATGTTTGTGACACTTTGTGCGTATCTAGATATTTCTGCATCATCTATTTGGAAGCTTTTGATATCTTTCTTATGTACACGAGCTCTTCAGCTTTCTCAATATTTCTATCGTATATCTGAATATATTTATAGAGAACCCTTTAAAGGCGCCAAGTAAATTTTTGATGAAGTGTGTTTAGTATTGAAATGTTTGTGATGAATTGTTGGTTGATGTTTCTATTGTTGGCATGCAGTGATGTATGAGCTTGGCGTGGGCCATAAAGCAGCAATAACGAGGCTTGCGAAGCATCACGGGGGGGGGGGAGTGGTGGGGAGAGCGGTTCAGGGTGGAGTAATTTCATTGATGTCCACTCTGATGATGTATAAGAATTCAGATGAGTTTGCACTCTGCCCTTAAACGGGAGGCAGTCGATCTGCAAGTTTCTAATCAACTGCACAGAATGCATCAAATGCAGCTAGCCACGCACACTACAATACCTCGACTACAATGCATGGTGTTGATGAGTTATGTGGGATACTTTAAATACAGTGCAGTGATACAATACAACAATATACCAATATTTCCAAAAGTCAGTAGTGCACGCTGCACACCACTACCATAGAAGCGGACAATGAGAACATTGATGGTGCTGAACAATTGTTGTGAGTGAATGAATGAATGAATGAATGAAAGAATATAATGTATATATATATATATTGCAATAATTTGTGTGTATTTTATATAGATATAGGCCTACACCTTTTATTGCACAATACAAAGAATGAAGTGCCATGCAATACATTGAGTACAATGCAATAAATGAATTCATAATTATGAATAATAGTACAGTATGATACTTGAAATATAGTGCAATTTGCTAATTTTAAAGAAAGTAAAATACGTTGAATGCAGTGCGCTACAGTTAATAATAATAATAATAATAATAATAATAATAATAATAATAATAATAATAATAATAATAATACAACTCACTCACCGATAAAAGCGACCAGGCCCGTTGGAATGCAATCACGACTCAGCATGCCGGAGACTGGCTGCACGCCTTGCCGATCACTTCTTGCGGTTTGAGATTAAGTGATGAAGCTATGAGGGTGGCAGTTGGTTTGCGCTTAGGGGCTAACATTTGCGAACCACACACATGCACTTGTGGCTCACTTGTTACAGCAAGGGGTGAGCACGGTTTGTCTTGTTCGCTAGGTTTTGGCCGTATGGCCCGCCATGATACACTGAACGATTTGATATACCGTGCTCTTATTAAAGCTGGATACCCGGCGGCCAAGGAACCTCAGGGTTTGGTCAGATCGGACGGCAAACGACCGGATGGAATCACGCTCATCCCATGGAAATCCGGCAGAGGTTTGGTGTGGGATGCCACAGTGGTGGACACATTGGCACCGTCTTACCTTACCGCTTCAGCCATCCGAGCCGGATCAGCAGCTAGCCTGGCGGAGGACAGAAAGAACCAGAAATACAGTGCCCTCCTTGATGCTCATGTGTTCGTCCCGGTGGCTTTGGAAACCCTAGGCCCAATCAATGACAAAGGCCTAGACTTTATCTCAGATTTGGGTCGGCGTCTAACACAAGCAACCGGGGATCCCCGAGAATCAAGTTTCTTGTTCCAACGTTTTTCCATGACTATTCAACGCTATAATGCTGTGGCTTTCGCAGGGTCATTTATTTAGCCCTTAATTGACATGGATGAGGGTGGTTGGTCTCGCCCAAATGCACACAGCCTTTGCACTGTTTGACTGTTTGTAACATTTGTTGAAACAATAAAAGGAGTATAATAATAATAATAATAATAATAATAATAATAATAATAATAATAATAATAATAATAATAATAATAATAATAATGGCAATAATAACAATAATAATAATGACTATGACAATTTATATGATGCCGCAACACAGCCATGCCGTTACAAGGGTGCCTTATAAAGGTAATGTTAATGTAAAAGATTAAAACACAGTGAATACAGGACATCGCAGAGTCTGGTACAGTACAGTACACTAGTACAGTGACTGAACAGTACAGTACAACACAATCAAAGCTGCATATAATACAGTATAGTTTGACAGTGTGATGCACTTTGTTGCCTTGAGCTCGGAGGAATGAAGCAGGGCAAGAGGGCTTTCCGGTTCTAAGCAGTTGCCATGGCAATTGCTTGATTAGAATTCTCGATTGTCCTAATCGCGAGGCCAGCATTCGTGACCTGTGCACCAAGATGTGCAGCTGCCCTCTTTGGACCGTCTTCCCCTCGTGCCCCTCTTTTGACCGTCTTCCCCTACTCCAGTTTGATGAACCGCTGGCATTGGAAATGGACAATTGCCTTTCCCACACTCCTTTCCCCGACGGGTCTTGGATAAGGGCGGATCCAGAGTTGATGTAAAAATGGGAAAGGGGGTATATGCATTGTTCCGTTGGGCGAGGTGTTGTATACATGATGACAGATTTTGTTGATTACCGGTAGATTCCAGTTGCCAAAGACTTGAGAACTGAAGACTTGTTACTTTATAAATGTCAAAAATATGTCTAAGGCATATTAAGTTGCTTGCTTTTCAGCCTTTCAGGCCCGTTCTACCTTGCCAGCATTTCTTTATAGGCATAAGATTGGACCATGTGGGCTCTATAGAAGGCTCATATGTGACTATTTTGTCTTTTATATAAATAAATAAATATATATATATATATATGTCTGTGGGTGTATATATGATTGCAATTCATAAGTTAATACAAGAGATTCAACTGTTTGACGGCCATGTCTGTTTACATTTCTTTTGTGACAAAGCCATGTGCATCGCAATCCATATGGGTGACAACTCAATCAAATGGGGGCAACGACCAGCTTAACCCCATGATCCAAACTTGATTGTATTCGCCTAACATCGGACAGTAGAGTCAACGTAGATACGTCATTCACTTTCGAAACGTCATTTCGGAAGGCTTCGATAGATGGCGTCGTCGCAACGGACGGAGTCGCCCTCTGCCGGTCGCCGACAATTGACAAATTATATGACTTTCTCGCCGACCCTAATATTTTCCCGTCTACTGGTCGTCCAGCCAAACTCAATCGATGATAAAATTTATGGCCTGCCTTTAAAGTTTCCGCTCTATTCAACGGCTATTTAGACACCCGAAATTAACAGAACAGAGGTAGATTTAATGCGGTTGGGGCCACAGCTTTTGAGTTGGGAATGTCTTGCGATTAGCTGGGAAGAGCCACACGATTGACTATAGATGTAATAAAGCTTACTATTTTTTCATGGAATTTCGTTGAAATGTAAAATTGACGTCAACGACGGTGGTTGTCTGACAGTGTATAGATATCGGTCTACCGCCAGATGCTGCTATCATACAGATTTTTCTAGCGCCTCCTCAAAGGCTGTCTACTCAGAAGCATTTGCAGTCCAACCCCGGTTGAAGAGGGCAGTTGCTTCTTGCTGTTAACGACACTGGGGACAGTCTTATATGTGTATATATAGTGCCTTCCATAGCCACAAAATGCGCTATGAATAGTTGTGTTGCTACTTTACGTTGCAACTGAGTAGACGTTTGAACATTCATACAACTGCTGGGCGTCTCGGATCAATTGCTCCAGCGTTGATGCGGGTCATTGAATCGCCTCCTCTCGTTGCGTGTGCTCAACATCTGCACGGGGTACGCACCGGTTGTGTGAAGCACGTCGAGCGTGTGTATTTGAGTCGGAGATGTACTCTGTGCGTACCCGGAGCGGTCGTGGATGACGCCAGGAAAGTCGTGTCTTCGAATTGCTCGGGTCTTTTGCAGGCCTACTAGCGTAGTACCATACATAGGCCTACATTGTTTGGGTCCCACGCTCGGCTATTTTTATTTGGGTAACATGAAAACGATTTCTGATTCCGATCGAGATACGAAGGTCTGTCTTTTTACATGTTGAGTGTTGACTCTGTTGAGTGGGTGTTTTTCAAACAGAAATTCCGAAGTTATTAGTAACAGGGAACTGTTGACGTTCTGACTTAAATTTCTGTGGATTTTTATTGAATTCCGAGGTGAGAGGGTTTAGATTGTTCTCTGCCCGGGGTTGATTGGTTTTCTGGCTGAAGTCCACTGAATGTTAGAGGATTTGAGCACATGTTCGATTTTAAGTTAGTAGCTTTATGACAGCCATAATTATGCTTATTGTTGAGTCTGATTCAGTGATTCAGCCTATTATTTACAGTTAGAGAACCATTTGTAAATATTTTAAATGAAAGGTTTGTCAGTATAACCAGACAGTTCTGATTGCCATATAATTGTGTAGTGTTTGTGTTGGTATATACTATTTTTATATATATTATTATATAATCATTATATATATATGCATTATGCAATTAAATGCATGCATGTATTAATGTGTGTATGTATATATTTGTAGCTATGTATGCATGTATGTTTATTGTTTATCTATGTATACATGTTTACATATATTTTATGGAAATTGCTTATATCTACGTAATTTACATGTATCCATGTATGTGCACGTATGTATGTTTGTTTTTATGTATGTGTATCTACACATACATTTATTTATGCATATGTTTCTATGTATATATATATATATTTATGTGTGTTTGTGTGTTGTATTATATGTATACTGGTAGATATCATCTGCACGCATATGATCAACATCAAATGTGTGTGTCACATGTTACTGTATCTGGTGTTAAAGGGGTATTCTAAGCTGATTCCCAACGCACTGTAGTGTACCCACTGACATCGGACGAATATGTATTCAGTGTGAAGTGTGATGGGATTCTAACGTTGATTCCACTCATTCCAGGTCTTAGCACTGACACCATCGTTGTCATTCAAGGTCTGTTCTCCGTGGAAGTTAATCTTTCCATTTCCAGTTTTCCACCGTCAACCGCTGCCTGGAGTTATCGATGACCTGTCCGTGCATTTCTCCTGTTATCCATCACCAACAGATCCTTCCAAGCCACCGAATCAAGTTGCCTGATAAAGTCGCCTCGACTGTAAAAGTGCCACGACTACGAGATTGCCATGACTACGAGATTGCCATGACTAGCTATGAAACTGCAATAGCTAAATTGGCCATGACTACAAAATTGCCACCGAGTCAAAAAAATTCCATGACTTCAAAATTGCCATGATTACAACATTGCCATGATTACAAGATTTCCATGATTAAAGAATTGCCACGACTACATAGTTGCCATGACTGCAAAATTGCTATGCATGCCTTCAAAATTGTCATGACTACAGAATTGCCATACTACAAAATTGCCATGACTGCAAAACTGCTACGACTACAAAATTGGTATGAATACAAAATTGCCATGACTCTGAAATTGCCTTGACTTTAATATCACTGTTTGACCATGCAGAAATCACATTGAATATGAAAATTGATTTGATTTCAGATGATCGCCTTTGCTAAGAAATTGCAGTGATTGAAATTGCCTTGAAAATGAAATCACTTCGGTTATGATCATAGTACTATGAAGTTACTTTTAAGACAAATGGCAATGTCTGTGAGTGGCCTTGGCCATGAAATTGCTTTGACTATGAAATTGCCTTGGGTATGAAATTGCTTTGACTATGAAATTGCATTGGCCATGAAATTGCTTTGACTATGAAATTGCCTTGGGTATGAAATTGCTTTGACTATGAAATTGCATTGGCCATGAAATTGCTTTGACTATGAAATTACCTTGGCTATGAAATTGCTTTAACTTACAGTGTCGCTTTTGGCTGATATTGCCGTGACTATCAAGTAATTGCCTTGACTCTTATATCGATATCACTGCGATATCTGCTTGACTATGAAATTGCCTCGACTTCTAAAATTGCCTTGACTTTTAAAAATTGCCTTTCCTATGATATCGCTATGATATCGGCCCGACTATAAAATTGCCTCGACTTATAAAATTGCCTTCACTATAAAATTGCCTTGGCTACGATATCGCCTGTACTGTGAAATCGCCTTCAGTCTGAAATATCCGTGATTGTGGTATCCCTCTCTCGTCAAGTGATAAATGGCTTGTTTCGTGCACTGCCTGAGGGTTAAATTGGTCCTCAACAGTGATGATAGGACTAGGTTGATGAGGGGGTCGGAGGTCGGTTTCAGTTGACTTAGGAGCACACTTTGTTTCCTACGACGGTTGGACTTGGCAAAAAGGATGCATGCGATTGCATTGTATCTATTTTATCTATTGTCTTGTATCTGTGAATTTATATAGCGCCTCGCCTCTTTCGCAGTGCAGACTAATCAGAGGGGATGAGAGGAGTTGAGTTGACAGAGGGAAGATTAGACAGACCACTTGACATTAGTGGGTATGGATTTGAGTGGATTGATTGATTGATTAATTAATTGATTGATTGATTGATTGATTGATTGATTGATTGATGATCTTGGTTTGATTGATGGATGGATGGATGTACCGAATGATGGATGGATGGATGGATGGATAGTGTCAGTGGACGGATTGATGGAAAGATAGTTGGAAATATCGATGGATGGATGATATTGAATGGATATTGGATGGATGGTTGAATAAACTCATATTTGAACGAACGGATGGCTGAACAGACGAACGGCTGAACAAAGACAGGTTTTGTTGGTTGACGGACGATCTGACGGACGGACGGACGGACGGACTCGATGTGTACTTATTGACATCGGAGATTAGTTCTGCAGAGTTATTTATCATGGTTGATGAAAGGCATCGGTTTAGAGATGTCCTTGGCATCCCACCCATCCATCAATCCATCCATCCATCTATACATCATCCATCCATCCATCATCCATCCGTCCATTCATTCATCCATCCATCATCCATCCATCATCCATCCATCCATCTGTTCATCCATCTATCCATCCATCATCCATCCCATCCATCTTTTCATCCATCCATCCATCTATCGTTCTATCTATTGCCTTATCTATCACTCTATCTATGCATCCATCCATCCATCCATCCATCCATCCATCCATCCATCCATCCATCCATCCATCCATCCATCTATCTATCCATCTATCTATCTATCTATCTATCTATCTATCTATCTATCTATCTATCTATCTATCTATCTATCTATCTATCTATCTATCTATCATTCGTTAATCTACTCTTGAGTTTCTGTGCCGACGACGGGACCTCTTTCATTTGCATCTATTTGAATTTCTATTTCCATTTCCCGCTTCCATTAACTCCTCTAGAATTAGACGGAAGGGGGAGTCTATTCATTGACCCGTTTGGTGTCTGACATTGGGAAGCATGACTTTGTCAGAATATCCATTATCAGATTGTTTAATGTCAAAATGCCTAATATCAGCAGAGTGTCAGCAGTATGCTAATGTCAAAATGCCTAATGTCAGCAGAGTGTCAGCAGTATGCTAATGTCAAAATGTCTAATGTTAGCAGAATGTCTTAATATCACCAGAATGCCCACTGTCAGAAGAATGCCCTATGTCAGAAGAATGCCCAATGTCAGAAGAATGCCTTATGTCAGAAGAATGCCCAATGTCAGAAGAATGCCCAATGTCAGAAGAATGCCCAATGTGAGAAGAATGCCTAATGTCAGCAGAATGTCTAATATCAGCAGCTAAACTCAGAGTGCAAGTTTATTCAGAAGTGCTGCGTCAAGGTAAAGGGGTTGTCCAGACCAGAGACGGTCATGGGAAGTTAGAGTCTCCCTCTGGACAACGCCTATGACACAGTGCTCATGAATAAGTTGGTGCCCTTCCATTAGCGTTAATGTATTACTGTATAAGTTTGTGGATGCCCGTTATAGTTGGGTGAGCTGCGATGTCTTGTTTCCTGGAAGTCGTTGGTGTCTGAATGAACTAGACCTCGTGCAGCCACCCTAATGGAACAATCTCTCACTCGAAATTAGTGCTTAAGCCAAAGCCGTAACCTGAGTTTTTATTGCTTGAAGTAACAATAACAAAACATCTTTTTTGCACTCAATGGATAATATTGTAGCTAAAAAAAACAAAGGGTGAGAGGAATGTTACCCAAGTAGAAGTGACAGAAACAGCGACAGGTTATGCCTATAAATGTGTTAATAAGAGAAGATAATTATGTCTTAGCTAGTTAAACTAAATGCACACATCAGCATCCATTAGCAAGCTCTATGTATATCAGGAAAATGGAGAGTAAGTGGAACAGGTCAAGAGCTTCTGCTACTTGGGAATTATGATAACAACAGATGCAATATGTCATAGTGATTTAAAACAAAGAATAGTATTGGGAAAAGATGCGTTCGTGAAAAGAAGAGAGTTGATGAGAGGAGGGTTGTGCAAAGATCTAAAGAAGAGACTTGTCAAAGTACTCGTATGGAACGTGGTACTGTACGGGTCGGAGACATGGACCATCAGGAAAGAGGATAGCAAGAGACTGGAAGCCTTCAAGACATGGATATGGAGAAAGATGGAAAAGGTGAGCTGAATGGAGCGAGTGACGAATGAAGAGGTGCTGTAAGGAGTAGGAGAAAAAAGATCACTTATGACAACTTTAAGAGAAAGGCAAAAGAACTGGATTGGACACATATTAAGAGGAGACTCCCTCCTGAGAGAACTCATAGAAGGGAGATAGGAGGGAAAAGAAATAGAGTAAGACCGAGACAGAATGATGCTGGGATGGATGATGACTGACGGATACAATGAACTGAAGAGGAAAGCACAGCAAATAGAAGAATGGCGTCATTTGAAGTTGAAACCTGCTGAGGGGCAGCGAACTTAAAGAAGAAGATGTATCAGGAAAGGCATTAGCAAAGCAGTAAAAAATAAAAGAATGTACGGGTTGGATAATTCATGATTGCATGATATGCAGCACAAGGGGATGTTGTTTACACTGGTAGTAGTAGGTTTACTCCTACATCAGACTCTGACTGAGTAGCCTTACTCCCAGCATAATGCGCTAATCCCGCCTCATGCATACCGAAATAACTCATTACTCCGGCGTAGGCCAGATTTACGTCGGCAAGGGCGGATACAGAAAATTTCGAGGGGGGGCCAAATTTTTCGGTCTTGTTGTTGGGACAGGGGAAAAATTTCGTCATCTTTGTCGCCAAAAAATCTGATGACCTGTTTTTTAGTCATTCGTCCAATTTCCAGGAAAAAGATACCATTTTAGTTTTTTAGTCGCCAAAATAGTTGATGACCTTTTTTAGTCAGTATCATAGTCGGGAGTAATGTTATCCTGCTTTTCTCTCCCACCGCATTTATTTAATGGCTTGTTGAAACCAAACGGGGGGGGCCACGTCCCATGCAATTTTTAAATGGGGGGCCGTGGCCGGATTAGCCCCCCCTCTGGATCCGCCTCTGTACATCGGGAGTAAGATTTGCGCCTGTCTCATGCATGAAGGTTAGCAGGAGACAGCTTCGATGAAGGGACTTTTTCAGCTCATTTGAAGCGAGGTCTGTCTGTTTAGATCTGATAGATTGCTGTGTCGTGCAGTCTTTTGTTCGACTCTCATACGTACATTCGTCAGAGGTCACGCGGGTCGCAGCTGTGTCTTTTGTTCGGCGAATGTCTTTTGTCGTCAGAATTATCTGTCCTGTCTCGATGGAATTACATGGTCGATGGTTTGCTGACGAATGAACTCAAGTCCTTTGGGATTCTTCTTCTTCTGCTTCTGCTGCTGTCGTCCGCTTCATTGATCTCTGCTGCTGCTGCTGCTGCTGCTGCTGCTGCTGCTGCTGCTGTCTGTTCGGAAAAACTGTTTTCTTGCTTTTGCTGCACAATTGTTAGTATTGTTATTTGTTATTATTATTATTATTACTACCATTATTATTATTATTATTGTTGTTATTATTATTGTTGTTGTTGTTATTATTATTATTATTATTATTATTATTATTATTATTATTATTATTATTGTAAGTATTCGTAATCATATACTGCAAATTTCTTGAGTGCCACTCGAAAGCCAAGTGCAGGGCACCAGCTTATTCACGAGCACTGAATTATTATTATTATTATTTTCATTTTCCATATTATGTAGAGCTGTCATTCATTCATCTGTCATTCATTTAAAATTTTAATATATAGATGTTTATGTTTGTGCATACATTTATGTATGCCAGTATACAATATACATGTATTTGTCGGTACACAGATGTGTTTTATGTGCATTTATGCATGTACAGTATCTATGTAAATATGCATTTGTGTATGTAATCTGTATGATATAAAAAGTACATATACAGGGTGCGCCAAAAAAAGTAATCCCCTACGGTTTTTAGCCCATATCTTGGCCAAACATACGAATTTTTAAACGAAACTTTACAGTCTTGAAGGCAATTTATATCTACGTACAATGGTCAAATTAGAAAAAATATATTTCAAACGGAACAAAAGTTACACCACTTTTAGGGAGGCCACCCACCGTTTTTTGACGATTCAAAAACGAAGCGCAACAAAAATTAGGTTTTTTGCCAATAACTTGGCCAAAATTAAGAGTTTCAAAATGAAATTTTTACAGGCTGATAGACAATTCATATTTACACATGATGACCGACATTTCATCAAAATATTTAAAACGGAACAAAAGTTACATCACTTTTAGTGAGACCACCCTCGGTTTTTTGACGTTTTTGAATCATCCAAAAAACCGAGGGTGGTCTCACTAAAAGTGATATAACTTTTGTTCTGTTTTAAATATTTTGATGAAATTTTGGAGATCATGTGTAAATATGAATTGTCTATCAGCCTGTAAAAATTTCATTTTGAAATTCTTACCTTTGGCCAAAATATTGGCAAAAACCTACTTTTTGTTGCGTTACGTTTTTGAATCGTCAAAAAACGGTGGGTGACCTCCATAAAAGTGGCATAACTTTTGTTCTGTTTCACACATGACTATGAAATTTGGCTATTGTACGTAGATATGAATTACCTTCAAGCCCATTAAACTGGATTTGAAAAATTCCAATTTTTGGCCAAGATATTGATAAAAAGCCGTAGGGGATTACTTTTTTTTGGCGCACCCTGTATATCATATATTGTATGATATATTATATATGTATACATATATAAAGTATACATAATATATGATATATATGTGTACTTTTTATGTATATATATATATGATTTTTATATATAATTTGTATATATATATGTATGTATTTATGGGTGTATTATTATTATTTCTAATCACGCTCGGGTGACATCTCTTTGTCCTTATCATACAGGCATATGAAAAAGGTGTGATTTGCGATAAGCTGAACATGTTTTTTCAACTTATCACTAAGTGTACTAAGAACGGTGGTTGAAAAGTGCAATTGATTCTTACACCTGCACGGCCGTGCACCTTAATGAGCCCGGCTAATTGATGTGTATTTGGAACAAGAGCAGAACATATTACTGAAGAGTATCAGATTCATTGGAATGTAAATACTATGGTTCGCTTGCTATGATGGTTGCATGTGATCTCAAGAATAGACGCTTCTGATGTTGTTCTGTGGAAGCATGTAATCAAGTGCGTTACCTCTACTTTTAACAATCCTCTGACATGGCCAAGCGCCGCTCTGGATTTATCTGTTTTCATGCACTTAGAAAGCTCTCTTTAATTTGGAGTTTAGGCCTACTATGTTTTACAGTTTTAGCCGAAAATAATTTTTGTCTATAACTATAACTCCTCTTCAGTGGCACTCTGAGTATAGATGGAATTTATTCAGGATATATATAATTTGAGTATATACATTATACATGTATATATGTAATATATATATATATATATATAATTATATATATATATAATTATCTATATATATAATAGGCCTATATATATATATAGTCAGACCGTAGCTACTTGTTCACTATCTTCCGGATTTGCTGACATCGACATGGAACAGACCATGCTAATGCAGACCTAATGCTTGTATAGTCTTCAGGGTTTGCGCTGTGGTCTAGTTTTTAGCATGGTACACTGTGAACTCAGAGGTCTGGGTTTAAATTCATGCCTGCAGAGGGAGAAGTGCGTGCGTGTGCGTGTGTGTGTGTGTGCGTGTGCGTGCGTGCATGTGTGTGCTTTTGCGTGAGCGTGTACGGTATGTGTGTGGTTGTGCGTGTGTCCGTGTGTGTGTTTGTGTGCTTGCATGTTTGTGTGTGTGTGTGTGCGTGTGTGTGTGTGTGTCTGAAATATGAGATCGTGATACTTCTGCAAATAGGTCTATAGAATAAATTGTCTCCAGTTCATTTGTGCCTCGCCTGCCGGTCTGTAACTGAGAATTATCGTGTCTGTCTGTCAGTCTGTCTGTCCATCCATCTGTCTGTCTCTGTCTGTCCATCCATCCATCTGTCTGTTCCCGGAGCGCTTGTTTGCTTCCTTCTTCCATTCTCTATGTCAGTGCATTCATCTGTCTAACTGTCTTCCTCGGTCTGTGTGTTGTTAGCGTGTCTCTTTGTATTTCTCTATTTGTGCCGAGTGGGGGGGATGGGGTATGTCTGCCTCCTCAGTCTGTGCAGTACATCCTCTGTCCGTCCCTCCTCAGACCCAATGCCATCGTTATCTTCCCTAAGTTCACTTCTCTTGGTGCCAGAAATTGGGGAGTTGGGTCGAGGGGGGTGGGTCCGTCCGTGCGACGCCTCCCTGCCAGTCCCTGCTGCCTCCGTGCGTCTGTCGTCTGCGTCATCAGCGAAGTGCAAACGAGTTTCCCGCTTCGTCCGCAGCTGTCGCCACTTCACCATCAGCACCAGCAGCAACAGCAGTTGCCAGGGTCGGGTAAGATGAGTGCTTCGTCGTCATGAGAGGAGGAGGACGAGGAGAGGAGGAGGAGTAATCTTTCCATCCATCCGAAGGACATTTTCATCGGAGGCGGACGAGCAGTGGCCTTGGACTGGCTGTTGGTCGGACGGTCGGCCGGTGGCGGGTAAGTGCTTTATGAAGTTGGCTTGCAAGGATTTGTCCGCGATGGATGGATGCGTGTAGCATCATCGGTCAGTCGCCGCATCCTCTTCCTCTTCCTCATCCTCCTCTCCTTCCTCCTCTCCAGCAGCCTCTGCAATCGAGCCTCTCTCTCTCTCTCTGGTTCTCTGCAGGTGTGTTTGCTGATCAAGATCAATAGACGGCGTGTGATTTGAGGAACCGTGGTAATATAATTCGATCAATTCAACATCGTCATCATCAGTTCAACGTTGAGTGGATCACAGTGAGTGTGAGACCGAAGAAGAAGGAGGAGGTCATTGATTTCTTGAACTCGGTGGCCTCTACCTGCCGCTAGGTGGACGCGAATCATCACACGTGACTCCGACTGCTGCTGCTGCGATTGTCGTATCTGGGTCAGACGGATTTAAATAGATCGATAAAGCGGACGATGATGTTGCAGACTACTGCACGTTGTTAAAAAGGAGGCGACTGAAGGTATGGAAAAACGACTGATGAATGATGCTGCTGCTGCTGCTGGCTGTCTTTTAACGCGAACAATCGTTTTTTAATACATAGAGGGTTATTTATGGTCGGGTGGTTATTGTGTTGGACTGCCAGGCGAAAGGTTGTGGGTTTAAATCCCCTACCTGGTAGAAATTTGTTTTGTGATTTTTGACCCCATCTGCTACTTTGTTACATGTTTAAGGCTCTAGTTTGCTGTAGTTTAGTTGCCCCTCCTGACTGCAGTTTAGTTATAACTATTGTGGATATAAATTTATTTACCTCTTTTGGTTACAGTTTTGTTACCTCTTCTGGCTGCAATTTAGTTACCTGTTGTGTAGACAATTTAGTGACCTCTTCTGGCTACAATTTAGTTACCAGTTGTGGATACAATTTAGTTACCTCTTTTAGTTACCTCTTTTGGCTACAGTTTGGTTACCTCTTCTGGCTACAATTTAGTTACCTGTTGTGGATACAATTTAGTTACCTCTTCTGGCTACAATTTAGTTATCTGTTGTGGATACAATGTATTTACCTCTTCTGACTACCTTTTGGATTGTTGCAAGACAGATTTGTTATAGGAAAGGTTTTTGCTGTTTTGCAACAGAGAAATGAGTATTAATCCCATAAGCTGTGAAATTTACAAGAGAAGCTTTATCAAAGGTCGTTTATTAAATACACAAAGGGAATCATTATCCTCTGACTACTTTAAACTGACCTGCTGGTTATGAAAGCAAATAGAACACAGTTGTCAATAGACCAGGACAAACTAGTTTCTGCTATTCTGTGTTTACATAGACAGTGATAGTTTTGCAGGGTAAGATTTGCAGTGACGAGCCGTTGAAAGTCAGCCATGTTTACTCTAATTGAAAGTTTACTCTGCATTGTGTTCTTGAATGAACTATGTGTCCCCCTAGGCTTATTCGTCCTATTGTAGTTCACCGCTGTTTGCTTATTGCTGTCCTCTCCTCGACTTTCCTTCCAATGCCTCTTATGACTGTGTTGTTGATTGTAATGTGAATGTCATTTCTGAGGGCTCTTATAACTCCCCCACTGGTTGCACTATGCCAGTGCCAGTCCCAAGCCTGGATAAAGGAGGAGGGCGTCGCTAATGGTCTTTGTTATCACACAGCGACGTTAAACTGCAAATACTACATTCCTATCAATGACGAAGAATTAAATTAATAAAATAATAATTAAATTTAAAAAATGTATTAAACAAATTAAATTAATAATTAATTATTATAATGTGCCGTAATCTAATCTAAAAGAAGACCGTTTTGGTTAATTGATTTGATTAATTAGCAGAGGTACATGCTAAACAGTCATTTCCCAGCAGTTTATAATTGATTCATAATTAGCAGCGGTTGTTTGCAGAAGCTAACTGACACTCTTTCATCACGTAGGTGATTAGCGTCGCTCTCTCCCCCTCTATCTCATGGCGTGGGACTGGCAATAGCACAGTTCGGGCAGTGGCGGAATGTTTTGTTCAGGGATACTATTCAGGATATATATACACATAATGTGTATGTATTATATTTGTATATATATATATATATATATAAATATATACATATATATAATTATTCTCTTCATATAATGTTGGCCTGATTTCTATGGACCATGGTTTATTTCGTTAATTGAAATGTTCTGAAATTGAATGTTCTGTTCAGCAATACTATTCAGGATATATTATGTGTATGTGTTATATATGTACATGTATTATATAATATATATATATTAATATATATTATATCTTATATTTTATGTATATACATTTTATATAATTATATATATAATTATTGGCTTCATATAATGTTGGCCTGATTTCCATGGTTTATTTCGTTAATTGCCTCTCTACTTCTGACTTTCTGCCACCGCCGCCTAATTACTGTGTGGCAATTCATGGTAGCCTGGGATCAGAGGAAGGAGGCCTAATTTCAGGGTCGATGTCCAAGGAGTCGGTTTTAGGGCCATCGGGCGGGGTGGAAGTTTGTCAGCCCATGGAGCAGATCGTGCCTCTAAGACTGCTGGATGATTTGGTGGGGATTTGTTAGCCTTTTAGGGTAGGGTTGAAGTGAAAGGGGAGACTCCCAACGAGAAGTAGAGATAGAGGAAGAAGAAGGGAAGGGATAAGATAGGAGGAGGAGAAGGATGAGGTGAAGTGGTGGCCGTGGGTAGTGGTGCTGAGGTGGTGGTGGTACTGGTAGTGCTGAGGTACTGGTAGTACTGTGGTGGTGGTGGTGGTGGTGGTGGTGGTGGTGGTGGTAGTGCTGCTGGGATGGTCATGGGCGGAGTTTGGTTTCCGTTCTTGGAGGGGCTAAAGCCTTCCTGGGGGGCTAAGCAGTGCCGGCGCTAGCACCCCCCGTACCCCCCAATTGGGGGGGGGGGCCCCGAGTTTGAAAGGGGCCCCCAAATTTAGCTGGTCATAATGCCTATTTGTGACTGTACAGATTCGGTCTGGTGCATGCCTCAACTAACCATATGGCACTGCCCTTGCAGACCTAATGCAAATATCGTACTGGTTTTGGGCGTAAGTATAAAGCCAGTAGAGTTTGAAAGGGACCCCCAAATTTAGCTGGTCATTATGCCTATTAATTTTGTGACTGTGCAGATCCGTTCTGGTGCATGTCTCAACTAACCATATGGCACTGCCATAGCAGACCTAATGCAAATACCATACTGATTATGGGCGTAAGTATAAAGCCATTTAAACTAACTCAGGCAATTTCGTCCACTTTCTCAAACACAACGCTTATAAATTGTAACTTATTCTAATTGCTAATTGGATGAGGCCTCAAAATAAAACCTGTGTGAGACCCAAACATTAAAGCCTGTGTAGGGTCCCATATGTCCTTGGTATGTGTCTGATCTCAAGTTTGCAAGGGGCCTCAAATGTAGCTGGTAATTATACCTTTCATAACTGTTCTTTTTGTGCGCGCTGGAGCCGGGAGCGCCTCTGAGTAGTTTTTTCTTGAAGAAGCGCTATATAAATGTCCGAATGAATGAATGAATGTTCAATCCTGAAACCACGCACCGAATTGTTTTAACGCAAAGCATACAAAATTATATTACTCAAACCAATAGAGCATTATTCTTCAACCAAGGAGGAGACTTGGGAGTGTGGACAGGGGCACGGTCCCACAATTTGTGGTTGGAACGGAATCCTTGTATCTCCAATATTTCAGAAATATTTCATAAGTATCATCCACTGCCCATCAATAATGATCAATTTTATTCAGATGACAGCCTATAAATTCTACCATTACAGTTGAAAAATCGGATAAATTTAAACAATGGAGAGGGACACTCTGAAGTCCTAAACCACGACTAACAGCAATGAAAAAGAGCTATTTTTGTAAAGATGACAGCTTAAAATTTCTACCATTACAGCATGGAAATTCCAAAAAAATTAACAATTGGGATGGGACATTTATTGAAGTCTTACACCATGTCTTTCAGCACTTATATTATGAGAAATTTTGCTGAGATGACAGCTCAAGGTATGGGGGGCCTCAAGTTTTTCTTTGGGGGGGGCCTCAGGTACCCTAGCGCCGACACTGGGGCTAAGCCCGGGAAAAGAAACCATTTACATGGCGAAAAAAATGAATCTGGGCCTTCTTGGGGGGGCCTAGCCCCTGATAAACTCCGCCCATGGGAATGGTGGTGGTGGGGTGTTGTGGTGGTGAGAAGATGGAAGGAGGGGCAAAGGAAGATGCGACAGAGAGAAGGAAGAGTAGGAAAAGAAGGTAGTAGTAGAGGTGAGAAATTGGATGAGTTCTAAACGGAGCAGGAAGTATGGGTTAGAGTGGGTGAAGGATTAAAAGAAAGAAGAGTATGAAGTTGGGAAAAGTTATAAGACATTAAAGAAACAGGAACTAAAGAATTGCAAAGATGGGGCAGAGTAGAAGGAGCTCGTTGGAGAGTTGATGCAGAGGAGAAAGTGAGAGAGAGAATGACTAAGAATGAAGGATGAGAAAGTGGAAGAAGTCATGGAGAATGAGGAGTATAAGCCGAGGAGAAGGAGGAAGAGGAGGAGGAGATGATAGAGGATTTGGAAGAGAAGAACAAGTAGCAGGAGGAGGTGAGGAGGAGGAGGAGGAGAGCGGGGTATGGCGTCTGTGGGATAGGGTGTCTGTGGGGTTGGGTGTCTCTGTGGGATAGGGTTATCTGTGGGGTAGGGTGTCTGTGTATTATTGCCACCGAAAAATTTGTCAGTTGGGTGAATTTCGGTTCCTATCGTCTTCTTCGTCTTCTTCTTCTTCGTGCGAAACCAATTTAATTCGGCCATAAATTCGGAGACCATTGAGATTATTGGGTCTGTCTGGTTCCAGGTCCATCAGACCCGGCAGCCAGACAAACTGCAGTTTATTGAGCCAGCGAACGAACGAACGAACCATCGATGGCTAAAAATAGGTCCATTTGTCTCTGATACTTCATATCAAGCATATCTACAATACATACACAATTATACATTTATATATTCATTTCAATACATATTTATTTATATATATATATATATATAAATAAATATGTATTGAAATGAATATATATATGTGTGTACAAGATAGGCACAGGCGCATATCTATATATATATATTTTTGTACATACACAGAGTGCTTTGTGATGTTCTTCTACTGGGCTATATTTAGTGGAGTAATCCATGCAGACTTATATATCGAGATTTGTATCTAGTGTCTGGTTTCAAAATATAATAGATCTGTGCTTATGATACTGTAAGACCAGCAGACACATTAATATATTTAGCAGACGTATGAATGCATGTATACATATACAAATGTATATTATTTGTGTATGTATATGAAATATATTTGTGTACTGTATATCCACTGACAAATCGAAACACAGAGGAGTATTTGATGCTATTTACAAGTGTTATGTATGTATGCTTTGATGTACTCCTTATATCCTACGATATGCAATATACATGTATTGCAATGCCCTAGTATATATATATATATATATTGAGATACTAATATATATATATATATAGTATATATACACAGCCAATGAACAGCAATATATATCAAGTATATATAATTATATATGTACATTATATTTATTATGTTGTGTTGGTAGGGTGGATAATTCAATAGGTCTGATGTTTGTTATGTGCTTTTTAATAAGCAAATGATCAAGTGATGGTAGGCACACCTATATATGCGCTGCATACACACACACACACACACACACACACACACACACACACACACACACACACACACACACACACACACACACACACACACACACACACACACACACCTACACACACTCAGACAGCCAGAGCCTTCTCAGCCAGAGCCTCCTGATTTTTGAAGAGACTTGGAAATCTAGTTCTTCTGTAATTAATTCATGCATTCATTCATTCATTCAGTCAATCAGTCAGTCAGTCAGTTATTATTATAGTCCATTAGTGAACTGATCAGAGCCTCAGCTATATATTATATCATTCAATGATTGATTTGTTCATTTCGTTTCTTAAAATGAAATTAGCTTTTGTTATTAACAAATTTATTCATTAAAATGTTCAGTGAATCATTCAGTAATAATTTTATTCATTCATCAACCAATCAGCCTGATCTATTATTAGTGGGTCTGCTATAGTTTTATGCTGAGATGGGTTTATGGTAATGTTGTAAACACTCTGGCATAGATCTAAATAGCGCTCGGATGCAGGATCGCTTCCGGATGTATCCTCCCGAAACGTCCACTCAACCTTCCATTCGGCAGATGGCGTTGGTAAACTGAGCAGTGTAGGACGTGATGGGCGCCTTGCATGGCTGCCAACAGTTGATTACGACTTCTCTAATAATACTTGTAGGCCTAATCACCGAGTTGATTACGACTTCTCTAATAATACTTGTAATCATCGAGTTGATTACGACTTCTCTAATAATACTTGTAATCATCAAGTTGATTACAACTTCTTTAATAATAATCTTGTAATCATCAATTGTAATCACGATGCGTTGTGTCAGCTTGAAAAATAAACAAGATGGTAGTATTATATTGCTATAATATTTTGATAAACAGTGAGTGAGAGATTCAATATACATGATAATTAATAATTAATTCAACGGTTTGGAGACGGTTATGTGATGTGTTTTAAACCGGTCTCTCAGCTGTCCTTACAACCAAATCAGACAAGAAAAAAAGAAGGTGAATGTTGGAAACTTGCGTTGCCTCTATTTATAGATTGTATAATACGGCAACGATGAACTGCTCTGCCCTAGTTATTCTGTGACGCCTGATGGGATGTCTAAATTTATTTACTATCCAAGGCCAGAGCAGACACCCCATCCACAGACCCCCCCTATCCAATCGAATCCGCTTGCTGCTTAACGACACTGTGCTATATCAAAGATGATTAGTGTCGTCCTCCTCCTTTATCCAGTCTTGGGACTGGCGCCGGTCAGAGTGCGATCAGTGGCGGGATCCATCCCGTTGGCTTTATTTATATAGTCCTTCAAAGAAATGCGAGACGAGGCGCCGACGACTCACGGCTCTATTTGTGGAAGGAATCTAATTATGTGGAGAAAAATTTATATCTAACAGTTCTCTGTTGATTCATTTTCAAATCAATAGCATTCATGTATTATATTATGTTATATATTATATATATCATTATATGTTGTAAATGCATGTATATATATGTATGTATGTTATAATTGTTATATGCGCATATTTATTCGTGCAGCACAAACATAAAAATACAGAAACTAACAATTAGCTGGAGGCAAATTTATGATAATTTGGGAATCACGATTCATGAGTGATACATTATACCAGAAACAATTGAACACGTGATAGTTATTCTGCAGTGTATACAGCAAGGTTCTTTGCAGCAGACATCATAGACACTATTTGTGCAACTTTCATGCAGAAAGCGATTTAAAAGATGTTGAATTTCTGCATTGGGGCATCAGATGTTTCTGGCAGAGTAAGTTCTCTTGTCTTCTTAGCAGATCAGGCATTAGAGATATAAGAAAAACAGTTTGGCTTAATTTTTATTGAACCACGGTGTATAATATGTAAATTTATGTACCACATAATGTGTGTGTGTGTGTGTGTGGGTGTGTGTGTGTGTAGGTGTGTGTGTGTAAAACTGTGATGTATATATGATATGCATACATGATGTACTACATTATCTATTGTGTCTATGTAGGCCTAAGTGTGTTTCCTGACATATAGCAGAGAGGCTGAGACGAGTTGCTCCAGGCAATTCGTAGTAATGACAAAAGGTGATATCAGGTAATCACCAGGCGTTGATTACGTGTTGGCAGAAGGCTGGCTCGACGGATGGATAGATGGATGGTTGGATGGATGGTTGGATGGATGGACGGATGGATGGTCGGATGGATGGATGTGTGGAATCGTTGCTTCAGCCGCCGCATCCTCATATCCTCATCCAGGGTCTGCTAAAAGGAGGCAGTGCATGTGGCTTCGGTGCCTGGGTCGTCGTCGTCTTTGTTATCGGTTTCTGTGAATTCAGCTTTTTGTGTTGCAGTACGAGTCGCTCTTTCTGATAATTATTGACTGTTCTCGAAGTGCTGTGTTCCCGTTGCCCCCTTCTGTATCAGTTCACTCGTGTTATTCTGAAATTTCTCTTGCTCCAGGTTTTGCGAGAGTACATTATATAAAGCAAGGACTGTGTTCAGAATGACTGGTAGTCCCTTAAACTGACCTCAAGACCAGGTCTTAAAGTGTGGCTGTACGGTCATGGACGCCGTCCATGCACTTATTTTAAAATCTGAATGCCGTCCTGCCACTTATTGGCCAACACAGCCTGAAACGGTAAGGGGCGTTCAGGCACTTCTTTCGGAAAGGTAAGGGGCGTCCAGGCACTTATTTTTCCACACTTTAAGCACTGCTCAAGACACACACGTACACACACACATACACACACACACGCATACACACACACTCCACGAACTACACGCATTAACATTACGCCATAGCCCTCTGCTTAGCGTGGGGTGGGTATGAAGTATGAGTCACTTAGTTTACCTAACCTCAGCATACGATGACGAGTCCCTCTTCCTCGCCGCCTCTTCTTTCCATCGACGGCGTATGTTCAGTGTATTCAATTTGCATCTGAGTTCGCTATGGGGCGCCAGTGGAACGGATATCGTTAAAGCAGGAATTTGAATCTTGGCCACTCTTCACTGTCGAGAATTATAGTAGGCTATTAACACTAAGATATCGTGATGTGATTGTAGTCAGTTAAGGACAACACATTTATCATGCTCTATCAGAATTTGATTCTGCGTTCCAGAGAATAATTAAGAGGGGGTCTGGGGGCTAGGGTGAGAATCACCGGGGTTTGGGGTTTCAACCCCCCCCAGTCTTTCTTAGAGCTCCATAGTAAAGTCTGTTTTTCACACCCCTATTCCTAGTGGAATTCCTATTCCAACACCCAGTTATTTTCCCACAATTCTCACACTGCTAGTGGCTCTCCCGATTAAATCATTTCATTATAAACGTTCCCACACACTGTTAGAGGCACCTAGGGTTAGAAAACAGACCTGATTTTTATTTATGGTCAGAAATTCATGTCACCTTAACTGGCATGGGGTTAAATCCCTATGGAGTTTAGACAAGATCCCAGGCTCCACTACAGGACGCGATAGTATCTGCCCTGTCAGTGAGGGCCCTTAGTCTTCAAAGGGAGCGATTGGCTCCTGGTTTTCGTCACCCCTTCTTCCTTGCCTCCGTGGGAGATTCTTCTGCGTTTCATCCACCCTTCTTCCTCTTCCGTCCTGTGCTGTTTAATACGCTTCCCCGTTGTTTCGGCGGATCTGGATATCTTCCCCAGACTGGTACGCATCGGGATTGGGTGCAGATGCTCCCAGCACGTGTCTCCTCCTCCACCTCGGTTCTTTTCCACTGTCATCCGATAGGTGGATGACTGGGAAATACGGAAGAGAAGTCGGAGGAGGAAGAGGAGAAGTAGGAGGAGGAGAAGTAGGAGGAGGAGGAGGAGAAGGAGGAGGAAGAGAAGTAGAAGGAGGAGGAGGAGGTTCTGTTGCGTTTATTCTTCCATTATTATTCCATTGCTTCTGCTGCTGCTGTATTGTCCGTTACAGTTTATAATACTGGTAAGTGTTATACCTTTGTAGTGTTTTGAATGCTGCTTCACTTGCTTGTTGCTGTTTAACAACACTGTCTTATTATTAAGGATGATTAGTGTCACCCTCCTCCTTTCTCCAGACTTGGGTCTGGCACTGCCAAAGTCTAAAGCAGTGGCGGTTCAATTACTTCAGTGAAGAGTGTTGAATGCTTGTTTCTGTTTCACGAAGACACTGTCATATATCAAAGATGATTATTGTTACCCTCCTCCTTTCTTCAGACATAGGACTGGCATTGCTTACGGTAAGTAGGAGGAGTGGGAAAGTTCAATAGTACTGAGTGTGCATGTGTAATAATATTAATAATAATATTAATAATAGCTCAACAACAACAACAACAACACTGCTACTTTAGCAGTGCCAGTGTTGTGTCTATAGCATAACATAACATAGGTTTTTATCCATACACTGTCTGAACAGCTCCTATAGCATAATTTTTAGACTCTTGAGGGATTGATGTACATGTACCTTGGGACAAAAATAACGACAATAACAATCTAATAATAACAGCAATAGCAATTACAATAACAATAAATAATAATGTATAGCGTTGTGGCTCGGTAAGGGCCGAAGGAATGGGTGCTGTACAGGGTGACAGGGTGCATGAGGTCATGTGTGTGGGTAATCTAATCTTACATAATACAGTCTAATCTACTCTAGAATCTTCCATTGTCTTACAGAACAAGGCTTTATGTATTTATTGATCTATTGTCATTTTGAAATGAAACAGTCTTAGCGAGCAGTTATTTGTTGAGCAGGTCAGAGCCAGATGTATGTACCCTTTAGCTGTACCGTCATTGTCTGTCAACGGCTCTTACCTATATTATACACAGTCATCCAATGGTCCTTGGTACTGTCTGTATACAAGGGTATAGTTAAAGGAGTTTTTAGGTCAATTACGAAATTGTTTAATGATTGCTTGCTTCATATGTGTAATGATGATTCTGAGTTCAAGTATAAACTGTATAATAAATAACTTGATGATACAGGCATTACAATAACAATAACTATAGCAAAGTATTGTTTTAGATTCATTCATTCATAAGATGGTGGTGATATATATATATATATATATATATATATATAATTATATATTTTAGTTTATTTAGTGAGACTACATGTACTTGCCTGTTGAAATATTCCTTTGTGTACATTTGCGTGTGCATGTGTGCGTGTTGAAAAACTTTATGTTGTAAGTCAGTCGGTCGTGTGATTTCTTCATGAAAGCCAGTTGTCCAAATTGACCTGCAAGTGCTATTAGCATCCTTTTTCAATTACCTTAGAAAAAGACCGAGTTAAATTTAGACAGCAGTGGGTGATCGCTGTAGATTATTTGCCTGGACTGATTAAACACAGTAGCTCTGTTTGCGTCGGTCTGTGTGTCTGTGAGTCTTTCTGCCTAGTCTGTCTGTCTGTCTGTTTGTCTCCCTCTTTGCCTCTCTTTTTGTCGGTCTGTATGAATCTGTTTCTGAATGTCTTTCTGCTTGTCTATTTATCTGTTTTTCTTTTGTGTGCATGTATGTGTGTGTGTATGGTTGTCTGTACCTATGTATGTGCTTTTCTGTTTGCTTCTAAATCTCTCATGCTGTGGACTGTTTTGACATATTTATAAACTGGGGAGATGTGAAAATTATTGGGTTGGAGTGATGATGATGTTATGCTATAGATGTGTCTTTCATTTGCATCGATCAGTCAACGCCCTGAGTAATTAGGATGAACCCAGAGGTACACAAGCACTTATGAGACACACTCACACAGACTCACACAAAAACACACACATGCGTGCACACATACACTCATACACACATACACGGACACATACACAGTGACGCACAAACACACATACACGGTCACACACACACGGACACACACATGCACTTACTTCATAGACAAACATAGGCAAACATACAAACGCATGCACACCTGCATGCATGCTTACACACACAGGTGTATGCATGTTGGAACACATGCACTTATGGACACTGACACCTACACATACATGCATGCATACAGACAGACTGTCATCCAGTGGTTGAGACATCAGAGTGTTGACTCGGATGGCGGCCATCTGTCTGGCAGCTGCTGCTGCTGCTGATGATGATGATGATGCTGCTGATGCGGCTCCCTCTGGATGTTGTGTCTCCATCCTCCCTACCATCTTCTGTTTCATCGTCCACAAAATAATGTAAATAAAAAATTCAGTCCCAGACGTTATTATACCTCCTGGGAAAATAGACTCCTGTGGTAATATAGTTTTTTCGTAGGATGCTGGACTATCGGCCCAGAGGTTGGTACGGGTGGGAGGGAGCCTGCCCAGGGGTGGGAGGGAGTCACAGCCCAGGGGCCGATAGGAGCAGGTCAATTACATTCGAGTACAGAAATGATCAAGAGCTTTCTGTTGCACTAGAGCAGTCTAGTGAATCTTGGCCTTATAAGAGAACGGTTAAATTGGCGATGATGAGAGGATAGGCCGGCACGGTGAGGACTGGATACTTGTCCTGATATGCTGAGGCTAAGAAATTAAGTCGCCATTACTTTGATATATTAAATATACACTATTAGACTTGGTATATAATTTTGGTTTTAATGAAGCGTGTTGTTGTGGTTATTATGGTTATAATAATTATGTGCTATTGCAGCGCAGATGCTGATATGACATTATATGATGTGACATAGAGTCAACCATATGAACTGGAAACTTAAATCAGCTGTTGAAACTGAACTCGATCGTTATAACATGTCCTGGTTAGAACCGATTCTTGATATGAGCACCAGTCAACACTACAACAATTTCTTTCATGATGTTGTATTTCACGTACATGTAGTGTTCGCACACAACAGTTCTTAACCGCATCTTGATCAGTTAATTCATCAGTGCTATTACAGAGCAGATTTCATTTTCTTTCCTTCTAGATATTCCGCGCTTTGAAGTCAGGCCACCCTCAGGAAGAATCGAGCAATCGACAGCCGTTCTAAATCTAATCCTCAAGGCCGACGATACACCTTCGAGCGAAGGCCGTTCTACGAGGACGTGGACCCTTAGCGTTGCGGACCCTGCGGAAGCCGACTGCATGCCTCAACTCAAGAACGACGCACGCAGTCACTTCTTCGACGGATTCTCCAGCTCGCCGAATCCGAACGAGATCGAGCGGTCGGGGTCGGTGATCATCGGAAAGCCTAGTGCTCCTCCGTTGCTCAGTTCTCCAGTCGCCATGTCGAATGATCCGGGTCTTGTTGCAATGGCTGGTGGATCGGTTTGTCACCAGAGGGCCGAGCTGGTGAGGATCGATGATGAGGACGTTGATTCAGATGATGCGCAGGAGATTAACAACAACGCGAAAGTTGGGGTTCATGTGGTTTCCAAGCGAGGGTCTTGTGTTGAGGATGTGGAGTCTGGCCGCCGGGGACCATGTCCAGGGACGCACGTGGAAGCGGAGGATGGAGGACCGACAGAGGTGGATGTGGACTGCGGAGTCCTTCCAACGTTTGACATACTTGTAAGTGCCACTGATGTTCAGTGTTCTTGAAGTTGTTCTTTGAAGCGTGGGGAGAAAAACTTAATGAAGTGTGGGTGGATTATTTAAATAGTAACCATAACCATGATCATAGGTTTTTTACTGCTTAAAGTGACAGTAAGTAAAAAAAAAACATCTTTTTAGCACACAATAGAGAGAGTAGATAAAATAAGCAAAAGAAGAGAACTTTAGGGGACTACTGTCCTGCTGTCATGGTTACCCAAGTACAAGTGAGAAGAAACAGCAACAGGTTATGCAAATATGTAGATAAGAGAAAATACGTCTTAACTATAGTTAACTACATCCTAGGTAAGTGTAAGCGTAAATAGTAAGGATAGAACAGGATGCTAAAGATATTTTACAGCTCTTTGGCAGTGTTCGGATTTCTTGGAAAACCCACATCAAAGGCCAAGTCACCATGAAATTGTACGCTCTAATCTTCGAACTCTGCGATTTATGCAGACATTTGACCAATTTGCCTTTAGCAGGTGGTGCTGTTATTTTTTAAAAGTTCTCTTGAATCTGTTGAAATGTAATTTCTGTCCTAACTCTTTTCCGGTCATCAAGCGATAAACCGATTCCTGTAGCCATTACTTATAGGGCGTAGTACTTAGCGCTGTTTGAAGGCTGTTTCAACAAATGCCTGGCTGCCTATACCAAAATACTCGAATGTAAAATTGGCCTAGCTCGTAAAAATAACGGAATCATTGGACTGATTACATACATATACCTAATCGACGGACCTCGCATTCAGCGTGTGATCGTTTACTTGATGAAAGAACTGCAAACGTGTTTCCGGATTAGTTAGGTAAATGAAAACAGGATGATGTTGAACATATCTAGTTCAACAGTGCAGTTAATTTAGTATATATATGTAATTCCGACCATAAGATTTCTTTGCCTGCAAGGACTTCAGAATTAATGTTTGAGGGTGGTTTTGACCGTACGATTGTGTAATTTTAATTAATTAAATTAATTTTAATTGATGCCATTAGTTATTTATTCACTAATTGTAATCGTAATATCAAAATTTCTAAAGCGCTGCTCGAAAACCAAGCACAGGGCACCAGCTTATTCACGAGCGCTCATGATAGAAAATAACAGACTTAGTGGAGTAATGGTATTTGATCTACTAAAGTTTTCTGTTGTTGTAAAAATACACATCTGTTAATGGTCAACAAAGTTGCTAGCTGCATAGCTGTGTTGTTGCCTCGTTGGTATTGGAATTCAGATGTTACCAAACGATTTTTGGTCTATACTTGAACAAATTATTATTGCTTAATACAATATGCATGCACATAATTGAAAGAGCATTAAATACTTAGGAAAGTAACTAAATAGGATAAAGGATTTTTTAAATTGAGATTTATTGGATGACTCAATACCACATGTGAGTTAATTATCCAAATTATGTCATCAGGAACAGTAATTTTTTCAGTAAGCAAACAATGGGCGGAAAATTAGGAATTTCGTCATTGGCGGACACACACACAGACACGTATAGCACCCCACCACCCGGCAGTGGATTCCTATCCGAAATTGGCAAATGACATTATGCCTAGAGTGTTGAGCCGAAATATCTCAGGGATCTCATTTGTTCTCCTCTGTCTAATCTAATCTAATAAAGCATTTGTAAAGCGCTTCTCACAGAAAAGCTATTCAGAAGCGCTCTCAGCGTGACAGTCCGATGAAAAGAGAAATGCCTTTAAGCAGTGAAAATATGCAGGTGAATTTCCTACAAGAATACTGACATGAATTTCAGAAGGAAGGTGATTCCAAATTAAAGGACCAGCAATAGCAAAAGCCTGATGTTGGGTTAATGAGGTTCGTGATCTGGGTACAAATAGATGAAAGCGGCCAGCAGAACGAAGAGGGCATGAAGATCTTGCAGAAAGAGGCTTACACATTAAGTCGCACAGGTATTTAGGCGCTAAGCCCTGCAGGGACTTAGTAACTACATGTAGGAGCAAAACCTTGTATCTGATTCGGGCAAAGATCGGAAGCCAGTGAAGGTCATGAGTCATGTATGTTAGATGTGCAAGTATCGAGGAAGTCGTGTGATAAGTCTAGCAACAGATTGTCGGCATCTTCTCACTGACCTCTCCGTTCCCTGGACAGGTCTGACTTGTTTGCCACACTAACTAGGGCCTTTATTGTGCAGACTCGATCCGTCACTATCATTGGGTCCCTTCCTGTTGAATTCACTTCCCAGTCTACATGGGCTCTTCTTTCTGGATCAAAATCTACATCCCTCTCCCTCCCTTCTTCCCTCCCTCCCTCCCTCCCTCCCTCCCTCTCTCTCTCTCTCTCTCTCTCTCTCTCTCTCTCTCTCTCTCTCTCTCTCTCTCTCTCTCTCTCTCTCTCTTTCACACTGGGTGCACTACTGAATGTTCATGGCTAGTGCTCTAGCTGCGCTATATAAATGACTAATTACATTACATTCGAGATTCTGGGCCAATTTGCGTGAATGGCATAGAGTGGCGACCATGCTGCACGATAGCAGCGCCGCCTAGTGAGTGGTCCCTCGTTGGTGCTAGATAACGCTGCCAGGCCAGGCTATCCATTGAGCGGACGGGTCAACATAATAGGTAACAGTAATTGCCTACTGTTGGTGGAGGTCGACTTCTTGCTTACCTACTCACACTCTCTTACTGCATAAGCTCGTACCTGGATGTGACCCATTTTTATGCCCTTTCAGCACTCTTTTGTGTTTCTTAAACGGCGTACAGCTGCTAGATCTATATAACGATTGCGCATGTGTGTCATGCATACAAGTCATCTGTGCGATTGAATCAACACATAGTCTGCGAAAGCCAGCAATTGTTGCATCGAGCGCCAATGCCACATGGTGATCCCGCGAGCTTTTCTTCTACTGCACCGGACCCCGTTCGGCTGTATACGCGCCTGTCGCAACGACCGTTTCTGGGCCTCTTTCCTTGTCCACCTACCCCCCCCCCATCCCCTACGCGTGGCGCTCAAACCTCGCTAGTTTACCTGGGAGTTGGCCGGCTGTTTTAGATCCGTATTGACGCGGTCTTTGCTATCTGCTCCGCACAACACGTGACTGCACGAGGCGCAAATATTGAACGACGGCTCGCGAGGTTATCGATATGTTGACGGATTGGCACAAGACTACTTGCGTGCGGCGACCAGGGAGGAGGGAGGGAGGGAGGGAGGGGCTCGTGGTGTCCTTGACGCTTGACGAATGCCTTGATCTGACCGATTGTTGATTCAAGACACTGCACGCCGACGACAGTGGTGGATCGTTCCGCGTCGGTGAGTTTCTTGTTTCATTTGGATTATTAACACTTCGGTGCTCGAAGTCAAAAGGAATTAGTCTCTCGAATCTCGATGTGGTGCTTGGGAATATGTCTGTGCGTCACTTGAAGTCAACGCGAAGAAGTCGTTTGTCTGTTGTCACTTGGAATATATCTGTGCGTCTGTGTGGAGTCGGATTAAGAGTTTTGGTGCGATGGTTGATTTAGTTGAAATCATGTGTCGGTTGAGATAACACTGCGCTGCTAAATAAAGTCGAATTTATGTTTGGTTGTTTGGAATGTTGTCACAGCGTGTGAAATGGAATTGAAGACTCTAGTGCCTGGAAAATATCACTGTATGACTTGAAGTAAGATGGAAGTTTTGCTGTGGTATTTGGAGTATTTGCTTGACACTCGAAGTCAAATTTAAGTCGCATTATGTCACTTGGGATAACAGCACATGACTTGAAGTCAAATTGAAGTCACATTATGTCACTCGGGATGACAGCGCATGACTTGAAGTCAAATTGAAGTTAAATTATGTCACTCGGGATGACAGCGCATGACTTGAGCCAAATTGAAGTCATATTGTTTCGCTTGAAATAACACAGCAAAGTTAAAGCGAAGAAAAAATTTTGTTGCTTGGGATGTGCTTTTCTGCATGAATAAACCAATCTATGATCCTTGTGCCGCCGTAGAACACCAGTGCTGAAGGAAAGCTCCATCTATCGGGTTTATTGGCAAGTGAAGTGTGTAGTTGATTGCATCAAGTTTCTGTCTTGTGTTATTGACTGCACTTTGTCAAGTTAGTTTCTTTTTACGACTTGGAACTTTTAACATTGGGTCATTCCATGTCAAATCAACAAATTTTTCAGAAAGTTCCAGCTCGACCATCTCGGATTTTACTGAAAATTTTTCAGAATGTTTATTATGGTATTAGAGGAAACTACGCCAAATTTTAGATCAAAATCTTAAGTAGTTTTGAAGATATTAATTTTCAAAGACGTCTGGGGTGACCTCGTTTTCGATGTTTTGGGAGTCACGTCTAAATTTGTAACAACGTTCAGAGGCTCATAACTTCATTAATATAGCAGATAATTTTATGAAATTTTCAGGATGTTTAGTCTTTGTGGTTTAGATGACATGCTGAAGAAATGAAAGATCAGTGTTGAAAATTCTGATGTCAGGACCCTATTGAAAATGGTTAAAAAAAACTTGCGGATGTCTGACGGTCATACTTTGCTGCCCTGGTGTAGCCAAATTGAATTTTTTTAAAAGAATATTTTAACAACTTGTGATACTAATGTACTTTCTCTACAAAACTATGCAAAATTTTGAATTTCTGATGCATGCCTACTACCATATGGCCTCCCAAATTTGAAAAATTCCATTCCGAAGGCCATTTTCAAGGTCAAAGATCATCATGTTTGATAGGTCATGGAGCAATAAAATTTACATCATTGGAAAGAGCAGCTCAGATACTCTAAGTTTTCCAAAAATTGTGATGATGTCTCTTCTTGTTCGTGCAATATATTTTTTTCAATTGTGGCAGTTTTCTGCATTCGCGAGTTTATAATGGAGTCAATATCAGGGCATTATATTGTGAAATAATATCTGTAATAAGTCAATTTTCTCAGGTTTCAGTCTCCTCATCTTCCTCAGGTCTTGAAGTTATTAGGTGGTTGTCTAACTTGATGAGTCACTATCATATGAAAGATATATCTAAGAGATACGCATGCCCGAAAAAATGTAAATTGGCATTTGTGCAACATTTACAAATTTATCAATTTAAAATCACAAGGACTACCACCCAGATTCTTGCATATTTGGAAAGAACACAAAAAACTGATTAGATGAAAAAAATATCAGTCCTCTGGTTAATTTCCTGGCTGTGACATGGCAGTCCAAACTCGGTGGATCAGGCCGTTTCTCGCGAGTGATGTAATATGGCATTTGTACAACATCTACAGATTTATTAATTGAAAATCACAAGGACTACCACCCATATTCTTGCATATTTGGAAAGAACACAAAAAACTGATTAGGTGAACAAAATATCAGTCCTCTGGTTAATTTCCTGGCTGTGACATGGCAGTCCAAACTTGCTGGATCGTGCCGTTTTTCGTGATTAGCTTTTAATTCATGTGGCACAAAACTAATCACAAAAAACGGCACGATCCAGCAAGTTTGGACTGCCATGTCACAGCCAGGAAATTAACCAGAGGACTGATATTTTTTTCACCTAATCAATTTTTTGTGTTCTTTCCAAATATGCAAGAATATGGGTGGTAGTCCTTGTGATTTTCAATTAATAAATCTGCAGATGCTGTGCAAATGCCATATTACATCATTCACAAGAAACGGCCTGATCCACCGAGTTTGGACTGCCATGTCACAGCCAGGAAATTAACCAGAGGACTGATATTTTTTTCATCTAATCAGTTTTTTGTGTTCTTTCCAAATATGCAAGAATCTGGGTGGTAGTCCTTGCGATTTTAAATTGATAAATTTGTAAATGTTGCACAAATGCCAATTTACATTTTTTCGGGCATGTGTATCTCTTAGATATATCTTTCATATGATAGTGACTCTTCAAGTTAGACAACCACCTAATAACTTCAAGACCTGAGGAAGATGAGGAGACTGAAATCTGAGAAAATTGACTTATTACAGATGTTATTTCACAATATAATGCCCTGATATTGACTCCATTATAAACTCGCGAATGCAGAAAACTGCCACAATTGAAAAAAATATATTGCACGAACAAGAAGAGACATCATCACAATTTTTGGTGAACATAGAGTATCTGAGCTGCTCTTTCCAATGATGTAAATTTTATTGCTCCATGACCTATCAAACATGATGATCTTTGACCTTGAAAATGGCCTTCGGAATGGAATTTTTCAAATTTGGGAGGCCATATGGTAGTAGGCATGCATCAGAAATTCAAAATTTTTGCATAGTCTTGTAGAGAAAGTACATTAGTATCACAAGTTGTTGAAATATTCTTTTAAAAAAATTCAATTTGGCCACACCAGGGCAGCAAAGTATGATCGTCAGACATCCGCAAGTTTTTTTTAAACCATTTTCAATAGGGTCCTGACATCAGAATTTTCAACACTGATCTTTCATTTCTTCAGCATGTCATCTAAACCACAAAGACTAAACATCCTGAAAATTTCATAAAATTATCTGCTATATTAATGAAGTTATGAGCCTCTGAACGTTGTTACAAATTTAGACGTGACTCCCAAAACATCGAAAACGAGGTCACCCCAGACGTCTTTGAAAATTAATATCTTCAAAACCACTTAAGATTTTGATCTAAAATTTGGCGTAGTTTCCTCTAATACCATAATAAACATTCTGAAAAATTTTCATTAAAATCCAAGATGGTCAAGCTGGAGCCATTTGTTGAATTGAGGCGGAATGACCCCATTGTCTCAAGTTTAATTGTCTCGCAAGACAAGTGTTTTGGACTGAAAGTTTATTGCGCTCGCCTTTGAACCCACTTTAGGCGGAATAAAGTGAGAAAAGAGGCGGTCTGTTTGCGAGAGGTGACGTGATGGGGTTACTTAAAGAGTGCAGGTCACAGAACTTATATGTGATTTATGGGAGAATAAAGCACCCTAACGTCTGTTGAGAGGTCTCCGAGAGCAATTTATATGAGCATTGTTTTTGGGCGGTTATATCCAAAGTACAATGGAACCTTGTAGTATCATATATGTATATATATATTGTATATATTATATATATATATATATATATATATGCATATGCCTTTGGGTGACATGTAAAAATTCAGTTAGTTGTACAGCGAAATCCTGGAGATAAAGAGCGGTCCACAAAGCCAGATCATGTGCCAATGTCTGTTTTGACTGTGGATCAGTAAATTCAAGTTATTATGATGCATTCTTTACATTATTAAGGCACATTAATTTTGTACAGTGTAGACTTTTACAAATTTGTGAGGAAATTTGTCATCAAGCAAGCAGTTACAAACTTGCTAGCAGCCAGTGTCTGTCTCTGTCTATGTCTATGTATCTGTCTATGTATCTGTCTCTGTCTATGTCTGCCTTTCTGTCTATGTCTCTGTCTATATGTCTGTCTCTCTGTCTCTGTCTATGTCTATGTCGTCGCTGGTGGCGTCTTCCTTTCGGAGTGGCCTAGTTTACCCACAGATGACTCTGTCTGTTGTAGTGACATTAGCATCAAGACTATAGAGCAGGGATGGGCACGGCTGTTGGCTGCCAGATTTGTTTTTTTTATTTGCTTTTTCTATAGGCCTAGTTGAGTTGGCTGAGTTACGGCTCTATAGAAATTATTAACACGAGTACTCATTGTTTTATTAAGTACTTATTTCCATACTTTATTATTACTATCTTCTGTGTTTTATTTCGCATTCTATTTCAATGTCCCATCATTCCCATGCATTGCATTTGCAAATGGAGTATTAAAGGCTATACTTACTTACTTAATACTTATGTCTATGTCACTCTGTGTGTGGGTCTGTGTGTGTGTCTGCCTGTGTGTGTGTGTGTGTGTGTGTGTGTGTGTGTGTGTGTGTGTGTGTGTGTGTGTGTCTGTGAATATGTATTATGTTGGCATATATAATTTTATTTTTATCTGTTGTTGTTGTTATCTCTTGCTTAACATCCGTCTTTGTTTCTGTTGAGCTGTGAATCAATAAACCTGTGTTAGACAATAATTATCTTCGGTGAGTTCTGTGTAGAATGATGTCACAGCGGCTTTAAAATTACATTAGCTTGGTTGAGAGATTTGATTAGGCTCCATAATACTAGGCTTACACTGTATTAGCATCGACCTCTCAGTAACTCACCACGGCTTCTGCGCTGGAAATGGTTGCCACGGGAAACTGTAGTTGCCATGGCACCATTTACCACCTGAGTTCCGCCTCTGCTGGAAGAGGATGCAGGTGTTTTAATATCTGTTGTAAAGCCTAATCTTCTGCTTCCTTTCGTCTCATAATAGCCTGCCATCATTGATTGGCGCTTTTCATTACCCATCTGTAGGCCTACGGATAAAATGTGTAAAAATAATTGTAAAAACGTGTGAATTAGTTGACCAGTATGGTACGCATCTGGCTATTTATGCAATCTATTTCTAGAATTTTCCCGAGTGTGATCAACATGCCCAAGTAGCAAAGTTGAACGCATATTGTCGAGGTTTAGGCCATCAGCAAAGTGTAAATTTTAAGCTTACACTTCCAAACAACAACTTTATATATTACAGCATCTTGGTGTATGTCCGCGCTTTAGTTTATTGCAGAAACATCTTTGGATTTAATCGGTTCTGGAAAATTGTAGATAAAATGTTGAACAATTTTTTGTGAAGTTTACGTACGTACTGTATAAATGTAGAAAAATAAACAAATAAATAGATTATTTTTCTGTATCATTGATCTATTTTAGTTGTTGTTCAATGTGTACTGTGTTGTTGTTGTTGTTGTTGTGCTTATGATGATGTAGTCGTGCGCTGGTTCTGTTGCAGAAAACTAAACTAAAGGATTTTGAGAAACAGGTAATTTTGTTCTGCTTGGTGAAAGGATTGAAAAAGGCTTTTATTAAATGCCACACTTTTATTCTTTTCCAGTTTCTTCTTTTCCTGCCAGCATGCCCGTAAACATTTGATGGGACCCATATGGGCCCTGCCCATGTGGCCCCACCCATATCTGTTCCATTTGAGTTTCATATTGGTTCCACATGGGTTCCATATCGGTTCCACATGGGTTCCAAATCGGTTCTACATGGGTTCCATATCGGTTCCACATGGGTTCCAAATCGGTTCCACATGGGTTCCACATGGGTTCCAAATCGGTTCCATATCGGTTCCACATGGGTTCCATATCGGTTCCACATGGGTTCCATATCGGTTCCACATGGGTTCCAAATCGGTTCTACATGGGTTCCATATCGGTTCCACATGGGTTCCAAATCGGTTCCACATGGGTTCCATATCGGTTCCACATGGGTTCCAAATCGGTTCCACATGGGTTCCAAATCGGTTCCACATGGGTTCCATATCGGTTCCACATGGGTTCCATATCGGTTCCATATAGGTTCCACATCGGTCGGTTCAGTGTTCACATTGAACATGCTTTGGGTGCATGACTGGTTGAGTTACCTATATTTTTTGTTTGTGACTAAGGTAGACTGGACAGGGTGTGCTTTTTCGTATTCATGGGGTGAGGAGGGTTGGGTCGAAATGAATGGGGACATATATCTTGCCAGTTGGATGTGGTCTTCAGCAATGTCTCGTCATTCCCCAATCTGTATAATTCTGAACTTTATTGTTGACTCAGAAGGTTCTGGTCTTTTTTGGTTCTTTGGGTCATGCAGTCTTCTCACATCTTCCAAGGTCCTTACACAAAGACCTATACTAATAGTTATAGAATGGACGAGCACTCTTTAAACATGGGAAACTGTTTGGTCGACCACTTGCTTGGTAATACTGGGAATATAGTATTGTGATTGATTGCTGCTTGTTTATTATATACTGGTGCTGAATAAATGCTTTAAAATTGGTATAAAGTTTATTTATATGGGACTTTGGCATCATCTTCCCTTGTGACATGTGAAATGACCAATTTACATGGTAGATTAAATTCTTCGGAGAAGTTCCAAATGTCTAGTCCTCACTTTATGTCGGATGCCTTGCAAGTCTTCTAGGCTTTTATTCAGAGATGTTTTTATTGGCATGGGAGAAGCTTTTTCTCTGGCATGGGAGCAGATGTTTTTTTTGCATGGGAGCAGATTTTTCTTTGGCATGGTGCATGCCCTCTGATAAGATCCGATCCAGCTTGGATCATTATGTAACGTGGTGGCTTATAGGGTGAGTGGCATTGAGTGCTTTTCCTATAATAAACTCTGCTTGTTCAAGACTGTCCTGAGATCATGTTTATGAGTGGGAACTTGAGCAAAGTTTTACTACATAATTGTTTTACCACGTTTAATATGTTGATGGAGGCGTTACATGCTAGAGCTACATAAGCACCCAGTAGTAAGTAGTCCACTGTTATTTGCATCACCATTCTCACATATTCACCATATATGTATCTTGATATAGCGTCCAGTCAAGATTACTACTCAGAGGCGCTCCAACTACAATGCAGACACTTAATTGGAGTTTCACATCGAAGCGCATTCGACAATTGTGAGTGAAGGACTTGCTCAAGGTCCCTACGTGGCGGCTTGAGGTGAATTCGAACCCGCAACCATCTGGCTCCAAGACACCAAACATACCGCTACACTAACACGCCCCGACCATAGAGTCGGTCATTGTCGCTGTACTTTTATACTCTCTAGGTTTTGACCAGGTTGTGACATGGGTTGGATGCACCAAAGGGTTTATGTCCACTAGACACTAATGTCATAATGATGCCATTAAATATAGTAACTCGGTTTTTGCTTGGGGAGAAGAATGGCTGGGTGAGTGGTTGCTGTGCTTCAAAGTTTTCTTATTCACGGGTTTCATTGGTGTAATTTCCACTGTGCTTGCGTCACGGTTTTCACGCTTTTCATAAAAAATTAGTCAATAAATCGAGAATTTTGAAGTTTAATCGAAAAAATATATTTTAATCGGCGCCAGCCCTGCAATATATATGTATATATTTATATATATATATCTATTACTACCGTACATAAATATAATATATATATATACATGTATAAATATTGCAATACTGCAATATATTATATACCAGTATATAAATTATTACAATATTGGAAGCAGTTGCAATTGATCTTCTATGGATGAAATGTGCACGTGTTCATCTACAGAGAATTGCGTGGTTTCTGCTGCTGCTGCTGCTGCTGCTGCTGCTGCTGCTACAGCTGCTACAGCTGCTACAGCTGTGGTTAACGATGCTTTGCTCATCTTTCTTTTAAATGAGATATTAAAATTAATTGTTTTGCGTCATACGCGCTGATGTACGGCTGTGATAATTGCGGACCCTTGGCACCTCTGCCTGTCTGGTCTAATTTAGATCAGTCCCCGGCTGTAGGTGTTGTCTGCCGAGTTATTGCTCGGCCTAATTGCCTTGTGTCACTAGGTGTCACCAGTCTCTGTCTGTTGGGTCTGATTGGAACGTGTCTGAATTGATTTCTTTCATTCATGAGCCACTGTGCAGATCTGTCGCCATTGATGATGGACTGTGGTGGAGTTGTGTTGTGAGACTTTGTAAAGGCTCTGCATAAATGGACAGGAGGAGGATTATGTGCTTTGCATAACATGACTGTGAAGTAGGCCTACATGTATATCGAGTGTGTTCGATAATGCTTGGAGTGAAAGGTGTTTCTATCAGGTCTCTCTCTCTCTGTCTCTGTTGGTGACTCTGCGTTTTGTATGTGTTTGTGTCTTTTTCTCTGCGTGTATGTCTTTCTGTCTCTGTCAGTTTCATTGGCGGTGTCTTTTGTATGTTGGTGGCCTTGTCTGTGTCTTTGTGTTTGTCTGTGTTGATGTGTTTTTGTGTATGTCCATGTCTCTCTATTTGTGTGTGTCTTGGCCGCCTTGTCTTGGTCTCTGTGTCTTGGTCTCTGTGTCTTGGTCTCTGTGTCTTGGTCTTTTTACCTGTGTCAGTGAAAGTGTCTTTGTTTTTTTGTCAGTATCAATAATATCAGTGTTTTTATGTTTGTCTGTCGATGTCTCTGTGTCTCTGTGTCTCTGATGTCTCTGTGCGTGTTTTGTTGTCTATATCATTATCCACGGTGTCATTGTGCTTGTATACATGTGTCATTGTCAGTGTCGTTGTGTCTGTCTGTGTCATTGTCAGTTTCATTGTGTCTGTCTGTGTCATTGTCCGTGTCATTGTCTGTGGCGATGTCTGTGTGTGCGTGTCTTTGCCTCTGTGTGCCTGTCTCCCTCCATGCCTGGGTTCTGTTTCCCATATCTCATTAATCCTATCGATTGCACATGTCGTGTTTATTTGCACACAACTGAGATCATCCGCAGACCACCGAGAGGAGCAGGGACGGAGGGAGGGAGGGAGGAGCAGGGAGGAGGGAGGTCGGTTTCTGCGAAGGAGACGGACAGTCCCCCCTCCACCCTTCGTTTGGAGAGGACAGACCTATTTATCGGCAGGGACGGTCCGGCGGCGGCGCTGTAGATATGATGAGGACATGTTTGTCTGATGATGATGGGGACAAATGATGTCTCTACTGTTTGGGGAGCATCGACCTCAGACCTGTCTATCAGGGAATGAACTTTGTCAAGGACATTCCTATTTCTCGAGAAAGTCCCTGGACTGCGTTGAGACCTGTTTGATAAACCCAACAGCAACATCATAATTATTATGTGAAGCCGTGCAGGGATTATTCCCACATAGGTTGATGCAATTCATAAGACTTTCACCTTTATACGGGCCACATACAAAGCCCATATGAGAATCATATTCATTCATTCATTCATTCATTCATTCATTCATTCAAGAATATGCTCTTATGGGTTTCATAGATCCATGAAGGTAACAGGTATTCCTGCTTCCACTTCCAAGGGAAGTAGGTTGTACCCATACAGGCTTTGTATGGGTCCTACGTATGTTCTCGGTATGAGCCTATATTGATGACATTGACTCTATTGATGACATTGGCTCTGCTACCAGACAGAGGAATAATTTGCCTGCTTTCTACAAGTTGCTCAAGACCTATCTTTTTAGCTGTGGCTGGACTGGGAGCGCCTCTGAGTAGGCTTCTTGAAGGGGCGCTATATAAGTTTTTGTAATGAATGAATGAATAATAATGGTTCGGATTTATGTCATATCACAAACAAATTCATATCAGTTAAATTACATTTTTTATTGTCACATTTTTATCCAGCTGGCAAATTAAACGTTTTGATTCCTTGAAGAAAACATCAGATTATTATTTAATCTACGGGATCGGTATGGGGCGTATAATATATTGACTGGGGTTCCATATGGACTCTGTGTGGTTCAGTTGTATGGTTCCATATGGGCTCTGTATGGTTTCATATGGGCTCTATATGGTTCCATATGGGTCCCGTATGGACTCTATTATGAGCCAGGACCTGCTGGCCAACACTTCTCATATTGTGTTTTTTATATAATAATTTCCTTGATACACTGTTGATGTTGTGATGGACGAGGATACGAAGAGTATCTATATGCTATTTGCCAGCGACCATCAACCGGACTCTATAATCTTAATCAGTCCGAAATAGACAGATTGACTAATATCCCGCAAATATTTTTTAAGCCTACAGTACAGTAATCAACAGAGGTTAACCAGAGCAACAGTTGAATAGTCGACCCATCAGAGGAGGGTGGGGGTGGGTGGGAGGACGGACTAGGGGGCGTGTAGAGTATACTCGGTGCAACGAGTAATTCTACCCCGAATGGAGATCGTTTCAGAGCGTCGTGCGAAGTCATTTGTTTTGCACCGCGTCATGAGCTGTCGACGTCGAAACGGGGGAAAATCGCACCGAGTGGCACCCGTCCGTTACATATTCGTTCTCTCGGGCTTTTGTTAGTTAATTTATAAGTTCTGACTTGCAGCTGCTCTGGTCTATACGTAGGGGACTCGGTTTAATTTATTGCTTATGCGATGCATGGACTTGTGTTTAGTGTTGTTTTAATATTGCCCCAATTTTAGTTTTAGTTTTAGTTTTGATTGTTAGTCTTAATTTTAGTTTTAGTTTTTGTTTTAATTGTTGCTGAATATTAGTTTTAGTTTTCGTTTTAGTTTTATGGATCAATTTTAGTTTTAGTTTTAGTTTTCGTATGCCAATTTTAGTTTTAGTTTTAGTTTTAGTATGCCAATATTAGTTTTAGTTTTAATAATCTGGGGCTACACACTCGTTAGCAGTGAATACCGTTTCGTTCCTTGAATAAACTATATTGATACAAATCAATACGAAGATGTGCTGAACATAAAACGTGATCATTATGTGAAATGTCATTTGCTGCCCAATTGATAAATACCTCAGCATTACAGTTCATAACTTTTTTGGAATTAATACAAAATTTTATGACAACGATATATGCAGTTGCTCACCGCAGGAAGGTCAAAATTATGTATCAACCCTGATCATATATGTAAATAATTATAGTGTCCCTCAGTGATATTTTAGTTTATATTAATTCTACTTCTAGTTCTTATTCACTTCTGTTGACGTGATTTTACTTCCACTTCTAGTTCTCAAATAATATCACTTCTGGTTCTTATTCACTTCTGCCTGAAGCAATTTTACTTCTACTTCAAGTTCTCAAATAATTTTGCTTCTTTCAGTTACAGTTTTTATATAGTTTTACCTATCCGTGCACGGTGCACTTATCAGTTTTTATCACTCTTTGATATCCCAGGTAACGGCCGAGAGAATTATTGTTTCTGCTATGCATGTGGAGTCCATAGAATAATGATAGCATCACTGGCGTGAAGAACCGGTACAATGTAGGATGCAGGGTAGATGCCCGCTATCATCCCAAAGACCACTCAGTCTATCATGCGCTAGAATGTTTGATAACACTAGTCTGGATATATGAATGCAAAGAACTAAACATCCCAAAATGGAATATTGTAATGTTAAGTGAATGAATGAGAATAATATGATATTGTGCGACTATTCACGCAGTTCTAGCAGGATTTTACACAACTAAATAAAGGTCACAGGCAAAGCATATCAATGAGAATATTTTATGACTGTAAACTCTAAGACTTACTCTTACCTCGGGTCAAACAAAGTGGTCCGTTTCCTTGTTTGGCCTCAAAATATATTGCTACAGAAATTCTCCTAGACTAATAAATTTCACCCTGGATATATATCATATATCAGATCCTGGCCAGGGACTTCTCTTGGTTTCTCTCTCGAAGGGCAATCATATAGGCTGAGTAGGCTCTTATCTACACCAGAGACGACTATACTTTTCATAGCCAGCCACAGCAAGACAGAGTCTTCCTTGCCAGCGGACAGCCTTTGTTCACTCTCACGTGCCTCACCATTGTTTCTCCCTATTCACTGGCCAATCATATCTTACCTAACTCCACTGGTCACCCTGCCTATCGGCCCTGCAAGGCTTCCTCAGACAATCACTGTCCTGCATTACTCTGATTTGCATATTAATAGCCCCTAATCCCCAAACCGGTTTGGACAGGTTTAGAGCCATAATTATGACCCCGCGTATACAGGTAAAACGACCCACTTGTGAGTAATCTCCTTCCACACAATACTAAAATACGCCATTTGCACAATACACACAAATAAGGAAAGTAAGGTGAAATTACGAGTAAATTATTTAGTTTTCGTTTGGCCATATATCGTTTTAGTTTTCGTTTGATCAATTTTCGTTTACTTTTAGTTTTGATTGCTGCTTATTTCGTTTTAGTTTTAGTTTTCGTTGTCAGCGTGTTTTAGTTTTAGTTTTAGTTTTCGTTAACGAAAACGTTTCATTTTCGTTAATTACCCTTTTCGTTTTCGTTAACGAAAACAACACTACTTGTGTTTACTTGCCTGCTTGCTGCGGCTTCAGCGGTGGGCATGCTATGTGCACGGCGGTCTTGGCAGGACACCTGTTTCTGCTTTGGATGTTGATGTTGCTGGAGTCTTATAATGTTACGGCTGTGCTTGGTGACCATGGTTACCACCTGGATTTTCAACGTCTTTCTTGGGGAGTCTGAGATTTTTGTGTTCGCGTTGCGATGACATGTTGTGACGTGTTGTGACGTGTTGTGACGTGGGTGGGGTTGTGTGCGCTCATGCTGCTGGTATTATCGGATTGTGGCTTTTGCCGCGTTTGAGTTATCGAAAGAAAATACGATTCAAGGTATGCATGCTGCAGGTCTCTTGTTGTATGTCTTGCGTATGTACTGTGAGTGTCACATGTCATGCATGTGTCACGCATGTGCTACGGCTGTCACACGTTATGCATGTGTCACGTATGTGCCACGACTCATGTGTCATGCGTGTGTCCCATATTTGCTGTGACTTTCACATGTCATGTGTGTGTCATGTATGTGCTATGGCTGTCGCGTGTCATGCACGTGTCACATATTTACTACAACTGTCACATGTCATGCATGTGTCACGTATTCTGCCGTGCTAAGCAAAAAGACAGTAACTCAGACTAACGGTAAGGAGTTACTGTCTTTTTGCTTAGCACGGCAGTATTTGCTAGAACTGTGACATGTGTCAGTATGCGCTATGACTGTCACATGTCGTGTGCATGTCACACACAGTGTGGACAATGAGCTGGTCAGAAAAAATAATGTGCCAAGGTCTTCTCGTCGCCACATTATGGGTGCATTTAGCTTTTGGACACGTCTATTAACAGTCACATAAATATTGTATGGAATGGCAGATTATGATGTCGCCTCAGCCAATCCAATTAGACATGCATCATTCATGTTCTAGAGATGCCCGCTGTGATCCGTCCGGAAGGCTCCAGGCTAGTACCCTGCATCAGCTTTACCCCCATTCCCCCCTTTCCGCCTGCACAGGCCGCCGTGCACTGCGCTCTGTTGTCAAAGATGACTTAATGGTCCCTTTAGCCTGCTCAACGACAATGCAAATCGTTCCTTCTCGGTGGCTGGTTCAACAACCTGGAACGGGCTTCCCTTGACCCTTGACTATGCGACACTTCCAAGCTGTTCTCAGTTTCACGAACTGTTGAAGGCCGCTTTTCCGCTTGACCTGACCCAAGATCGAGTGCCTCTGAATTGGGATCTTTAAGGGGCGCTATATAAATTCTGATCATTTGATTCTTTAACGATTGTGGTTCTGCTCAGGTGGTGACCCGTCTCTAGTCTAAGGACCATTGTTAAGATCTATCAGCTATTCATCCAGAAGTATACGCTGGGAGGTCAAATGCAATATGCTGGTCCATGTCCTTCTTGTTACATGTTTAACGACACTGCCATATCAATGATGATTAGTGTCGCCCTCCTCCTTTATCTAGGCTTGGGACTGGCACTGGCAGAGAACAACCAGTGGCGGAGTTATGTACCTTAGGATTATTTATCTAGGTCTACTGCTCGCTAGAATTCGATGAGCGGGAAAAATTATCGTCTCTCCTTCCAGCATTAATACGAACCTTTATTTACTGTTAGTCTTTAGACTTTTAGAGCTTTACTCTGCAATCTCTGATAAATTACAATATTCTTAGAAATACTATACGCGTCTATTGGTGGCAGTGGTGTAAGTTTAACAGCATTGTGGTAGCAAAGGTCATCAGCGTCTCCCTCCTCCTACATCCAGCCCTTGGACTGGCGCCACCAGAGTACGAGTGATGGCTAAGTTTAAACACTTGGTGTCGCTATAATAGACCTGCTGTTTGGCGTCTTGAAAAAAGGTGTCTAATGTTGTTTGTAGCAGAGAGAAAACGCAAAATACATGATTGGCCTCGTTATTCTACCAGCAGCAGCTGTGGCATTTTCATTTAAAAAAGGTGTCTAAAAATGTGTGCGGTTAGCGGCTGGAGGCGGCGCCACACGGAGTCTTTCCTTATAATCACATATGTACATGTAGCTGCTATTAAAAGGTGTCTGAAGTCGGCGGCGGAAATGTGACCACTAGCGGTCTAGCGCCACCACTGCACACCAATGTCTGTTTTCATTAGACATTGCTTAAAAATCTTTGTGGCTAAAACATAATATCAGGGACGTCTATTGATCATGATTTAACCGCCGGTCCATTAGTAGTCTGAGCTGGTTCTATTAGCTGCTAATTTATGGAGATCTCCTAATGCTTAACGCAACAGGGACACCGTAGGGCAGAGGTGCATTGACTCATTGGCATAATTGGCACCTTATAGCGTTGCTGTGGAGGGCATGTGGCGGCGACTGGTGGTGGCGGTGATGTTTTTTGGCTGGCAGGGCGGGAAACGTCGACCCCTGGCGGTGAAATTTAAGCTTTTTGTCTAGTAAACCTAGTAGACCCGTTTGCTTCTGGCTGTAGACTGGATAGAGTCGAGTTTCAATATGTCTGGAGATTTTTTGGAAGGATTTGAAACTCAGACAATTCGACTGAAAAAAGTTTTGTCAATGCACCTGCCAAGAACATTTAAAGATAACGTGTTTGCGCGTTGCTTTTATGGTCTAATGTTAGTTTAAAATGGCACTAATTAGGTTTATCTTGGGACCTTCCTCAGCTTGTCGTACTTTGGTTACCTAATTAACAATTACAAAGTTACTTTACATTTATAAAGTACTTTGCTTCACTTACCTTTAGTTATTTTTAGCTAGGTTATCTTATCTTACTTACCTAAGTTACTTTGTGTAGGTTACCTTGTTTAAGTTACTTTGCCTAGGTTATCCTACCCTCCTTTTCTTACGTTACTTTACCTAGGCTGCTTGTTCCTTCTTACCTTTTTAGTTGCTTTACCTAGGTTGCCATACTTACCTTAAGTTACGTTAATTAAGTTATTTTACTGTAATTACCCTTAAAATTCAGTAATTGTTTTAGTTGTCCTATTATAATTAGTATTTTTAATTTTGTTATTGCTGTTGCTACTGTTATTGTTATTATTAACTCATTGTTTATTGTTGTTGCTACTGTTATTGTTATTAACTCATTCTGACTTTTCTTCTGTTTCTGTTTCTTTAGTTGGAAAACTGTCGGAACTTCGACGACCGCAAAGAGATTCGAGCGGCTATGCGGGCAGTTCGGACAGATATCAGAGGTTCATATGATCTCTGTTCTATATAAAATCTAAATGAAAAATCTAAATGAAAAATATTTATTAGTAGTATTATTATGATTTTATCATAGAAAGTACTATCTCTGTTCTAAAATCTAATTTTAAAATATTTATTAGTAGTATTATTATGATTTTATCATAGAAATTGCTATCTTTGTTCTCAAAATCTAATTTAAAAATATTTTTCATTAGTATTATTATGATTTTATCATAGAAAGTACTATCTCTGTTCTCAAAATCTAAATACAAAATATTTATTATGAGTATTATGATTTTTATCATAGAAAGTACTATCTTTGTTCTCAAAATATAATTTTAAAATATTTATTAGTAGTATTATTATGATTTTATCATAGAAAGTACTATATCTGTTCTCAAAATCTAGTTTTAAAATATTTATCATGAGCATTGTTTTGTCCTCAAGTCCAAACTATGTCTTGCGTAGAAATATCTCGGGGCTCTCATTCGTTCTCCTCTCTCTGCACCTTCCCATCGACCTCTCCATTCTCTGGACAAGTGTGACTTGTTTGTCCAATGTGCTAGCACTGCCATTGCACATACTCGATCTTCTACTATCATTGGGGTGGGGGCCTCCTTACGGAAATCCATCCCCTCTACTTTGCATGAGATAATTCTTTCTCTATCGCTATCTAAATATCTCGTTCTTAAGACTTATGTTGTCCCTCAGGGTTCTCGTTCTGGGAGCGCTACTGAATAGATCCCTGGTTGTGAATGGCGTCATAGAAATTATTAATTTCATTACATTAAATCTATGATTTTATTATTTGACGTACTATTATCGTAGTTATTGATGTCAGATTTCGATGGTTTCCAGAGTTGCGATTGAGCATTCAGCTCAAGGTTAAAACAATGGCACTCAGAAATTACATGTTAGTTTTTACTTCCCTCACCGACCCTCAGGCATTAAAATGTTCTTGTTTTGAGCAACATCTCAACTGGATTGAAGGATCTGTCACATTTTTTATAAAATGATGTTGAGCGGTTTTCCCCAGGTGCTTATCTGGTTTGAAATATTGCCCAGTAACCTTATCTCCGTGTCACGAGCACATGATTTATATGTCATATCACAAACAACTTCTAATCACTTAGATTAAAATTTTTATTGATGTCAAAAAATTTCCCAGCTGCTAAACTAAACGTCTTCATTCCTTGAAGAAAGCGTTAGATTATTAATTCATTTAGAAAAGTTTAAAATGGGAAATGTTATTGTCTGATAAAGCCGTACGCTGTTAACTGTTTCAAAATTTTATCGCTTTAATACAGATGGCAGATTCACGCCAAACACCAACGAAGAGATTTTTAAGCCAGTACTAAAGACTTCGAACGAGACAGGAAAAGCGATTCCATTCACAAGCGAGCTAGAAACTACACGCTGCGGCGATCCGCTCGAAGGCGAGCCAGAAAAGACAGCAACACATTCAGAAGCGGCGTCTGACGTCTGCTCAACGCTGTCCCTTGTGAACGAGACTACATACTCAGAGAGCAATTCTCACCAGTCGTCTAAAATGGGAAATGCTCATACCGCGGACGCTTCGGTTCTAAACGGACTGGAGGACGCGTCGAAATCGGATTTTGTTGCGACGTCTGCTACCACGGAACGTGCGGAAGAAGTGATATGGAGCGGCGACTTCCTTGCGAAGGACGGTGTGGGTCGGGCGACGCTCAATCTGTCGCAGTTACCGTCTAACGATATGCCGAGTGATTCGACTCTTGATCATTCTGCAAAGGAGGAATTATGTAATTATTATTATTATTATTGTTGTTATTATTATTATTGTTATTATTGTTATTATTATTATTGTTATTATTATTGTTGTTATTGTTATTAAGGTGTTTTTGTATAGCATTCCTCCAATGTGATCTACTCAGAAGCATGTCCAGTCCAAGCACGACTAAATAAAGCAGTTTTTAAGTTTGAAGGGAACAGTTTTATGACACCAAGTAATGATGGAAAGTCATCTACTTCTATGTTGCCGTGTGTGTATGTGCGTGCGTGCATGTTGCATGCTTGCATGTGTGTGTTTATGTATGGGATTATTATATTAATGTACGTTATGTGTATGTATGAACGATTGCAATTGTGTATGTTTGTATTAGCTGATGCATGCATTTGTGTTTGTATGCTTTATGGCACTTTTATTGCACCTTGAAGAACACGTCTCAACAGCATTGGACAGTGAAAATCAAGTTTGCAGACCGTTGTCGTCCCAGGGGTCAGTCAGACAGTCAGTCAGTCAACAGAGAGAGGCAGCTGCAGACCTGTGACCGAATAATGTAGAGCCATCAAGCGACCCAGTTTTTATTCTAGCAGCCAATCAGAAAAGAGGCCATCGTACTGAACAATAGAATATATATATATATATATATATATATATATATATATATATATATGGCGTGGGGGGAAGGGAGGCTGTTGACGGAAAGGACATCTATCGACCACTGAGCGAATGATGGTCGTAAATATTCAATGGACTCGTTTGTGTGACGCAAGATTGAATGCGTTGCTGCGTCTATGTGTCATTGTCGCTTGTTTGTCCTTGTCACATGTTTGTGTGTCGTTGTCACATGTCTATGTGTCATTGTCACATGTATGTGTGTTGTTGTCACATGTCTGTCATTGTCACATGTCTGTATTTGAAACATGTTTGACTTTGACACATATCTGTCTTTGTCACATGTCTGTCTTTGTTGCATGTCTGTCTGTGCAACATGTTTGACTTTGACACATGTCTGTTGTTGTCACATGTCTGTCTTTGACACATATCTGTCTTTGTCACATGTCTGTCTTTGCAACATGTGTGTCTTTGTCACATGTCTGTCTTTGTCACATGTCTCTCTTTGTCACATGTTTGACTTTGACACATGTCTGTCATTGTTGCATGTCTCTTCTTGTCACATGTCTTTCTTTGTCACATGTCTGTCTTTGTCACATGTTTGACTACGACACATGTCTGTCTTTGCAACATGTCTGTCTTTGTCACATGTCTGTCTTTGTCACATGTCTGACTACGACACATGTCTGTCTTTGCAACATGTCTGTCTTTGTCACATGTCTGTCTTTGTCACATGTCTGACTGAGTGTGTGTTTTTTGTTGTCACTGTGTGCTTGATATGCATGCGGCAGTCATCTGATGTGTCGGGTGCTTGATGGGGGTGATTTAGAATTGATTAGATCAGTATTATAGGATGTGTGCTATGGAGTGTGTCAATTCAGTGCGTCTCTTTTTCGTTTGTCTCATCTCATCTCAGTCTTAGATAAATTATTATTGACTGCGTTCACTGTAGTCTCATCCTGGCTTAGCCATCTTTCTTATTTAGCCTTGGCTTCGTTCTTTTAACCTCGGCCTTCGGTAACTAAGCCTTGGCTAAGTGGCTTCATTCTTTATTGACCATGGCTGTCTATGACTAAGCCTTTGCCTCATTAGAGCTTAGCCTTTGCTGTCCATGGCTTAACCTTGGCTTGTACCTGATGCCACCTTGTCTACTTCTTAATCCACCTCAGACTTCCTTTTATGCAGCATTAACCCTTTCTTCTTTCCAGTTAACCCTAGATCTTCATTTTCTTGTAGCTCACCAATCCTCTGGTCGTGACAATGTTTCCCCCCCGGTTTTTGAGTCGTCCCTGGCAGACCTGACCGTAACCGAGGGCGACGACGCTTCCTTCGAGTGCTCCATCTCCGCCCGACTCCTTCCTTCGATCCGCTGGTACAAGGACGACGACTCGATTCCATCGGACGATGATGACTTCAAGCAGACGTTCGATGGTAAGGTTGCGAAGCTGTTCATCGCCGAAACTTACCTGGACGACACGGCGACGTACAGGTGTGCAGCGAGGAATGCAGGTGGAGAGACGACGCTAGAAGCAAAGCTTGTGGTCAATGGTTAGTCTGTTTCAAGTGATTAATGTTTGTGTGTGTGTGTGTGTGTGTGTGCACACGCGCGTGTGCGTGTGTGTGTGTGTGTGTGTGTAATATAATATTGTATTCGAACATTTATAGAGCACCTCTAGTAGGATTAATCGTTCAGAGGCACTCCCATTGCGCTAGGCCACGAGCGAAGAAATGAGTTTTGAGAAAAGCAAAGTTTTATCAATTATAAATTATAAAGTTTTTGGGAAAAACAAAGGAGGAGGAAATGAGTATATAAATTATTAAAATTAATATTTATATTATATTATATTAAACAACTTAGAAAAGTGACTGTAAAGTCAAGAAAGGTTGGGAACCACTTATATAAAGCTTTTACGTATGTGCATGTTAATTTTATTATTGTTACTAAGCTGATGGCTTCTAGCTATCTTTGCAAGAACTGTTGAAACTTGAGTAGCGTTCATGACCGTCGGCAGTTCTGCCTCTGATCTGTTCTCATGTTTGTTGAATGTCTATGAACTATATGTCTAGGGTCGGTTGAGGATGGTTTGCGGAAGTGCTTGAACGCTCCAGTAGTTTATCTGTAACAACATCTTCTGATCCTCGATGTTGTAAAATTCCTAGTATATGGCACGCGAAAGAACAGAGCTGTTCTTGGCGGAAGAGATTTTTTGTTTGCCCACGTTGCCATCTGAGCGCAAAGGCGGACTGCTGCACAGCAATTGTGTGTGATCATAGAACTGACATATATCCCATTTGGCAGAGCACCACACCTGCTTTTTTACTTGTCCACTTGACAACCTCCCCACTTGGTGGCCACTGTTGCAGCCTCCCTGACCCAGCCTCTTTAGAAATCTCTCTCTTCCCTTTGTTTGTTTGTTCCGCTCAGTTGATTTCTGCTTTGTTTCTTAACAGATGTTTTTCTTGCAAAGCCTTAAGATAGTTTATGGACCGGTGACTGTGAGCAAGGACTGTTATGGCTAAAACGTGAGCCTTTGCTTTCATCGGTCCTGCATTGTGGGACCAGCTTCCTCCTTTGACACGTTGCTCCTTATAAACTGGTTGGCCATATGCCTCTTTTCAATGTCTCTAGACCATTTTTTCTCTCTTTGATCTCTCGCATCGGGAGCGCCTCTGATTAGCTGATTGATGTGCTATGCAAGAAGTGTTATATAAATTCATAGATAGAATACTGCTAAGCCTAATGACACGGAACGTGGACAGCCGCAGAATTTATGCAGGAGGGGCAAAACGCAATGGTAAGGCTTAGACATTTTTAGCAAAAGCTTGAAAAATGCAAACCAGGGAATTAAGAGTTCACGGGTATTTTTCATTTTTTAAAGGAATGTAAATGCAAATTTCTCAGTTTCACTTTTTTGTGTCATTCGTATCATTAATGATTTAGTGTGAAGAAATTAGTTAAAAGTCAATAAGTTGGAGATAAAAAAGACATCTATTTTCCGGGAGGGGAGGGGCAAATGCCCCCTCGTCTTGCCCCATTTTCTGGCACCCACGACCCAGAATTTTTCTCACAGCCCTGCCTGTATATTGACGCCACATGCCTGTTCTTCACGAATGAGTGGACGTTTGGGTGTGTGCATGTTTCAGAGGCTGTGTCCAGTGAGTCATCATCAGAGGACGAGAGAGAGAAAGATGAGAGGACAGCTGAGAATGGTCCTTCAGAGGATGGTCCTTCAGAGAATGGTCCTCCAGAGGATGGTCCTTCAGAGAATGGTCCTTCAGAGAATGGTCCTTCAGAGGATGGTCCTCCAGAGGATGGTCCTCCGGAGGATGGTCCTTCACAGGATGGTCCTCCAGTGTTCACGCGGAATCTCATCGAACTGACCGTTTCCGAGGGTCAGCCGACCGTGCTCGAGTGTCGCGTGTCGGCCGGTGGTAACGCTCCGCTGATCATCTGGTACAAGAACATGCAGATCCTGCGATCCGGAACCGAGTACCAGCAGACGTACGACGGAAAAGTCGCTCGGCTGAGGATCGGAGAGACGAGCAGCGAAGATGCCGGGAAGTACGAATGTGTCGCAAGGAATGGTTTCGGAAAAGCCAGCTGCCTCTGCCGACTCACTGTTCAAGGTTTCTTAGACTCCTTAGAAATGTCGAATATCGAATAACAGCAATGAATTCAAATTTAATAATATTTAAAACAGATAAGTATGCTGTAAGATTGAACGATATGGAGGATTTAAGGTGGGTAGGAACACGTTATAGGGAGAGCCTAATCCTAGTGTTTGATTGGCTGGTTGTGTTTGATTGGATGGTTGTGTTTGATTGGCCTGGTTGTGTTTGATTGGCTGGTTCTGTTTGATTGGCTGATTGTGTTTGATTGGCTGGTTGTGCTTGATTGGCTGGTTGTGTTTGATTGGCTGGTTGTGCTTGATTGGCTGGTTGTGTTTGATTGGCTGGTTGTGTTTGATTGGCTGGTTCTGCTTGATTGGCTGGTTCTGCTTGATTGGCTGGTTCTGCTTGATTGGCGGGTTGGCTGCTATTTTGGTTTGACCTGAGCTGTTATGTGATTGACTGCTGTATAGCCTGTTGATACTATGACCTACCGGGTATCCGATTGCTATTTTGGATACAGCGGCGTTTTACTGCACGATTGACTGCTATATTTAGCCACTGCACAATAACCTTTAACTCAGCGGTTCCCAACCCGTGGCCCGCGGGCCAAAAGTGGCCCGCCAGGCCTCAGAAAATGGCCCGCAGCCTCAGAAAATGGCCCTCATCTCTCAAAGAATTATCAAAAATATATGAAAAATTAACAATTTGGACATGAGAGAACACATTATTATTTTCTATTACAAATTATGTTATGTAAATGTCGATAAATAACATAAAACATTATATTTTGAATCAATTATAACAATTTTATATGCTTTTAATTAATACGATTTTAACCTTGTGGCCCCCTAATGTCCTTCAACTAAGAAAAAGTGGCCCTCGTGTCCTCCAACTTAGAAAAAGTGGCCCTCAAGTCAAAAAAGGTTGGGAACCACTGCTTTAACTGGTTGCTATAGTTAGCCATGGCCCAATAGGCTTTGACTGGCTGCTATTTTATCCATTGCACAATAGGCTTTGACTGGTTGCTATATTTAGCCATGACCCAATAGGCTTTGACTGGCTGCTATTTTATCCATTGCACAATAGGCTTGAACAGTTTGACTGGTTGCAATATTTAACCATGACCTAATAGGCTTTGTTTGGCTGCTATTTTTAGGAACAATGGAGCTGAACTCTTCTCCATCTCCTGATGGACCGTCATCTCCAGTGGTAACTGCACCAACAACAGAGGTTGGTCAAAGATACCAAGTAACTATACACTGACTTATTTCGTACAAGTAAACTCGTTGCAGTGGTACTTTTGGCGGCCATTTCAAGACCCATAGTTGAAGAAAAGTGTAAGATTGAACGATGTGGAGGATTTAACTCACATTGAGTAATGTATGGGGCCAGGTGACCATTCCCTCTCCTTCAATGTTCGATTGTCACACCAGCAGTGTACGACATGTGTGCTCATTTCAAAGCCGAGTTTGATGGTGGTGCAATTGAAATGGAAAGCTTTATAATACCACCGGAATATTTCGTCCCATTTGGTGATCTGAACTCCTGACCTCTACATGCTGACCACTGCAACACTCTCCACGACAAAGTTTCAATTCTCAACGTCTCTTGTTGTGAAACGTGATTAAATTTGCGATCCAAACCAAAGACGATACTAACTGTAACTTCTGCTTCTGTTAATCTAGCCAGTCCTGTGGCTGAGGAGGTCGCAGTCAGAAGTCACCGATGTGAAGGAAATCGAAGACGAAGACCTGCTACAGCGATTGGTATTTGAAAATTATAATCTTTGGATTTAATAATTAATAATAATAACAACAATGAAAATTTTTATGGTGACGTAACACAGCCATGCCCTTACAAGTGCACCTCACATACAACTTGCAGCAGGAAAGGGCTTGCAGAATAAATGTCTTAAGTCCTGATTTGAAAGATCTATTCGACTGAATCAGCCGCTTGCAGGGCGGAAGGAAGACTGTTCTAACATCTATAAGGCTGGTTTGCGTGGCAGAGTCTTCCCCTAAAAGTCTCCCTACTTCAAGAAGCTCACTCAGAGGCGCTCCTGGTCCAGCCATAGCGATACAAATAGGTCTTAAGGAGTCTGTAATATGCTGATGAGTCAGCTCTAAGTAACAGGCGTATCTCCAAATGGGATACTATTCCAGACAGATGGAACTTTGACTGAGAAAGCATAATGCTGATAGGTTGAGGCTCCAACACCGGGACAAAAAAATCCTTGCTAGAGGCAGAGCAAAGGGGGGCTCTGCGAGCTAGGGCAACAGATACTGGACTTTAATAACTTGCGTTTTCTTCACTCACGATTGCTCAGCATTGTTGATTTCTATCATTGTGCTGGCAATTCTGAACTTCGAAAGAATGGCACAATGTTTTTATCAAATTTTATACAGTTGTATAATTTCTTTGCATCATCAGTTGACCTTAGATATTTGTTCTATATTAAAGAAATATACATTAATAAAGAAACATGGTAAATACTTAAATTTCAATTTTAAAAAATCCCTTTTTACTGCCCACTTATTGTTTTGTTTTTTAAGTGCTCTGCATGGAAGAGCGAGAATCTAGGAAAGCTTGATCGAAATTTGAGAGAATTCTAATGAAATGTAATTTGAGAGAATTCTAATGAAATGTAATTTGAGAGAATTCTAATGAAATGTAATTTGAGAGAATTCTAATGAAATGTAATTTGAGAGAATTCTAATGAAATGTAATTTGAGAGAATTCTAATGAAATGTAATTTGCGAGAATTCTAATGAAATGTTAAATTGCGTTTTACTCAGCTAAGTCAGACGGAGGACATCGACTTTCGACGGAATATCAGATCTCGACTTCAGGAAATTCGCAGCAAGAAACTTGGTGAGTTCGACGAAATTCAGAAATTCTTCTTTCATTGCCTGAAATCACTTTCAACCTTTGCATGTCACCTTAAGACGATGATGACTCCAGACCTGTCTTCATTCGTTTTTTCCTACTCGATTCTGACGTTCGTCTTTTTGACGAGCAAGTGACATCTGCTCAGTTGCTCACTCAGGGGAGAGCACGTCTTTGAACCCCATTGAGAAGATCACTATATATGTGAAGAAACCTTGATCAAGTCCTTCATTCACGATTGCTCAGAGTCATTTTCTGATGCTCGCTCATTAGATGGTGATGCTTAATAAAATGCCGAAATAATAACGACAATGATGATGATAATTTCTTGTTGAAATCGTATTTAAATCTGATTGGTTGAAGCTAGTAGGTCACGGTAGCTGATTGGTCAGAGCAAGTAGGTCATGGTAGCTGATTGGTTAGAGCAAGCAGATCATGGTAGCTGATTGGTTAGAGCAAGTAGGTCATGGTAGCTGATTGGTTAGAGCAAGTAGGTCATGGTAGCTGATTGGTTAGAGCAAGTAGGTCATGGTAGCTGATTGGTTAGAGCAAGTAGGTCATGGTAGCTGATTGGTCAGAGCATGTAGGTCAAGGTGCTTAATTAATGCAGAAGTTAAGTCTCCAATCGAACTGTTATAGATAAATGAAGTTTGTATATAATAACCGGGTTATATTTCGATTATTTTTGCTCGTTTTTGTTACAATGGATTATTCTATCGAAAGCAACTGTCTTATTATAGTACATTATAATCGCTACCTGCGTGACCCTACACAACGGGATCCTGATCCGTTTTGAGTCCTCCCATTGTATCCAATACTGTAATTTCATCAGTTATCTAATTTTTGTTTTAATTTTTTTACTGATTGTTACAATTGGTTGTGATAAAAAAAATCTTGGTTGATTGATTGAAATAGTAACAACTGCTGTTGTTCTCATCATCATTTTCAGCCGAACTGGAGGCGAAGCGGGTGAAGCAGCGCCTTGCGGAGGAGGATCCGGTCCAGCGGCGACTGCGTCTGGCGGAGGAGGAGAAGCAGAGGAAGCTGAAGGAGTTCCAGAAGAAAGCCCAGGATTCATTGCTGCAGAGGGTGGCAGAGGCGGAGAAAAGGCTTCACCGATCCATGTCTTCGGGTTTGTTATGAATCTTAAGAATGTGTTGTCTTTGGAAATGGAAGACAATCAATCAATTAATCAATCAATTAATCAATCAATCAATTTATTCGTTAGTACTAAACTGACACAGACTCAGCTTGAAAAGACAATGCAGTGCAGGACTTGATATACTCCAAATTTCTATAATGTTACTCGAAAGCATCTAAGCTTATAGTGCTTGCGTCCAACTTATTCTTCACGCGTGACGCATCAAGTCTAAAGAATTGTTCAGAGATATCGATTCATCTGTTCGATCTGCTATTGAATCAAACGAATCCTTAAATCAATTTGACAAATTCTCGTTGAAATCTATTTTAATCTAATAATTATGGACATTTGCTAAGCGCTTCTCACAGCAGAGCTCTTAAGAAGCGGTCTCATGAAGTGGGAAAGCTATAATTTCTATTGTCAATTCCAAACGATATGAATCGACATTTCATCTGAAACGTAACTCACTATATCCATTTTAAATTGTTATTCATATTTATAACTAGTAAACACCCTTTGATTTTGTTGTGATTACATAGCTTGAATTTGATGATGTATAGTTAACTCAGATGAATAAGCTGGTGCCCTGCTCTTGGGTTTCGCGTGGCACTCTAGGAATTTGGAGATTACGATCACGAGTTAAATTGAGTGTGGTTGAGTGGAGCAGTGTTCATTCATTTTGAGACATTGAATTGTGTTTAGACTTGGAACGACCGACTTCAGTAAATGCGTTTACCGAAGAGTCGAAAACATGTCGGCCGACTTTGGAACGCCAGAGGAAGTTTTCCAGCGGAGGGGAAGAAGCAAAGTCGTCTTCACTGACATTGCCTGCAAAAACCAAAGGCATGTAACTGCACAGCAATTGTGTACAAACATCGACTTGTGTACATACTTAGAATTGTGTACAAACATAGAATCATGTACAAGCATAGAATCATGTACAAACATAGAATTGTGTACATACATAGAATTATGTAAAAACATAGATGTGCACATACGTAGAATTGTGTGCAAACATAGAATTGTGTACCAACATAGAATTGTGTACAAACATAGAATTGTGTGCAAACATGGAACTTGTATTCAATTTGGCGCATCTAGAAGGAGCCACAGCTGCTAAATTGTCGTTCCAGGAGCATGGCTACATTTACGCTCACTTGACATACATTTTCTCCAATTCTCCATGTCCCACGAGCAAGGACTGCTTTGGCAAAAATTCGACATTTTGCTTTCATTGGTCACGCACATTTGAATCGGCTCTCTCCGTTGACACGTTCTTCAGTATTAACTGGTACTCCAAGCACTTCTTTCTGCTGTCTCAAAACTACTTTTTTCTGCGTCTTTTGCGCTCTGATTGGTGTGCTCTGTGAGAGGTGCTTAATCAACCTATAGATGCAATAGTTGACCCCTACTTCACCAAGTGCTGTTAGTTTCTGTGGTGACTCTATGCACCCAGGGGCAGAGTGTGGCACTTTGGATTCAACTTGTCAGGTGATTTTAGTGTTGTCGAAAATATGCTGACCAGTAATATATTTACCGTATTTACCAAACACCATTGAGGATTTGCCAAGTGTAAGCAACTTTTAGAAGATATTCAAGCACTCTAGAGACAGGGAATTGATCAGAGAGTGTCGCAGATTGGTGTTATCTTGAAGTGGTGCTATAGAAATTTCAGATAACAGTTCCATCAAATTTAATACGGTCATACATACACAGTTACACATTCATAGTTCATTAGGCGGATAATTAATTATATGCACCGAGCGGTGAGCATGGCCAAATGTTTTAGCATCGCTAATGGAACTTTGAACTTTTGAACTTCAGCCGTCCTCGCCGTGAGGGTTGGCCGAGGGTTTGCACTATTATGATTGAATTCGTTGTGTGATGTTTGATGTTGCAGTGATCCCCGTGACAAGACCTGGAAAGCCGTTAGGTGGCATTGCCAGTCTACAGTACACACTACACCAGTCACCAGGTTGGTAAACATTTAACGCTTAACTACGACATACGAGCCGCACTGTATAGTGTATTGCACAATGTAATTAAGCAAGTGTGAAAAGAATCATAAATTCGAATTTTCTGACGTGCTACTATAACGTTAAGCGCAGGGCACCAGTTTATTCACGACTGCTCCATTGTACCAGAGATCGATGTCTGGTGGAGGTCGAGGTGCGAGTGTGCTTGCCAGAGAGATCATATTTTGCCAGTCATTGAAGACCGTCGAATTTTATCTTGGTTTTTGTGTCAGGAGGTAGCAATACCACTTCAGAGCTTTTTTATTGTGCACCTTTAGTGTAATTTAGTGTACAGTCTAACACATGCATGCCTTTGCAAACATTTATTGACTAGTTTCATCTTGCAGGATCCAAAGTAGCTGTTTGTATTGTCCAGATAACCGTGAGTTGTGACGCCAGAATTATAGTTTTCTATTGTTTTCCGTGTTCTTTGTCTCTTAGTGCGTCATCAGAGCAGCCTTCCTGGATCTGTGTCCTCAGCATCCCGGTTCAGGTGAGTTCAGCACTGGTCAACTGCAACAGGCTGACATGTCTGTCCAAATGACTGTCTATGTAAAAGTGCTTTTATTTTGTATTATTCACTTTAATTAATTATTATTATTATTATTATAGTAAATACTATTGTTATTCGACAAAATCTGGTTTGACAAAAGAACCGCGGAAGGCCACGGCATTAAAGCGCTGGACGGTAATCGACAAGCGCTGGAAGAGATAGCAAGTTTCTCTAGAGTCTCCGGAAAATTGATAACATTAATTAATTAATTAATTGATTTGATAAAATTCAACAAAAGATTGGCTGGCTCTCTTGGTTAGTGGGTGGGTTAGGTAGGTTGGTGTGGATTTGGATGGTTGGGTGGGTTGGTCTTTTGGTGGATGGACGGATGGATGGATGGCCAGGCATGTATGTATGTATGTATGTAGGTATGTATGTGCACTTGTTATAGTGCACCTTCAAGGATATCTACTCAGAGGCACTCCCGACGACAGCACGTACACTGAATTGGAGTTTCACGCCGAAGCACATGAGCAACTGCAAGTGAAGGACTTGCTCAAGGTCCCTACGATGTGGCATGAGGTGGATTCGAATCTGCAACCCTCCGGCATGCAAGGCAGCAAACATGCCCACTACACCACTGCGCCCCATGGCATGTGACATTGGTATCAAGCAGTCTTGAAAGTGTTCAGTTCTGCTTTTCTTTTTCTTCCAGCAACTCTTCTCCCGGCTCAAGTCCAGGACGGATTGTTACAGTCCAGCGAAGTGCGACAACGATAAAGCAGCGGCTTTTGGACTGGTGCAAATCTATGGTCAAAGGTTATGAGGTACGAGAAGTGGTGCAAATCTATAGTCAAAGGTTATGAGGTACGAGACCCCCATTGAGACATACACTACTACCTGCTACATGTGTGGTGCATACTGATTAAGTAATTATCTGACTGGCTCACACATTGGCTAACTGGTGAGTGACTACCGGTAATCATTGTTGTGTTACTAAGTGACTTGTGGCTTTGTTGCTGGCTGTGCTGGCTGGATGGCTGGCTGGGGAACAGACTGGTGGCTAATTGTCTGGCATTTCTTGTAAACAGCGGAGTCTCCCCCTTCGTCCACTATGTTGATAGTCTAAGCAAAAAAATGAAGCACACTGAGCACACTCTGCAGACTTTGTGCAATACCTAATCAATCAACACGAGTCAATTAGACGATTTTGCAAATGTAATGACCTGTCATCTGCAGCATTGCCATGACTCATGAACATCAGAATATGATTCAGTTTAGGTCATCATCCTCTTTAGATATTAGTAGATAATAGTCAATAATTCTGTTGTATGGAGCAACTGGCTTCTAAATTCCAATACTGATGAAGAGTAAATGTTGTTTATGTCAAATTAGTTTAGAAATTTAACTGAATTAAATTAAGCTTTTGCCACGGTCTGTGTTTATCGTCCAGCACGTCAACATAACCAATTTCTCGAGCAGCTGGAATGACGGAATGGCCTTCTGTGCACTTATCCACCACTTCTATCCGAATGCATTCGACTACTCGCAGCTGAATCCAGTGAATCGCGCCGATAACTTCCAACTGGCGTTCGATATGGCCGAGTTAGTTACTCTTTGCGCAAAACTATGTAACGTAACGTAGTTTCTAACGGAATAATTACGTGTCTCTTTTTCTAAGGAGAGCTTGGTCATGTTTGAGGTTTAATGGCGTTCTGATGGAGTACTTTTGCATGGTGGGCAGATCAAAAGGGAGTGGCTTCCCGTTGTGCGGTAAGAGGGTCAATGCAACGAAAGAGTGGATGCATATTGCATAAGGGCTGATGTGCTAGACGCCCTTGTGCATTGTATACTCTACCCCAATATTCTGTTCATCGCATCATTCGAAATTTTATGGTGTTTGAAACCAAAACCTTTGTATTCCTAGAATATTTAGAGTTTCATGTAATGAAGTTTCCAGCTACTAGGAGTTCCTATCATGGACTGTGCAGCCAATCTGGGAATTGTGAAAAGTTTTATATGAATAACATATTGATAGTAGCTTAGTAATAGTAGTGGTAGGGGTGGCGGTGGTGGTAGTAGAAGTAGAAGTAGAAGTAGCAATGATAAAATAATGGCAGAGAACTAAAAACAGGTACAAGTGTTTTTTTATTAGTCTATGTATAAATTTGTTGTCTTCGAGAAGATATGAAGTAATACCAGTAGTGTTAATGGTAGCAGTAGTGGCAGTAGCAGTATTGTATTGTATTGTATTTAAACATTTATAAAGCGCCTCTATTTTTGGCGTTGCGTGAAACCAGCTTTTCCCAATGAGCAGCCTCTTTGTGGTGGTAGAGACTGTGTAGAGCGCGCAGCTGGGTAATCCATGTCAGTCGATCACTGGAATCTTTGGTTCGGCGATACCGTCGCTCCAGGCATCGTGAAGATATGAAGTAATACCAGTAGTGTTAATGGTAGCAGTAGTGGCAGTAGCAGTAGTTGTAGTAGAAATAATAATTATAACAATTATAATGGTAGTAATAGTGGTTACTAGTTTAAATCAACGATTGTAGTCGTGGCCATCCTCATTGCTGCGGATCGCGGATCAGATTGTAGTATAGCAGAAATAATAGCGAGAATAATAATGGTCATTCCCAATGTTGTCTCCGGACATTACTCTAAGAACCTGCGAGCTCATAGCTACTTCTATGGAGTAAACAATAAAAGCGATTGTTTTCAGGAAGTGCGCCGACATTGTTCCGCTTCTCGAGGTCGAGGACATGGTTCGGATGAAGAATCCCGACTGGAAATGCGTCTTCACCTACGTTCAGAGCATCTATCGTCGGTTCGTTCTTCCGCAGCCTCCACTTCCACTTCACCATCTACAAACGTTTGCGGCGCAGAACAGTAACTGAACAGCTGATCCCACGACATAGATGGAATATGGATTCACATGGATGTAATATGGATTCACGTAGATGGAATATGGATTCACGTAGATGGAATATGGATTCACATAGATGTAATATGGATTCACGTAGGAATCGATCCTTGAACGTAGTTTTGGAAATCGTGCCGAGTTGCACATCTCCGAAGTTTGTTTACGAGAAGGAGATTGACCGAGGCATTTCTTAACTGCATTTCTTAACTGCAGTGTGCAGGGGGTTAAAGGAAAGTTTCTTGTGATTCCTGGAGATTGACTGAAGCATTTAGGGGGTTAAGGTAGAAGTTTGTTGTGATTCTTGGAGATTGACTGAAGCATTTACGGGGGTTAAGGTAGAAGTTTGTTAGGCCATGAGCTTTCTAGATCTGGTTGAATTGTTTTGGGTTCAATGAGAAATATTTTGCAGTTTCTAAAGCGTATCTAAATTTACACTTGAATTGTTACGGATTTCTTTAAATTTCAACGAAAATTGATTAACGCAAAATTCTGATGAAATTGTAAATAACGCTGGATTCGTTCAGACTTTCATTATCGTTAATTGTTATCGGTTCATTAGTATTGTTATCGGTTCACTTGAACGAGTGTCGGTTCACCCGTATTATGCATTTCGTGGAGTAAATCAGCTCGTTTTTTAGAAAATAGTTTTATTTAGGACTTTTCTTATAGATTTCCGATTTTTGCTTGAGTGAAATCAAAATAGTGTTACCGGGTAACCTTAGGCAAAAAAGTTGCCCTCGCTGTTAGGCATAAATGATTTGATGGAAACGATTTTGGATTTAAATTGCAAATGTCACTCAATGCAAAGAAAAGTTGTCGTCACTTTAGGTGTAGATGATTTGAAGATGATGAAAAGGTTTTGGATTGTTCGTTGTTGATGTCACTCAGTGCAAACCACGTTAAGGAATTTGCGTTTGAAATGTTAGAAGAGATGTAGTTGAATTCGTTTCTGAGAAAAACTGATGGCACACCGTCTGAGACTGAAGAATCATTTTGCTAGAAAAAAGGATCTTTAAACCATCTTCAACGTCTACCAACAGCGCTGTTTATATGCATGCTATGTTTTAGCCAGCTGCTTTTGCTCTCGATAACAATAATAATATTTTTTTCCTAACGTTTTATTATTGTATTTCTTATCAAATGTAGAAATGATTACTTGTAGCAGAAGTTATGGAGGTGCTGTTTTGGACTGACTAGTCTTCACTGTTTCAGTAAGGCTTGCATGTTATTAGTATTGTTTTTATTTTATGGATTATTTTTATTATTATTATTATTACTACCGGTATTGCAGTTGCTGTTGTTATCATTGCTGTTAGTATTATTGTTAATATTATTATTGTTAGAACTTTTATTGCAATTGTGATGTAATTTTTTTGAATGCATGTAGAGTGCCGTAAGTTCATTGGAAAATGGTTTCAAATGTGTTTCGGTGTTGTTATTGTGACAATTACAATGGTACTGTTGCATTGTCAGGATTATCGTTGTCATTATTGATTGCCCTGTGCTTTTGATAGTAACACACCTCAGTGCTTTGGCGTGACGGATGATTTTGACTGTTATTATTAGTCTGCTACGTTGAATGTAGAATGGCTCTCAACGTTTAAGAAACTCGAAACTGCCTTCTTATGCAACCTCTTACCTCTTATACATAGTTCATGCTGCTGAACGTTTGAATCAAATCAGTATAGTGACGTTGCGGTGACGTCATACTGTGGCAGACTCTTGCGCATGACGCGTCGTCGAATATCGAAAGCATAATATTGAAAGAGTTTATTCAAATGAAGTTGCTGCCGTTTTTCCAGCTTCCTTGATGCTAAAGGCTTTTTATATATATTCTGAAAATATTTTTCTAGAACTTTCTGAGGAATGTTTTGAAATCGGTTGTAGCTGGTTGTTTCACTTTGATCAGTTAGTACTAGTGCTATCTGAGGACCTTAGAAAATAGTGCTTTGAACTCTTCTTCTATAGAACTGTCGTGTTCATTTGATACAGTTTTATGATTACTCAAGTCTTTAGTGATTCTTTAATAGACTTTGCTCGGAGTTTTGAAGTAGCAGGTAACTGTGCATCGTGCATGGGTTTTATGTAGGATGGCTCTCAAGTCTCAACGTTTAAGTTTCAGTAGGTCAGTCTATTTTTCCATACAGAATCTATTGAATTTGTAAGCAGCTTATGATTTTTAATATTAATTACTTAATAATAGGTCAAAGCTTTCCAGTAAATAGTTTCAAATTAGTCTATAAATTAATTAAAACATTTTAATCTATGGGTTATCTGCTCATAGTGGATGTACTTTGCTGGAGAACTGTTGAGGTGAATATCGGGATCATTGCAGAGTTTGAATCCGTGCATTGGCACACCCAGTCATTCTCATCTTCGAGCTCCATTGGAAGTTGACATACCACCAAAACAATCATCAAAAATAGTTTTTGTAGAATCTACATTTCATAAGTATTTGTCGCCATTACTGGGATTAAATATTTAACTTAGTTTTTAATCTTCTCTGCTGTTGTACATCATAATCAGACGTGTATTATTGTCATTTGTCGAGATCAAAATAATTTTCAAAGAAAATAATAATAAGTAACTGTTTGAAAATTTGCCACCAACCCTTTTAACTAACCTTGTAGTGATTCAAATATTCATTTAAATTGTTCATAACTTTGAAGGTGCAGTTTTTTTTCTTGTTTTCCCCGTTATTTTTTGGGCTACTTCTGATGTGAGTTAAATATTTTTGGAGATGTGGTCGGCAGATTGCGGGCGATTTGTGTTCTTTGCAGATTTTGACTTTTACAATCAATATTGTATACTTGCTACGAAAACGTTTGTAGCGTAGCAGAAGTTCTACTGTACAGATGGTTATATTTTGAAACAATTTCAAAGAAACAGAAAGGAGTTTTGTGATGACTTTGTATGGAATATGTCGTCATCATCATCATTAGTTCCTGGTGCATTCCAATTTGTCGGCAATGGATTGGATACAAATAAGTATCCTCTGTCATTTGTCATCTTCACTGTTCCCTTTATAGTGTTATCCCATGTTATTTATTCTACATAATTTATATGTGTGTGTATATATTATATGTATGTGTGCACTGTGTGTAGGCCTATATATATATGTTATATATAAACAACGACCCTTTAAAAACAGGCAGCAATCGGATCATTACTCAGATCATGCTTCGTATGACCATCTAATAAGATAAGATAAGATAAGAATATTCTTTAATGGACCAATTGCTATCTGCATTTTGGTGCACAGGCATGTTATAATAAACAAACGTACATTATTTCTATATCCATTCATATATAGCACTTGTTAATGAGGAACTGGCCCTAGCCAATGATTGGTTTAGGGCAAATAAGTTGTCACTAAATTTGTCAAAAACTAACTATATATAGTTTATTTAGAACCTATAAAAAATTAATTCCAAATTCGAACAGGGAAATTATAATTGATGACACAATAATTCCTTCTGTTTTATCAACAAAATTCCTTGGAGTTCACATAGATCAACATTTAAAATGGCACACACATATCCTAGAAACTACTAAGAACATCTAACAAAACATAGGAATACTCAGAAGAATATCTTATTTGCTTCCACTACAAGTCATGTCCTGCGACAATTATATTCTACATTAATCCATCCCTACTTAACATACTGTAATTTTATCTGGACTTCCACCTATGACACCCACCTGACCAGTCTTATAACACTCCAGAAGATGACCACAAGAATTATTACTAAGTCTCCGTACAATGCCCATACAAAGTCTCTATTTTTAAAACTTAATCTCTTAAATATAACCCATATCAGAACATCTCAAACCCTGGAATTTATGTATAAATTTAATAACCTAACTGCCTTTAAATACTACTTTCCTACAATCAAACACACTCATCTTACTAGAAGTGATAGGGAATACATAAGTATGTCATCATCATCATCATTATCCATGGGTTAACAACCCTAGGTGTCCAATGCACACGTAAGTGTGTATCAAAGAACTAATATACGGAAATTCTCCATTAAATATCAAGGTCCATGAATCTGGAATAATTTACCGGGAACTCTTAGAACTGTAAAACCCTTCTCCCACTTTAAACAATTAGTCAGCACACGTTGCAAAACAATGATATATAGGCCTATGTATCTATAGTAATAGGCCTATAGAAGTTAACTGTCCCATTTATTCTTTTCTTCTCTTTTCTTTCTTTTTTGTATTATTTGCTTATTATAAACTTTTCTATATCATCTTCCAGCCTTAATTGTTGATCTCCCAGCATCTTATAGGGTTAATATTGAAAGTAGGGCCCTACCCAGCGGGATTTTTTCCCTTCAGAGGTAGCCATTGTATTCCAATCCACCGACTCTCCTGTTATGGCTAGCCGCTATAGTTGACTAGTCGCTGACGACCGATGAAGCCGCTAGCCTTGAGCAGTTTTCCATATAATTTTTTACACACAGACATATCATTTTATCAGTTTTATCTACAGGTGAAGACTGTTAGTCTGTTACCTTTCGCTGGAGCTAGGTTGGGAACCGTTAGGTCCATGAGCAGACATCTATATTGTGATGACGCGATATAAATTTGTATGCATGAATTGATACGTGAATAAAGATTCAATAATGGACTGATTGCGTGGTAGGCTAAACCTCAGCTTGAAGTTGCCCGTTGTCTTGTTCACAAGCTGTTTACCTTAATCAGTCATGCGATGCATGAAATCTATAATAGCTATCAAAAGATCTCGTAGGCTTATAATGCTATACAATGTTATGTAGGCCTAGGTGGCTGTTAGGGCGGTTAGACCAAGGCAGGCTCCGCCCTGTTAGGCCTACAGCACTGAAAGGTCCCGGCTGAGTTTGGTCGAGTGGATAGATGGACTGCTGTGAACCGGCAGATGGTTGTGAAAATATCTGTTAACGTAACTTAACGGTGAAGACTACAAATTAGCTAGAATCAGAGCCGTATATTTCCAAGAGTCTGGCCATCTGCAGCTAACGAGAGGTTCCGGTCACTCCCGGGTCTTAGTTGTGGATCACGTGGTTACTGGCCTCCATTTTCTCTCCTTGCAACTGGATGAACTGTGTTTAGTGTTTACGCTAAATTTTGTGTGTGAAATATTTGAAATAATGCCTTGTTGCGCTGCCGTTAACTGTTCGAATCGACACGAAGAGGGATTTCGGTTGTTTCGTTTTCCGAACAACAAGACGCGTCGTGATTTGTGGATCGCGAAATTGAAGAGAGACAACTGGAAGCCGACATCGTGTTCAGCTCTATGCGAGGTAAACAGCATTTACTCTTGGCCTTCCCAGTTAACTTCATAATTGTATAATAGTCAACTCGTAAACAATCGGAATATCTACAGCGTCCACAAAAGCCAAGTCGCGGGAACCATGGCGATCATGAGGCGTACGCTTGAACCGGCCTGATACTGGCGGGATTTGCCTTAAGTACCTACCGCCAAGGCCGTCTTAAGGTCTTGGTTATTCCTAGGCACTCTTGCAATCTTGAAAACGAAATTACTATGGGAAACGACATTTGAAGACGTTATGTGATTCTGCTATTGCAAATAGCCACAACGTTCAATGTTTACTAGCACAGTAGCACTGCTTAACTTAAACTGATACAGTACAAAATATATGAAATATTTTGCTTTTTCCATTTTCCCGGCCAGTGTTTCAATGCATATCTGATTTTCAGATTACAGACTTGGTGGGCCCTAGACACAGTGCACAATATGCCTAATGAATAGCACTGCCTTGCATACAGCAAACCTTTAATAGATGTTCATATCGATATGTACTCTATGATGTTAACGCAGATACATAAATAAACATTATAAGTCAAGGAGGTTTAACACATGATATCTCTTTTCCTCCTAGTCTTCCTTCTTTCTTATTACTTAATTCCTTAATATTATTATTATTCCTTAATATTACTTCAAAGTCATTGCAATCCGATTGAATGGCGCCTGTTACGAAGGATTGGGTTAACTGTTTTTGGCGTTGGATTGGAAGTGGATAAGCCCATGCCTGGTTGTTTCCTGGATGGATGGATCCAGATTTGATGAGGGCTTATGACAACAGAGGCTGTACACTCTATATTTTTGTGGCCACCTTAATTAAATTTTTGTGAGATATATAAAGATGGTGATTATTTTGTAGGCACATTTCGAAGAAAGTCAGTTCGAAAGAAATCGTAAGGACGGATGGAGAAAGTTACGACCCGATGCTGTTCCAACACTCTTCACACACAGTGCTGTGGTGCATGTCAGAAAGCCGCCACTGAAACGCAGCCCAGAAGAAAGCCCGACGAAGACTATTGCAAAGAAGCGATTGCGTGTCGAACACAGCTACAGCAGGAAATCCTCGACATACTTCTCTACCGCTACCACTACTGTCACGGCAAGCTCTGGGTCGTCCACAGCATGTCAGCTTCACGATGGTAATTCATTGTCACTAAATTATTGCATTAAAATGTTGTTACTGAGCATACAGGGGCAGAGTCTGGATTTTTGAAAGGGTGCTGGAGGCAGAGGTATGCAGCACCTACATGAATTCATGCACAAATTGGTGCCCTCAACCCATCTAGAAAATGCAGCATGTTACAGAGTGCTGTAAGCTTGTGCAGTGGCTAACAAATTTTATGGCCATATCATGTCTGTAAGGACTTTATGTCTGTCTGTACCAACGTTTTAAGGAAGTTTAGCATCATGTTTTGTTGGTGTCATGTAGTGAGATGTAGAACAAATGGAGCCTTGCGTGGCTGCCTTATAGCTAAATTCGACTCCTGTATTAACTTGTGATCAATCATTCATACTGTATCTGTAATACAATGCGCTGTGTCAGTTTGAATATTAATAAACGAAGATTATTATCATAATTATTATTATCATTATGTTAATTCCATGCAATCATTGTTGTCTCCAATGAAAGCGTGAGTTATTTACTTAGATCAAAAGGCACTAATTGGACATGATTATTGTCTTTTCAGTTTCTAACAAGAATGCCACTGCTTTCTCAGACGAGTACCTGACTACATCTGGAAACTTAGCAAAAAGCAACGCAGACTCTACATCCCACTCCATTACGGCTTCAACATTGTCAGCAGCTGTCACTGCTTCTGATTGTTTAGGTTGTCGCACTTTAAACAGTTGTATCAAGAAATTGCATAGGCAGTTTTTAATACAGGCTCGTCTTATTGCTGCTCTACGTGTTAGGCATAAAGCAGCATTGAGGAAAGTAAGGAAAATTTCGAAAGCGAAATGTGCTTTTGGCTTTGCAGTTAAGAGATTTTTGAACATCGATCAGCAGAAGGCGTTGTGCAAAAATACGCAGAGGGGTTCTAAGTGGAGCTCAGTGACTGTAAGAAATGCAATGCAACTGCATTTTGCATGTGGTCCTACTGGCTACCATGTGCTATTGTCTCAGAAGTATCCGCTGCCATCACTGCGTACTTTGAGACGCAGCATCCAATTTGTGAAATTTGAAAGTGGAATTTTAACAGAAGTTTTCCAATTTCTTGCTTTTAAAGTTCGTGACATGAGCGTTCTTGAGCGAGAATGTTCTTTAACATTGGATGAGATGTCGATAACAGCAGGTGCTGAATTTGATAAACGGACTGGCCGTTTCATTGCTGATGTAACGTTGCCTGATCAGAGTGGTATTGCTACACATAGTTTGGTTTTTATGTTAGGTGGTATTACTGGAAACAAACTGTTGCCTATTATTTCACTGGAAATTCTACAGATGGCAGTGTCTTTGCTCCGATTGTGTTAAGCATTATTAAACACTGTCATGAATAAGCTTGTGCCCTGCACTTGGCTTTCGAGTGGCACTCAAGAAATTTGGAGATTACGATTGTAATTTTGCTGTGCATAGTTCTTGCATAGATTAGGAAATAAACTTGTCAATATTACTGGCACACCATGATGCCAATATGCAGATATAAGCTTCTAAAGGTCTCTTTCGGGTTTTCCCTTTTTTCTATTATGTAAACGTTTTAATATCCTGTTACTATCAAACTTGCAATATCGACTTTAATCACATGTCATTCCACTATTTGAAGTTGATACTGCTAATGTTCAACATGATTGGACTGAATACTGATTTCTTATATATTAGACTTACTGCTATGATCCTGTTTGTCGTGTTTGATTGCATTGCTTGTCACGATTGAATAAAATTTAAGATTTCGTTCCATTTGATAGTGTTGTGTAAAAAGGAGTAGAAGCCTAAGATATAATATAGTCTTCCCAGTCGGTCTGTTGGATTCCTTGCACCAATGACAGTATTATTTATTTATTTAAATTACAAGCGGTTTTAACGTGCACAGTCGCACAGAAATGGAGTCTAGCATCACTATATTAGCAGGGTCGGTGAGCATATTAAACCGTTAGTTTGCGTTGCTAAGTTATTTATAGAACAGGGAACATCATTGGGAATATCATGGAACACAATATTTTTTTTATTGTACACAGAACAGAGCACATGGAACATACAAAAACAGGAACACGGAGCATAATTGGAAATATTATAGAACATAATTTTTTATTGAACACAGGACAGAGAACATGGGAACAAGGAACACGGAGCATCATTGAGCATCATAGGGAACATAATGGAACAGATACTTAGGGAGCTGAGAAGAAGGAACATCACAGAGAGCAGAGGTTAGGAGATGTTCTATTGAGTGCACGGTGGGCACAGACACATGGAGACACAGAGAGACGCACAGACACAGGGAGACGCACAGACACAGGGAGAGACGCAAAGACACGGAGACGCAAAGACACAGGGAGACGCACATACACAGGGAGACGCACATACACAGGGAGACGCACATACACAGGGAGACGCACATACACAGGGAGACGCACAGACAGGGAAACACACAGACACAGGGAGACGCACATACACAGGGAGACGCACAGACACAGGGAGACGCACAGACACAGGGAGACGCACAGACACAGGGAGACGCACAGACACAGGGAGAGACGCAAAGACACGGAGACGCAAAGACACAGGGAGACGCACATACACAGGGAGACGCACAGACACAGGGAGACGCACATACACAGGGAGACGCACAGACACAGGGAGACGCACAGACACAGGGAGACGCACATACACAGGGAGACGCACAGACAGGGAAACACACAGACACAGGGAGACGCACATACACAGGGAGACGCACAGACACAGGGAGACGCACAGACACAGGGAGACGCACATACACAGGGAGACGCACAGACACAGGGAGACGCACATACACAGGGAGACGCACAGACAGGGAAACACACAGACACAGGGAGACGCACAGACACAGGGAGACGCGTCTCCCTGTGTTTGTGCGTCTCCTTGTCAACGTATTTGCAGATCGCCGCCTGGACTAAAAATGGCGTCCAGCAACCACGTGACTTGGCCAACTTCCGGGACACTAGTTGGCCAGACTCTTGGAAATATACGGCTCTGGCTAGAATGAGTGAAGGAAATAGGCAGATGGTTGTGAAAATATCTGTTAACGTAACTTAACGGTGAAGACTACAAATTAGCTAGAATGAGTGAAGGAAATAGTTATTCTCCATGCAGTGTTTTTAAAGAACGAGATGACGGATAATGACCCGTTTTTCCTAGGCCTATGATTTAGGCTAGGCCTACCAATGAGTGTTGACATTTTAACACTTAGACTTTGAAATTCAATTGCTAGTATAGTCTAGGCCTACTCGCGTTTAAAATAGCTTCAATTTTATTCAGATTTTAAATATTTTTTATTTTAGACCTACAATCCTGAATCTTGCTAGCTGTTTCCAATTATAGTTCCGATAATGAAAACGATCGATGAAGCTCTAGACCACGCGGCTAGTTTTCGGTCCATACCTGCTTTATTAGGGAGTCTATGGCACGCGCAGTAAGCCAGTGACCTTTGTCAGTATGGATGCCACTCGTAGCTTTTTCCACCTAGATCTAGGTGTTTTCGGTCTTGTCTAGGTTTCTAGGTTTTTTGTCAGATCTAGCTTTTTTCACGTCGAATTTTCGATTTTTCACATAAAAAATTGATTTTTATGTGAAAATTCGCAAAAGACGTAACAAAATTGAAACTTTGCGATTTTGAACCAGAAATCTTAGATTTTGGAGCGAAAAAGTAAAAAAATAAAAAAGGTCGTCTTAAGAAGGCAGACCTTTTTCTTCTTTTTTACTTAAAAAATGCATGGGGGGTTGGCCTATGAAATAATAAGCTACCGAACCCACGTACGGCTGTATAACCTGTACCTGTAATCGTTCTGCGGTGTGTCAGATTGAAGCATTAAATGAAGATGTAAAGGCTATAGAAATAAATTTCAAGCCCGAAAAATTCATGTATTTTCAGAGTTCTCAATTTAGTCTTTTCCAGTGTGAGAATTGTGGAAAAATAAGTGGGGGTTGGCCTATGAAATAAACTTGGAATTGGGGTGTGAAAAACAGAGTTTACTATGGGGCACTAAGAAAGACTGGGGGTTTCAACCCCCGGCAATTCTCACCCTGGCCTTTTCTAGCCTTTTTCGGTCGGACCTGACTGTTTTTAAAGTTCAGAGTGGCATCCCTGCTTGCTAGTAACCATGACTTGCGAATTGGCCCAGGGCTGGCAGGGAGTGCCGCACTCGGTCAATGCCGGGAATTGTTTTTATAAAGGTGACGCGAAAGACGGGGCCAGTCCGATTGCCAGACCCATCGCAGGTGAAAGGAGGGTGGTTATCGACTTGACGTATGTACCAGTGCTACAGAGCGGAAGATACCGAAATGGCAGAGAAGGCAGCGGCTATTAAGACGATTGTATTCCTCGGGTCGGTGAGGGAAGGACGGTTCGGCCTGCGAGTGGCGAAGTTCGTCAAAAAGCAACTGGAGGAGGCCAACCACAATGTCGAAATATTCGGTTGGTGGTTTACAATAATTTTTATCGCGATTTATGCACTATAGCTGTTTGACGTGTCTGTGGCAGAAAGTTAGGATTTATTTACCACAGTGCTTGGAGTGTAGAAAAAAGTGCCTGGAAACACCCTTGCCTTTCCAGGCTTTGCTGGCATTGTAAGTGGCAAGATGGCGTTCAGATTTAAAATAAGGGTAATCCCGAAGGCTGCGTGCCTATATGCAAAACCATATGGTTGCCAACGAATTAGCTAAAATAGATCGCTGCGACCTATCATTTTAGTAATGCCGAAGGCTGCGTGTCTGACCTATCGAGCGCCTCTGAGTAGTTTCTTGAAGGGGTGCTATATAAATTCTCATAATGAATGAATGAATGAATGAATCAGCCGCATCCCATGATACAATGCGATCAGCAAGTAAGTAATCAACTTGAGATCCAAGTAAAACGGTCAGCTTAATCTATATAAATAAAGAGAAGATTCTGTCTGTCTGTGTGTCTGTTTGACTGGGATGCATTTCCACAGTTTTTGAGCTTTTCACTCCAAACCTTCACTACTGTGTAGGTCTCGGCATGAGACACCCCAACGAGGGGTTGACGATTCTCTACCACCGTGTGGGCCAGGGTGGAAGCGAAACCCCCAAAAATTTCACTTTTTTTAGCAATTCCTCTGAAACTTTGTACCTAGACAGAGGGCCATCAGAGCCACCCGGTGGAGTGAAACACGAACAGAGGTTCATGTTTCAATGAATTTGATTGGGTGAGATCCTTAACCAACGCTCGCCCGTTTGAATGGGCGCCACGCCATTTAGGTCCCCGTGCACGGACCGTGCTAGCCCGAGATTTTCTGAAATCACCTTTGGGAAGCGATTTGCAGTTAAATTTATTGTTAAATTAGCTTAGTGTTTATTGCAAAACTAGTGCGTGTGGCTCAGCATAGGGTGATACGAGACAGATAATATTGGCTGTGGTATTCACATTGGAGAAAGTGCAATGGGGTGCCTGTCACAAAACATTTAGAAGTACTCTATCATATCTGACGTACTGTAAGTGTAAACGTGCTGGTCCTTGAATGAAGAAGTAATCTCTTGCTCGATAAATCTTCAGATTGACAGATGTTTTGGAGAGTGAAGCCAAACATTGTCTGAGCCTCAGAGGTTCTGCAAGGTCAGATAAATTGTTTGCCCAAACATAGAGCAGGAAACTTGGTCAGGGCTAAAACAATTCACCGAGTTCCCCCTCAATGTAGCTGCTGTCTAGCAATGCTGTGCCTTTAAGAATATAATGATCAGCGTTGTCCTCTCCCCCTTATATTTGGCTTTGGACTGGCCCTATCGGAGTAGGAGCAGGGACTGGAAACCATGACAATCAATTGTTATTTTAGAAACAGGGAACCATATTACAGATTTGGTACCAGCGTTCTGACCCAGTTTCTGCTTCACCAATGAAATTTGCATCAGGGGTCATTGCATAATTACGTAACGCTCGAGGGTGGGTGGGTGGGGTCACTGAAAACGTTACGAAACGTTACGGGGGTGAGTGGGTGGGGGAAGCTGAACGTTACGTAACGCCTTGAAAAAAATTATCAATGAATATTAAATTACCATGACATGGAATGACACTTTAGACAAATGATGTGATCGATGTTTAAACTTCGTGGCATTAATTTAAAACGTAACCAAAGTAGCTAGGCTGTCTGAAGAAGATATGCAGCAGACGCCAGTTACATGCCAGGCCAACATAATTATCTGTGTTTCCGTTTGTTCAAACCGAAAACTGCTGTTCGAATTGTTTGGATCTGTGATAGCTTTACCAACGGAACGTGGAAGGCCTATTTCCCCTTTGATTCCTGACACCGAAGATTCGAACCATTTTGAAGCATATTTTACTTAGTGGACACGAATCTCAAATATTTTATATTCATGCTCAACAGAACTCATCAATATTTCTATTAACAATTATCGAAGTGTCCAAACTAAGCAAATATAATTAGTTCATCTTAATTTTGATCAATTAGCCTATTACTGAGCAATTTAGTCCGTAAAACCTTTAAATAGTGTTTAAAATTTTATTCTTAAGGTAGGCCTAAAATTTTAGAAAATTGCAGTTCAGGCATGACGATTATTTATAGGCTATAAATAAAACATTCTGTATATTTTAAGCCTAGTCTACTGTCAAATAATATTTCACTTCCTATATTAAATTCGCTATGAAAATATGAATTATATAATACGAATTCGCATAGCCTATATATGTATGGTATAGGCCTAAATTTTAACTGATTTTTCGTAACAATCGTTACGTAACGCTGGGGAGGGTGGGTGGGTGGGTCAAGGGAAGCGTTACGAAGCGTTACAGGGTGGGTGGGTGGGTCAAAAACGGCCGTTTTCGGCGTTACGTAATTATGCAATGACCCCTCAAGTTTTTCTGGTACTCTTTAACGCTCTCTTTTTGAAAGGTTTTATTGTTGTTGTTATTGTTACTAATATTATTATTTTTGCGTTATAACAAATGCACATAGATACATACACACATACATAGTATTACATACATATTGTGATGAGCACTGCAGAAATAATTAGACGTGTCTCTTTTGAGTTACAATGGCATAGCCAGGAATTTATGATGGGAGAGGTTTATGGACTGACCGGATGCCTTTCCTGGCACCAACCCAACAGTATTACAGTAAATAAAAAGGGAATAAAGTAACAAGGGGAATAAAGTAAAAAAACAATTGTTACTGCAAACAAGTGTTTTGTTGTTTCTTATTTAAGTGGAAAAATGACCTTTAAAAAAATCCTAAGTCAATGAGGGGTTTAACCCCCAAAACGCCCTTGTCTACGTCACTGTTGAGTTACCTGCTCATACACTATCGTTTATCCTTTACATCAGTAGATTTTTAAAGTTGATTTTCGTCAATGTTTATTTTTCAGATCCTGCAGAGATGCAGTTTCCTCTCCTGACGAGAGCAATCCATCACTACTCCAAAGACACCTCCCCTCCAGCGTGGATGGTGGAAGCCAACAAGAAGCTGATTGCAGCCGATGCGGTCGTCGTCGTATCGGCCGAATACAACCACTCCATTCCGCCAGCGCTGTCGAACATGATGGACTACTTTCCAGTGTCGAGCTACGCCTACAAGCCGAGTGGAATCGTATGCTACTCAATGGGTGCGTCGTCGACAGATTAGTTTCAGCTTCATGAACAACGGTCCAGGCTTGGTGCTCTGTGTTTATAGTGTGTCTTGATTTATCCTAAGCAGTTCTTTTTTGTTCCCTATGATTCTGCAAGCTGTTCTCTTCAGTTTGCTAGACGATTTTCGGTTCTCAGAGCAGTTCTTTGAATTAGTTCTTGTTGTTGGATTTCAAGTTTTTGAGAGGAGTTTAAGTTGTACAGTCATCCCAGGCTCGCTTGTTTTATTGAAGTTGGCCCATGAAGCCTGTTCTCAATAACAAGTTATGATGAAACTGCGAGAGAAAGAGAGAGGTTAATAAACTCTGCTGAACTTGTAAACGAGTATAGGGGATAGAAAATGGAAAATGAATGCCAAAGTCTATAGGAACTTATAGTTTAGGATGACAGGAAATCTTATAACTGTGAATAGTAGAAATGAGGATGCTAAAAGGAGCAGGAGGTAAGCTATGCTTACTAATTGATCAACAGGTTCGAAGCACTGCAGGTGACTAAGTTTTGCGTATTTAGGTCCCATGTTGTTTGAAATTCAGGATCTGCCAGTGGCTGTTCATAAGAGATATAGTACATAACAGAAGAGCTGGGCATAAATGGGCTAGAACAGTGGTTTCTAACCCGTGGCCCACCAGGCCTAAAAATGGCCCATATCTCTCAAAGAACAAAAATATATGAAAAATTGACAATTTGGACAGGATACAACAAATAATTCTCTATTAAAAATTATATTATTTTGATGCCTATAAACAACATCAAACACTATTTTGAATCAATTATGGCAATTTTATATGCTTTTAGTTAATTAAATTTTAGCCTTGTGGCCCTCTAATGTTCTTCAACTATGAAAAAGTGGCCTCGTGTCCACAAACTTAGAAAAACTGGCCCTTAAGTAAAAAAAGGTTTGGAACCACTGTGCTAGAAAGTATGGTACCGATTCGCGTTATAACTGCACTTTCAATATTAGTATGAAAATTCACTGGAGAAGAAAAAAACAGCATATGAAAAAGTAGAATTCAGTTCCTCAGCCCGAACAGTGGAGATATGGGCACCACTACCAACCACTAAAAATTACTTGTGATGAACAATTGCTTTATGTGGCTGTATTATTTTGTAGGGCCGTACGGAGGAATGAGAGCCGCGATGCAACTGCGGTCTTTTCTCGGGGAACTTGGCTGCCTAAGTGTAAGCAACATCTTTGGAATTCCCGTTGTCAACAAAGCACTCGACGAGGATGGCAAGCCGTTGAACGAGCACATGGTGTCCGGGGCAAAGAGACTCATCACTCAACTCGACTGGCATGCTCATGCCATGAGGAACCATCGGGTGAAACATGGGGTTCCCAGTTAAACCAATATTCGTGGTCGGTCGAAACGGGGTGACATGATCTGTGAACTCTGTAACTGACCGTTTTAAGTTAGGCTGCATGCAGTCACAGATCCACTGTACTGTTGGAACACTAGGCATGATTTTTCACGGAATAAGTGTTGCTGTACTTCTCCTTAGTCCTTGCTGTTACTTTAGGATTCTATTCAAGTAGAACATTGAGGTTGTGTGAATTTTGTGTCATTTGCAATGCCACACCGCAATCACAGAGTCTAAACTAGAGCTCGCCACTTGAACATGAATGTTTTTCTTGTAGATGTATCACGGAGATTGTTTAGGCTTATTTAAAGATTTAATTTAAATAAATAACCATGGCTTTTGCCAAGCGAAACATTTAGTAGCAGTGTACTAGTAATTTGTTAATTTTATCGAGTGAATCCTTGAGCCTTGTGTACTGAATTCAATTCTATATCATGTCAATTAGGTTTTAGATGTACCAGCATTTGTAATTAGTGTAATTTTTAATTAAGTGAATCTTAGAGCTTTTGAGTTTTGTTTACATGCAATGAAATACCGGTACTATTCCATGTCAAATTAGGTTTTCAGGGACTTTTCACCAAAATAGCAAATGTAGATGTTATTTCGATTCTCATTTCAGATAATTATTCTCATTTCCGATAATTATATTTGTTTCCAGTACGTTTTATCGTCATCGTGTTATTGGATTGATGAAGTTGACATGTATTTATGACCAGGACCGTAAGATTCTCTATGTTTCCTATCTATGCTTACTTCTTTCACTAACTGAGCACGCCTTTTCCAAACAATCCTGATCTGATTCAACCTCTTATTCCAATTACCTGTGTTGCCACTTCAGTTCCAAACATGATCAACCATAGTTGTTTGACTACCTGCCTAACTTTTTGAATCATGAGATGGAACCTTGTTTTTCAACTTAGTTGCCCTTGTGAGTAAGCCAGCTAACTTTCATAATTTCACTGTTTGGTGCAGTAGGATTTTCAAGATTATGAATACAAATTATTACAATTCATTAATTTATTAAATGAATTGTATAGCGTCTCTTGAAGGAGACTACTCGGACGCACTCCCAACATCAGAGCGGCCAAATGAAACTCTTAACACGTTCACCGCCTACACGCCATGTTACTGACTGAATCCGGTATGAGATATCTCGTACTGGGCGGTGAACGTGTTAAGATAAGAGCAAAAATATTAGAGTTAAAACTCTAATATCTTTGATAAGAGAGGATGCTTGAGAAGGAGTTGGAGGAACTCAAGCGTCAAGTTTTGGTAATGATGAAAAGCATTCCGGACTTCAGTGGCTTCATGTCATTCCTTCATATACTTTACTGCAATGTTGTATTGGTTAAATCACTGTCCTTGTATAAACTAGTTCTGTTCGTGATCTCAAGACATCTGTTACTATGGAAAAGACCGATTGGACTTTTTCCCGATTCCTAGAGTATTATATTAAAGCAAAAACTGAGAAAAATCCCCTTGTAACTAAATTACCTAAATCCCAATAATCAGGTCTAGATAACCGTCTAAACAATAATAAAATACAAAATTGCACAATTTCATGTGCAACTCATGTAATAAGTTGCGTTTGTGTCAGCTTGATACGCCCAAGTGGATAGTCTTATGCAGGACTTTTTAAACGTGTTGTACACAAAATAAAAAGCTCCGTAAAACAAGCCCTGATCTCATGAGGAAGAATGTTAGAATGTTGTATCTGCACCAACTATTTTCTTATATTTATGTGAACCGCAGTGCATCTATCAGTTCTGTTAAAATAAAAATATACTTGCTTACCTACTTATTACTTAGTTAAGGTAATAACCTGGTTCGTTCATCCCGCTGGTGCCTGGGTCTGCTGGTAACTTAACTGGGGTAAACTGGATATTTATTTTATCAGCAGCCTGCAAGGCCGATGATTTGAGAGCATGAGAATAACTATAGTTATGAAATGTTATATTTTAAAAGAGTAAAACATGAAAATTCGAAAGGAACGTCAAGGCTCGAGAGTCGTGATTTAATGTCACCGAAGACTGGTTTCTATGACTCACGCTAAGCAACAAATTCATGTGTAATCTGAGAAGCTGCATATTCAAGTGTCATGGCACAAGTCGACCGTGTTAATTAGCCTTCATTCTAGTTGAAAGAGTCACAACACTGATTCACTGAATCAGTGATCTGAGTTTCATTTCATTCTGGGAGAGACTACCGGTAGTCACCTTACAGTAAGTTGGTAGCCGCAGTTGGGTGATGAACAACACTAAGGGAAGAGAATGTCAAACAACAAACCACGTAGAAAAAACTGTCCTCGATCTGCATGAAGGCCATGACCCATCTTGAACAGGCAGACCTAGTATTGGGCAGATGCAATCTCTGGTCGTGCATGCTAAAACCCCAAGCATCATCATTTCGATAAACCAACTCCTTTTCTGCTCCAACACTTCTCCGACATCATAATCTCGAAATTTCTACAGTGTAGAAACAGAAGGAACCAGCATATTCAATCAATCAAATACTTTATTGATCATCGTAGACATGTAGGCCTATATGTATACATACAGTATAGCACAAACAAACAGTAGTTGAAAATGACACATGTATTGATGTCAAAGGGGTAAGCCCAAAGGAACGTAAGGTTCCGCTAACAGGGTTGCCCTAATTACATGAAGAATCAATCAATCAATCAATCATTAACTTTCTGCATAACAGTATATATGTTTATAGATATAGACAGTTGTATATGATCAAGGTGTAACACATTCTATTCCATTTTACAAGTTTATCGAAGTGCATTGAATGTAAGCTATGCAACTCAAACAAGTGAAGGAAACAAAAACAAACAAGCAAGCAAAAACACAACAGCAAGAAAACACAACAGTGCACGTGTAGGTGGTGCACATCAAAACAAACCATTTTGTGCATTTATGCAATCGTATCCAAAAGAAATAATTTCAATTTGTATTTGAATTGGTACATTGTAGATACACATGTAAGATCAATAGGCAAGGAATTCCACATCAACGGTCCACATATTCTAATACTATGTAGTCCGGTAGTGGTATTTATATTCATAAATATTAGTCGAAATATAATCACGAGGGCCAAATCGGCTCATCCGTCAGATTCCATCTCATCAGTAAAATAAAAATCGCTCTATAAAAATAGCTGCTCCAGCGGCCGCCTCTCTATTAATTAACTTCTTTCCGATTACGATTCAGTTGTATTGTTATGCGAGCAAAGTTCCGAAAACAGTCAGAGTATACTCCGAGCTTACTCCGAGTACAATTTGGAATACCACCACAGCTGAGGCTTCGTTTATAAAACCCTGTATTTATTAATTGAGTTTTTATATTATACTCTTTAATCAGTTATATGGGTGGTATGCATTTTCCATCGCAATTGACGGAAGAAGAAGAAATCCTTCTGCAGAAATATGCTAAGTTGAAGAAGAAAGTAAGTAACTTTTTTTCTATCTTTACGGCGGTCTAATTGTAATTGTAATTGTAATCGTACATTTATATAGCGCCACTTCAAGAGAACTCCTCAGAGGCGCTCCCGACCTGACACCTAACCACAATCAAAGAGAATGGTTTTCAAACGCTTGCGGAAAAGGGGCAAAGAAATACAAAGAAGTTCATTGCGAAGACTAATAGGTAACTTATTCCAGAAAGACGGACCAACCATAGCAAAGCTTCTATGTAGCACTGTGGAAGATCGAGCCCTAGGGACAACCAGGTCACCATGCGTAGCAGAGCGAAGGAATCTACGGCCTGGGATGGACAGCACAGGTACACAGAGTTCCATAAGATAGATCGGAGCTTGGCCTGCTAGGCAATTGCGCATGAACATTAAAATCTTAAACTCAATACGTTTTTGCATTGGCAACCAGTGCAGTTCTTCCCGTATAAAACTTGATATATGCCCAAACTTTGGTATGCCGCCAATCAGGCGGGCCGCAGCATTAAGGACAGATTGCAACTTATTAATGCGTGAAAGTGTTAAGCCCGCATAGATGGCACTACCATAGTCAACTCTCGTGCATATAAATGCATGCATCAGAGTAGTGGCAGCTTTGGTTGTAAGTGAGCGACGTACCGAGCGAATTTGACGAAGATGGTAGAAGCAAGTGCGACAAACATTCCTCACGTGATCAGAAAGGGTCAATTCTTGGTCCAAGGTCACACCCAAATCACGCACAGTGGTAGAAAAAGTCATGCCAGGAAAGCAATGTTGCAGATTTTGCATATCAATTTTAGAAACTTGCACACGATTTCCAACTATATATTTCTAAATACCGAAGTGTACAGTGTTACCGGGACATTAGTTCAGCTGGGTTGTAAATCCATAGAACCTGAATTTGTATAATTATCTAAATGTATAGTTTAATTATGGGCGAGATTGCAGTATCGGGGACCGAAGCATATGCAGTATTTTTGGATAGTATTTAATTCATTCATTCATTCCGAAACTTATATAACGCCCCTTCAAGAAGCCTACTCAGAGGCGCAGTATCTAATGACGACAGTAACCCCAACACTAGCCCTAACCAACACTCACGACAGCACTAACCAACACTCACGGTCCCCGATACTGCAATTACGCCTAATTATGTTTATTGAAATTGAGAATATTGAACCACGTTATCTGGCAGGTCAGCAAATTATGACTTTGTTGTAGAAAAAGGCGCTGGCAGTCTTGCGAGCTCCGAAACTAGAGAAACAAGAGAGTACTAGCGATTCACTCAAAAGACGTAAGTGTTTGACAGACACACGAAATAATTTAACGACTCCTCAAAGAATATGGCGTAATTAGTATTAAAAGTTGAATAAAAAGAAAACGTTCACCGGTATGCAAATAGCACGCAAATGACTGAATTCGTGACCGTGCTTTGGCACACCTGGTGAATTAAATCAATGGAATACCAGCAGCAGCAGTAGACTGGTGACACTTTTTGTTTGCTGCTAATTTAGAGGTCCTCAAGATGTGTTAGTATTGGATGCAGATGCCACAGTTGGCTGTCATCATTTCTTATCTTCAATGCAACATCGACCAGGAATTATAAGAGCTCGACATTGGATCATTACAAATGTGAATTAAAAAAATTATTATAATATTATTTGTTGTTTATTAATTAAAACTGGTAAGTACGCAGTGAGATCACATGATAAGGTGTAACAAGTTTAACAGGAGTCAGATTTAACTGTATGACAACCTGCAAGACGTCCATTTGTTCTACATTTTACAGTTGCCTCATAGGGAGTGGAAGATTGAGTCAAACTTCCTAGTAGGCATAAAACCTTCTAACTGCCATGCCAACTTGGTATTCAGCCATTTTCTTCGATTACAGATGTGAATTATGTAAATGCTGAAATATTTTCATCATTTTATTTCAGCTGCTGATGAGGATGCTGCAGACGCCACGGAACAAGCGAAGAAGCTTCTCAAAAGCGGAGTAAATTATCGAGATCTCTTTACGACAACAGTGTTTAAATATTAAAGTAAATGCTTAAAATATAGGTCCCATGTCCTGAAAGTGAGACTTTGTGAAGGTGCGTAGTTTGCTTTCTTTTGACTCCTGAGCAGGCCTCGTCTGAATTCCCTGGTGCTGGACATGGACCTGTGCATTGCAAAACTTGCCATTCCATGCAGCACTTGCCATTCGTTTATTTTCCCACATATGCTCAATCATTAAAATTTTCAAATAGTTCCCCTTCATGATAGCTACTTGTAGGCACTCTTGGACCAACCATGTTTGAAGAGAACAGTTTCTATAGATAAATAGAATGCTGAAGACTGAAGAGTTGTTCTAGGAAGGAGACGGAGCTCCAGTAAAAGGCCTGGGTGGTGAGATTACAATGGACAAGCCTTAGTGTTGCAGGATAGAAGTGTGTGCAAAGGGACAAGCAAATAATATACTGGCACTGAACTATGTTATTTGATGACGGATATGTGTGCTAACAGCTTTCTTTCTCAAAGTCATTAAAAGTCAGTCTTCTCAGAATATTGGAGTCTCTTATTACCGACTCTTGAATGAATTTTGTGTTTATTTATTAAATTTTTCATAAACGATAACCTCAGTTACCTAATTGATAGGTACCTTTGCAAAGAGAAGTAAGAAACAGTCAACTTTCAACAGATGAAAGTAGACAAAGGTGGATTTTTACCTGAAATAGTTTTTGCTGGGAAGCAGATACGTTTAAAAATAAATTTGTTTAATTTTTTCACAGGCCATAAAGCTTGCTTCTGAGAGAAAGGATCAGGCAACTTTCAAAAGATCAAAGCGGATCAAGGTAAATGACCTAATGCAGTGCTCTCCAACCTGCAGGCCGCATTCGACCCACGAGCTGATTTTAAGTGGCCCGCCTAAATTAGTGAAATGTTTTCACATTTTATTATATGAAGAAAAACTGCTCGATCAACGCAGATCAACTAATTTTCGTAAGTTGTTGTGTTATTTGACAATGTGAATACAAAACCAAGTTCCCACGACGCATCCGTTATGATTATTCCATATAGAATTTTAATACAGCTTCAATTTACATTAGGTCATTGTTGTTGATTTTGAGTTCACTTGTGCGGCCCTTGGATTTGCGAAAGTTCTTTTTGTTGCCCTGCAGTGTCAAGAAGGTTGGACAGCACTGACCTAATGATGTAATTAATGACATGTTCAAACAAACGCTTGCTTTTCCCTCATGTATTAGATTAGTAGGACTTTCTTGAAGTGCCGAGCTGCTTAATATTCAGTTATGTTGCTCTTTGCAGGACAATGACAACAAGAGTGCCGTCAGTTTTCACCCATTCTCTCACGGTGATGGATCAGAGGGTAGCAACCGGTTTGAGGTAAGCACGCTTCAGCCCCAAGTCTGTAATCAGGTTAAGATATTCTTGAAGGAAAGAAGTGAATTTGAGCTGTGAAGAGAAAGTGGCAATCGATTCGAAGAACCCAGGAAATATCCATTAATATTAAGTGTTACCGACTTGAATTTCTTATCTGTGACACAAGTCTTATCAGTTAGCAAGTCTTGTCCATTGCCACACACATTTTTTAGTCGAGTAACTAGAACAGTGCTGTCCAACGTGCGGCCCGCGGGCCGCATGCGGCCCGCGAGGTGATTTCAAGTGGCCCGCCCAGGCTCGCTAAATTTTTGCGATTTAATTGTGTAAAATGAAGCAAAGGATAAAGTCACTGGTCGACTTGAGCTTTTATTTTTAAAATTGATTTTGTGACAGTTGCCGATTTGGAATGCTATCTGGAAGGCCAATCTGAAAGCTAAAATTACTCTCTTCTTCCTATAGTATGCTTATATAGGATCAGGTTCCAGTAGTCTATCTGGAGATTGACCAACGACTTCTGGTTTTAACAACTCCTATTTAATTTACTGCACTCAACTAAACTCACTTCGCAAACCGCCCCAAACCGTTCACTTCTAGTCAGTTCCTGAGATCTGTACAGAGTTCCAACACGTCTGCGAGTGACTTCGACCATTCCTTTCGAGAGAGTCTAATATTACTCTAGTTCTTAAGGATTAGAAAGAACCCATCGATAAGAGACCCAGAGACCAGGGATGACGATGTCTTGACTCTGTCTGGTCCGAGGACTATGGTGCTCTTTAGACAGAGCCTCTGGCTTCGACGATTTTTTTTATGAAAGTCAGAGAAGGAGGATGGAAATTCGTTCCAATCATGAAGTGGATCCTAGCCAGAAAAATTGATTGGGCGACGCATAGGCCCTGAAGAACTGAGCTGGCGAAACTGTGCTGGGCGACAAAACTGAGTGCAAGGCAGGGATAAACGTCACCTTTGCCTTGCACATTTTGGTGCTAACTATTGTGAAGCATGACAATCGTGGTTTGTGTAGTCTAGGCCTACATGCTATTATTCATTAGCAGGCTTATTATTCCTGTGGGACTCGATCGTCGAATTCTTTCAATAAACTGCCCAAGACTTTCCTCTTGGGCTATTTCTTTGTCGGGAGCATATCTGAATAGTTATCTTGAACCGGCGGTATATAAATTTCATAACAGATAGCTATAGGTAATATAGATTGATAGATATGTTACAATTATTCCATATTAAATTTCAATACTCGTTTCAATGTTAATAAATCAATAAATTTTGATTTTACTGTTGCGGCCCTCGGCTTCAAAAATCTTGCTTTTGCGGCCCGTGGTACCAAAAAGGTTGGACAGCACTGAACTAGAACAATAGAACATGCCTTTGCAGTCAATCTTGTAATCTTATCATAACTTTTACAGTGTGACTGTCAATTGATACTAATTGCTGATTAGGAAGTTTAATATCATAAACTTCAATGGAGATGGCCATACTGTACAGACTTTTTACAGTTTTTGTATCTCCTTTCAAAAATCTAAGCAGTTATTTGAAGCTGACATAAATTAAATTCTTTGTTTCTTCAGGGTAACCGACCAAAACCAAAGTACAGTCTCTACGATAATTTTGTTACCGCGAATACTCCAAGTAAGTTTCCTTCTGTGATTTGCTAAAGCAGCTTTAGACGACTGAAGCACATTCGAAGATTCATGTAACTTTCATAGATGTGCATAGGGATCTGTGAAAATATGTGACTCGTATTAAAGCGGACAAATTGCAGTAGTAATTAAAATGAATACCAGTCCTTAAGCAAAAGCCCTGCAGAATATTTTGTTGATTAAAGATTTTGTCTGTTCAAACAATTCTCAACCAGAGAACAAGAGAACTAAATACAGCTTGTTGATAAAGTGTTGCTTTTAAGATGATTATTTAACTAAACCATACCATCTGTTGATTTTTGACAAAATATGTGTAAAATGTTCTCTGTTTGTTAGATAAAAAAATTTGTAAAGTCTGTCAAAAACAATTTAGATGATTCAATGCCAAGTACAAGTAGCAGTGAAATGCCACTAGTAGGTTTTGCTATTAGCACTTTTAAAAAGTCCTTAATACAGAGCCGCCATTACAGAAAATTGTAAGGTGCATGCATTCTCAGCCATTGAGTTTATACCTAAATTTTAGTACTACAGCAATCTGTTATTAGTATTAGTCAATTCAAAAGATTTATTGATCACCAAAAAGTTCATGTTGCAGTATATCGTGGGACGTGGGTGACAACAGGTAAACTCAAAAGTAGCAATATTGTTCAGTTGGCAGGATTGCCGTTACTCATATCTGTTCTATACTCAGTAACGCTGTGTCTCGAAGCATGGATTGAAACTGGTAAAGAAATGCCACAAACGTTGTGTCAGAGTGGAGAAGTTACAGGCACAGCAGCACATGCAGAATTCTGAATTATTCAATAATTATTCATTATTATTGAATTTAACCTTTCAAGAGATGTTACAGTTTTTAACTGTTTAAAATGGTGCACATCTGGCAGAGAGATTAATTTGGTGGGCAAGACATTCTGCAGAGTTGGCCCACAAACCAAAGCACACGTTATAATTATTTCTGCAAGTGTAACTTGTGCATATATGCACTGCAAGCTCTAGTCACTTGGGTACTAGTAATGTAATGATCACGTATTTCCAGTGCAGATACAGAATTACCTGAGTGTGTGTTTGCTGTTGAAACAAAATCAGAATACGAAGAAAGTAAAGAGAGTGTTGAAAGCCCGAAGACGAACGAACCGCCGTCGTTGAACTCTTCTTCAATGAAAGGTCAAACGATCTACGTTCATGGTCCGGGTCTCACGGAAGAGATTCTCAAGAAAGCCTGCGCTAGCTTTGGAACCATTGTCAACATATCCCCAGAATTCGAGAAACAGTAAGAACGCATAGCATCTAATTCTGTTTTGTATCTCTGCTTCCCGTTAGTAACGAGTTGATATTCATTTCCCATATGTAGGGTTGAAGACATGGTGTTCTGTTTTTCTCTTTCCAATAGCTGTGATTATTCCATGGTTAACTGAAAGCTCTTTCAAAAGTGGGATCACTCTTGTGAGGAGTTTCTGTATGTAGTGTGGGAACAGTTGTGATACTTGTACCTTTTCACTTCTATTATAACTAAAAAGGTTGTAGTATAGTGGGATCTGAACAAGTTGACAGTTGCTCTGTGTACAGAGGGGATCAATGTTACCAGTAGCTTAGCTTTACTTTATTACTTTTCGTTACTCTATCACAGCGGTTCTCAACCTTTTTTGTGCGGCGACCCCTTGGTAACATTTTGAAAGTTGTGACGACCCCCAACAACAAAATTTATCGAGTCTCCTCTATCACTACATTTTTTCTTTCATTGTCCATTGTAATGCATTTTGACTTCATAATTCGAAACTTCTGTTAGCAATGCCGTAGCTAGGGGGTGTTTTGGGTGTTTGAACACCCCGAAATGTGAAAAGTAAAAAAATATTAGAATGTATTAACTAGAACATGATGTAAAAACCATGAAATAAAACCATGAAAACACCCCCGAAATGGAAAAAAAATTGAAGAAATAGAATGAATTGATTTCGGTCGGATGACTAAAAACAGGTCATCAGTTTTTTTCGGATGGGAAACTGAAGAAACACCCCCCGAAATCAAATCCTGGCTACGACCTTGGCTGTTAGCAATTGTGTGAGGCTTCGTGGCTCGTGTGATTCTGAGAGTTGCCTATTTGATTGTTCGAAGTTTAAGTTTCATAAGTCTATTCGGCTTGTGAAACTTCAACAGTTCCCCACGTCTTGCTGCTGGAAATCTCCAGACTCTTCGTCTCAAGTGTACCTTCTTTTGAATCTCCACACATCAATTGTAGCATAGTATATAGTCTGTCATTTTAGCGAAATTGCTCATCATTTCAGTGCTGAGACATTGTTAAAGACTTCCAAAGTGTCCTTCCCATTGTCTAACATTTTTAAATTTCCTCACCTCAATAAAATTTTTATTGTCGCATTTAGGCCTTAAGCTGTCGTTTCTAAAAAAAATCCTCATGATTTCAGTGCTGAGGGGCATAGTTTAAGGCTTCGATAAATGGTCAATGACATTGCTCAATTTTTTTAAAATTTGTACATTAAGCTCTCATCTTAAAATAATTTCTCACTATGGATAAAGAGCGGATAACGCTGTAAAAAGTAATAATATATACAATTATACATGTATGAAATAATAGCCTATCTGAAATATTGGGGGGATATAAGCAGCTCGGTCTCCACAACAAATTTCGGGAGACCGTTGACTTTGGGAGATAGGGGATCCTCTGTCTCCCAAAGTCTCCGTCAAAGTATAGCCGTCAAAGTATAGACTACAACCTACAGGCCTCACCACCAGTATACGGCAGCTGACAGCACAGATTCTTTGAGCAATCTTTATATTGTTTTCTGTTTTAGATGATTAGTAAAAGTGGAATTTACATTTGAAAACTGGAATGGCAAAAATAAGATTAGCTGCCGCAATCTCACAAATAAATCATAGCAAAAGCATTTTCAAAAATTATTTAGTACAGCAGAAAGTGGAGAAATTGCTATTAAGCTTATACATGTGTACAAATTTTGCGAATTTCTGAAGGGTCCAGGCGACCCCTGGCAAATCGTCAGGCGACCCCCGTGGGGGTCGCGACCCACAGGTTGAGAACCGCTGCTCTATCAAGTACTTTGAAGTAGGGTAGTTTAACTAATGGTGTGTAACTAAATTTGTAAAATTAGTTCGCGACATCTACACTACTGCCTTATTCTCGTTCTGTAAGATGGCAAACTGAGCTGCATCTCTCTAGCATTGGTGCGTAATTGAGGTCAGGTGAGGCTCGGTGGTGTATGGGTATGTTTGGTGCCTTTGAGCCAGAAGTTTGTGGGTTCGAATCCACCTCAAGCCGCCACCTGGGGACCCTGAGCTAGTCCTTCACTCGCAATTGCTCATGCACTTCAGAGTGAAACTCTGATTCAGTGTCCATGCTGTAGTCGGGAACAAAAATCTAGAAGGGGTGCACTATTACAAGTGCTCATACATACATTGTCAGTTTACCTATTCATGCGTTCGACAGTGCAGTGCCAAATATTGTGCTACAGAAACGATTTCTGAGCTGTGGAGTCCAGAAGTGATGTGTTGTCGCACTTACACGTATTAATGCAAACAAACCTTAAACCGAATTATTGTCTTGTTTCTAGTTGCGGATTTGTCACATTTGAAAAGATCGAGTCTGCAGAGCAAGCAATTGACAAGGTAATTGTTTTATCTTTCGAACAGCCTCAGTTTCATGCAAGAACCATATCGACCGTATGCCAAGTGTCAAATGCAGACGTCTGCATGCATCTGCATAAACTCACGAATCATTCCTGATTTGACTGGCATTCCATGTTTGATACTTAACACAGCAGCCTAGTGACGTGTGTTAACTAGTTCTTGCTGCAGTTTATGTGGTTGTTTTATGTTTTAATTTAAATTGTGGTTTTTCTTCAGTTGAATGGTTCGATTGTTTGCAATGTTCAGCTGAGGGTTTCACTCGCTCGTAGGCAGCCGAACATCGAAACGTCGGCCGTAGCGGACCAATCCAAGACATCGTGGTCATCCATAGGTATGTATGTTAGACGTTCGGTCGAACTGCTTACAAGCGTTTAAGCTGTCAAGGGAATATGGATGACTTGCATAGGATAACACCATGTGAAGGAGCAGCCATTTAGGTCTACTTCTGCCTATATTCAGGAATTTATAACCAATATGTTGGTCAGGTAAATAGTGTTGGAGAATTTGGTCATGGCAGTGGCTAATCTTGGGATCGGGTTTGGTTGGCAGTTGACCACAGTGGTGCTGGGCTCAAGTGTTACCCTGTATATGTGACATCATTGTACTGTTGTACTGGTCTATACAAGGCCACAAACTGTATGCACCATTTATAGAAAATATTACAAAACATCTATTAAAGCACTTGGATTTAAGTAGCTGTTAAACCTCAACTTGAAACCTTTCAACAAACAGCCTGCGAATAAAGGAATATACATTACAATACAGGGACAACTGATTTTGTAATGTCTTGCAAGGACTTGGCACTTTTGAATAATTAAGAATTGCAAAGGGGGATGGAAGCATTAGAATGCCTTCAGTCGTTTTACCGACTTTCTAATTTAAAAAAGGCCTGTTGTGTAGTAAAATAAACATGCTATGTAGTACTACATTACCTAAAAACATAACTACTGCATTCACGAAACAATTCCAAAATGAATTAAAAGGGCAAAACGTCTTCCAACTGTGCCACGGTATTGTGCCAAACGTACAATTAATATAAATTGTTTTATCTATTACAGCGGCCAGCAGTTCACAAAAGGGAAATCTCAAAGATGTCCGAGATCTTGTGACCTATGACGATGATGACATATTCTAAAACGCTACACTGGGATCCCTTCTAGCACCTGGCGTTACAATGGGACCCTCGTATAATGACAATAAGCAACATGGCTTTCAACCACCTTGTGTTGTATGTGCAACTGTTATATGTTTTGAACTATGTTATTTTTGCACGAAAAAAGGAAGACAAGGATAAAAGTTTCTGCATTTAATGATAAACAAATAGTTTTATCCCATCAGTGTGTGTCAGTTAATTAATTCCAACGGCATTTGATCGTCTGAAGCAACGTTACTGTTGAGAGTTGGAGTTGGGTCCCTTCTTGCGACCAAATCCAGCGACAACGTTAACAAAGCGTCGGTTGTACTGCATCCTACGCTTCGCACGACCCGTCTTCTTCTTTCGCTTCTCTTTCTTCTCAACCTGTCAACAAAACAGTTTATTCATTCATTTATTATTGTTCACATGGCTGCCTAATCTCCTGTGTCAACAGCAACATATTCATCAAAGCTACATATGAACATGCAGCTGTAAGCTGGGCTTTTATTATTATTAAGAATTTATTAAACACAACTATAAACACGTAATGCACTATATGCACTTATACAATGCCCCTTCAAACATCTACTCAGGACCGCTCCCAGCCAAAGCAAAAGAAAAAACTTGAAAGTTACGAGACAAAGTTTGATTGGTCAGATTAATAAACAGCTCTGTAGGGAGGTAATTCCAGATGGATAGCCATACAACCGAGAAAGCTCGTCGTTGCCTGGCAGGCAAGCAAGCCCACGGAACTAGGAGAACTTTGTCCCCCTTCCTAGTCGAGCCCAACGTCCTTCAATGTCAGATACTGTGGGTGACAGAGATCGAATAGGAAAGACGCAGCGCAACCAAGGATACAAAAAATATGCCAAGGAAGTTGTTTTCTAGTTATACCTAACCAGTACGTTGTTGCACAGATGATCTTTGGACGACTGACAATGAATTCAAAACCAGAATATATTTACTTTCTACTAACAAATATAATGAAAAACCGCAAACACTTACCTTGGGTGTCTGTCCCTTGACCTTTCCAGCACGAGCCAATGATCCATGGACCTTACCTAAAAAGAAAAATACAACAATTCCTAGTCAACAACTTTTACAAGGTGCTTGAAAATTTCAATTGCAGTTACAAGATATTAGAACTGATGCTATCAAATGTTATTACAGTATAACAAGTGATGAAAACAACACGTAATGTGGCCAGTTAAACTATAAAAAAAACTTCAGTCACTTCGGAAACAGCAAAGTATATAAAAAAAAGTCAACTAATATAGCTATATCTTTGTTAAGAAAACCATTTTAGATGGGTCAACTTAGCAATTTTTTTTATCGAATTCCATTATTTCACAATTTCAGGTGATCTATCTCTGGAAGAATAACATTAAATCATAACTGAGCAGGATATATTCTGGAAAACTGTCTAGAATCATTAATGTACAAGTCGTGATAAGCAGGACAACAGAGTTGGCAATAAAGAAGTTAGCAACATCAAATTTGCCAAGAATAAAAGCATTTTGAAATATTTTCTGTTAGACTCAACCCAACTTTGATTTTGTGAATTACTATTAATTAGGAACCTCTAAATCTTCATTTTGCATAGATCTAAAGGAGAGCAAGTTGTCTCCATTGCACACACTACTTCCAACACGTAATGCAATGCCTTGTCAGTGGTTGGGCCAACCAAGTAGAATACCCTTCCTTCAGATCGGTCGGCAGTGGATTCTTTCAGCTATGGACTCAGCATACACCTTGCACAAGCATCTGAAAACTGTTCTGAAAAACCAGTATAATCGCTGAGCGGGAATGCCTGCAAGTAGGTATCTTATATGGGTGCTATATAAAGTCCTCTGAGTGATAGAGTGAATGAAAAAGTAGGATTATATCAGTCTTGTGTCAGAAGCACTCTGAGGAATCTGAGGAGTTTAATTACGAACGCAAGAGGTGCTACATAAATGAACATTTGTGACGTAAATAAAGTGCGGCAGTACCTCCAAGCATTCTCAGGTCGAGATCCAGCGTGGCCGAGTCAGAAACACAGCGAGCCACGATGAACTCGTTCTCGAGGGGCTTTCCGGCACAATACAAGGCGAGGTCTTCCATGGAGGCATTCTCAAGAATTGCCAGCTGTGCCTTCAGGTCGCCAATCGTGACGCCATCGCTAGAGAGCTGAAGAGCGTGAAGCTCTGAACCTTGCACGAACAGCTGCATATTTGTTGTCTAAATGAAACACAACAATTATTTAAATAAATATATATTTTATACAGCATATGCACAGCATTATCTTAGGCTTCACAGTTTAACAAGGGGGCTAATATTGATTTAAAATTGCAGATTTGAGCTGTTAGATCATTTAGTGGCGACGTTATAGAAATTTCCGTATTTATACATGCTTAACGGCAGAATAGAAGTCAGTTAACGCTTACATACAGTCCAAAAGTACAAATAACGAAGCGCTCATAAAGATCACATAACACTCATACTTAAATTTCAACGCTGTCGTTTAGTGCCCTGTGACCGCACTATATACTGCACTGGTGTTTCAAATTTCTGCGTCGTGGTGCAATGCGCAGGGCTAACCTTTGAGCGATAATTACAGAAAATACGCACACAGCACGTTACATGGCGAAATCGCCACAAAACGAACATTAATGTAACAAAAATTAACCAAGTTTTGAAAAGACCAGCAATAATACTTTAATATAATTGAGGAGTGAACTTACATTAAGATAAGAATATACATTAACCAATTGAAACAATAGTTTCCCCTCACCTTACTGTTGACACACAGTTTCGAGACCAAAACTCTAAAAGGAAAGAAATTGTGTAGCACGAGATATCGCTTACAAGCTTGTCTATTTATGTGGCGCTATTATTTCATTACGAAGGAATTTCACGCAATTCTGCATACCGAAAATGCAGCGCTTCAGCAAACTAACTGAACTAACGGCGATGTATGGTTTATATAATTTTCATTTAGGATTTTTACATGAGCCAACAAGCTTACAGAAAGGTAACTTAATGGCTTCAGTAGCGAAATGCATTAAAGTCACTCTATCATGGTAACTCGACCCGGACCACCACGGACTACTCTCACGGACAACCCTCCTAACTCAACGCAGCGCTCGTGAATAAGCCGGTGCCCCGCGCTTGGCTTTCCAGTGGCGCTTTAGAAATAAGGAGATTACGATTACGATCATGGCAAACTCCGTCTTCTGTTGCACATTGTCTGATATGCGATTAATTGTTAGGTAAACCAGGAAGAACTGAACATTTCTAATAGAAATACTGTTAAGCAAGTTTAAACTGTTACCAAGAGCTGTTCACTTTGCTCAATTGTAATCTTTGCTACTGTTTGTAGTGTGTAAAAACATGTTTGAATTGTTTGTTGATCTTCAAAGTGTGTTTTTCACTGCTGTGAAAACATGTTTGAATTGTTTGTTGATCTTCAAAGTGTGTTTTTCACTGCTGTGAAAACATGTTTGAATTGTTTGTTGATCTTCAAAGTGTGTTTTTCACTGCTGTGAAAACATGTTTGAATTGTTTGTTGATCTTCAAAGTGTGTTTTTCACTGCTGTGAAAACATGTTTGAATTGTTTGTTCATCTTCAAAGTGTATCTTTTCACTGCTCAACGTCTGTCATGATATGTTTTTCGCCTGACGGATAATTACAAAAGCTTGCTCACTTGTGTAATTGAATTAGTTAGTTTTGACTATTAAAAAGTAATTCGTATAAAACTTGTTCTGGAAGTTTGGTTTTTGTTCATGCCTTTGGAAAGTATTATAATGCACTCTGTTCAGGCTGTATCATATTTTCTGCATTTCCTCCTTTCTTTCTGTGTTCTGCCATACGTGTTGTGTATGCTAGCCAAAATGGATAATAGACTGTTAGGAACAGGCGATGATCTGTTCAAATCATGTAAAGCTTATTACAGCACGACTATTATTCGACATTTATATAGGAACCTCCAAAGAAACAGGGCCACTGTCAAGTTTGTCCCAATTAGTCGGCGAAAAGGCCATATGGCTCCGTGCAAGAATGCCATAAGAATGTGTGTTTTGTCCACTGTGAGCTCTTCTATCAGAGATGTCTCTCTGCTTAGGCTGTATTGTGAAATGCTTTCCTAGGCTCCTGCAAGAATCCATTGGCCTAGTTATAGGCCGATAGTGTCATTTCATTGATGAGGGTTTAGTGTAAGAATAGTAGGCCATAATACAAACTTATGATTGCATGTTGCATCTTGACAAGACGAAGAACTTGCCAAAGCAGTTTTATCAAATAGTCATGAGCGATGTTGTGCTCCAATCAAAGGTGCAGTGTTTCTTTTTCCAAAAGAACACTAGACTTGAACATTTTATTTTAAAACAAAACAGCAACACGCTATAGAGGGCTTTGACGCTACTAAAGATAAGCTACTATTATATGTCCACAAATCACTTTAAAGATATATTTTTTTGCAATTTCGTACTCCTGATCTGCAGGCTTGCTTTGCGCTATTATAGCCTACAGCTATGATTTGCACTGAACAATTCCGGATTAATTAAGTTGCATACGGGGTGCGATCTCATTATCTCTCACTACCACCACCCACCCCCCAGCAGGGGTCTAGATTAAACACTGCACGATGGGAAACGAATTTTTTAATCCAAATATTTTTAATGTGCATAGTCACATACTGGTAGATATGTGAATCTGAAGTAAAGAATGCAAATCTTTTTGAAAGTGCCGTGGACACAAATATCTTGCCTAAGTACACGAAGAATTGCTAGTTACAGCAATCATTGTCTTGTTTGTCACTATAAGTTACCGGTACCATAGTCAGTATTTGGACATATACCGGTAAGCATCACAGAAAAACTCATTTAAAAATGACTAACGAACAGATCTTGACTCGAAGCACTCTCTGATTTCACACAGAATAGAATCTGCAGTCTCAAACTTCGTTTGTGTTGATCGATAATAAGTGCTGATGAAGTTTTATAGTTGCAGAGTTCGATTTGACCAACCAGCCGAAAGATATGGACTGCTAGACGTTTTCAATAGTAAGCTCACCATGAAGTTGAATTATGTGAACTGCTTCGAACGAGTCACTCGCTATCTATGTTCACTATTTGACTGAATAACCTGGACCGCTTCCTCAGGACAACATATATTATTTGAGTAACTGATTATAGGTTTATTTGACACAGTCCTTAACTGTTCCGTTACACTGGAAGACAGTAGGCTTTGCTGTTCTGTGCGTGACGGGTCCAATGGCAACCTAAAAACAACATCAGGAACAGAATTTGTATGCCAACATTATAAGTCATTGTTTCCAGCCTGGGTGCTGCACCTTACTCCAAAGTGCCATAAACACGCTCAAAGAGGTGCCGTTGCTGGTTGGCAGAACCATAACATTTCTGCAGCATCTTTTGTCCAAAATGTGAAACACTACTGGTCATCACTACACATATAGACCTATAATTATATTTTTAATACAATTAAATTTTTAAACTTTCGGCAGTGTAGAAACAGTTGCAATATCAGTGTAAATGATTACATGGAACATTTTTCAGCATTGAAATAAACAAACAGGAAGAAAAATAACGACTTCTATCATATACTTAAAGTGATTGGAAAAAACCAATGCAGCTCGTTGCCAAGTGTAAAAGAAGTATGCATTGAAATTAACAGTGATTTGATTATCAGTAACAGCACTGGTTCCTAGACTTTTCTGAGCAAGACGCCCATGAGTATGTATTAAGTAATTGTTATAGCACACCTTCAAGATTACTACTCAGAGGCGCTCCCGACTACAGCGCACACACTGCATCGGAGTTTTCACGCAAAGCGCATGAGCAATTGCGAGTGAAATATTTACTCAGGGTCCCTATGCAACGGCTTGAGGCGGGTTCAAACCCACAACCTTCTGACTCCAAGGCATCGAACCCACCACTACACCAACGTGCCCCACAGAAGAAGTTTAATCAATGGCTCTTGTAATCCTGAATATTGATTTATATCGTAATCATCAAAATATCATACACCGTTAAAAACAATTAACTACATTTATTTTGCCTTCTGATGCGACTTGTATTGGCAAATCTTGCCATGCTATGTACACCTAGCTTAGTGGTTCCCAACCCAAAAGTGACTCGCCAGGCCTCCAAAAAAATGGCCCTCATCTCTCAAAGAATTAATAAAATAAAAAAAAAATAAAATTGACAATTTGGACTGGATATAACACAATTATTTTCTATTACAAGTTATTTTATTTGGACGTCTATAAATAACATAAACATTATAATATGATTCAATTATAGCCATTTTATATGCTTTTAATTAATTAAATTCTAGCCTTGTGACGCCCTAATGTCCTTCAATTAAGAAAAGGTGGCCCTCGTGTCCTTCAACTTAGAAAAAGTGGCCCGAAAGTCAAAAAGGATTGGGAACCACTGACCTAGCTGGATGCTAATCCTACAACAGGAAATTGATATAACCACTGATTTAAAGAGCACCTGTCGGGCCAGACTTGCGTTTCCTCCGCGTAGTAATCGCTGGAGCTGTTTTCAGCCAGAAGCATCTCGTATTCGTCAGCAGCAAATCTTTCCCAATCAGTCATCAGTAAATTATCTCCAATGGGATCCTAGGAATTAAAAATCGGAATCATCAAATTATCATATATAACTGGTCATCAAAGAATTAAAATGTCTCTAAATTTGAAGTCTGGTAAAGATAAAACATAAGAGATAAACATTTCAAGATTATGAATTGTCATATCCTCTTTTAAATTTCAAGATTATGAATTATGTCATATCCTCTTTCTTATCATGTTTTAAATCTCAAATCCTCTACAAACAAGTCATATCCTCTTTAATAAATATCAGCCTATGAATAAATCATAACCACTTTATGGATATCACCTTAAAAATAAGTCATTCACTGTATAGATATCATCTTATGAATACATCCTATTCTCTTTATGGATATCATCTTAGGAATAAGTATATCCTTTTAACAGATATAATCCTACGAATAAGTAATACCACCTTTACAATTATCATCTCATGAATAGGTTATAAACCTCTTTTAGAGTACCAATTCACATCCTTTTAATGGATATCTTCTTACGAATAACTCATATATCCTCTTTCTGGATATCATCTCATGATCTCACGAATGCGTCATATTCATTCTTATACAAACTGGAACATTTACCTACCCACCTATCTATATATCTATCTGCATGAACTTGTCTCCGTGTCGTTCTGTCTGCATCTGTCTGTGCTGTCTGTGTCTGTCTGTGTCTGTCTGCGTCTGTCTGTGTCTGTCTGCATCTGTCTGTGTCTGCCTGCATCTGTCTGTGTCTGTCTGCGTCTGTCTGTGTCTGTCTGCATCTGTCTGTGTCTGTCTGTCTATCAGTCCACCAAACAACAGCAGTCAATCAATCAGAATTTATATAGCGCCCTATAGAATGGTCTCTTCTCAAAGACATCTCCTTTGCAGCACAACTACATGTAATCAACTTTGTACGAATACAAAAAACATCATCCCAGACAATGAGCTTTACTTCTGCTAACTTCCAACCCTGAATGGGAATCTGAAGCACAGAAAGGACCTGTAGTTACCCGCAGACTGGTGAAAGGATCTCTCTGCTCGTGCTCGAGATATTTATCCAAGTTGATGAACGTATCAAAGAACGTGGGAGTGAGAGGGCAGGACTTGAGGTCAGACAGGCGGATCTTATCCGCATCCTTTGGCCGAATCATATCGAGCATCTTCAACGAAACAAAACTAGCACTCACGCAACAGGAAAGTTTCTTGAAAATTTTCAAAAATTTAAGGTATTAACAAATAAATCTTATACAGTGTCAGGCATGAAACTACTGTAAATGCAACAACAAGAAGCAGTGAAGCAGAGGAAATTCTACATAGCATAACATTTCGTAATAAAACAACACAAAACTGCAACACGTCCAGTGATGCCTTTGTCATTATTATACAAAAAATTAAAACAATAAAAGAGAATAGAAAAGACAAAAAACCTGGCAGAGACAATCGGAAAATGGGAGCACGTCTATTCCAAGTGAGGCTATCTTTTCCACCTGCTCTGTGTAGAAACATTCCAACTCGTACATGGAAAGAATCCCATTGCCATCCACATCCATGCACCGAAACCAGTATTCCACGCTGAAATTGCAAGAACGTACGGTTGAAAATAACTACGGCTAGAGAAGCAGTCGGACCGAATACGAATAGTGGCCACGTGACATCGTACAGCCCTAGAAATAACTAAATTGTTTGCACACGACTGAGCACAATATATAAATAATTACCATTTTGCAATCAAGAACTGCTAAGTATCAATAGTAAGTATCAATAGTAAGTATCAATAGTAAGTATCATTAGTAAGTGTCAGTAGTAACTTTACAACTGATCATGATCATCGCTCAGTATAGGCGACATTCATTGACTATCTTGCAATTGAGCAACATTGAGTACCAGCAGTTAGATGATGAACAATAAACCCATTGTGATGATGGCAGTCTTCTGACAGGCAGCCATGAGTGCCACAAACTTCTCTTCGTAGCTAATTTGTCTAAGAAATCTCATCCAAAACAAACTTCGCAGACTTTCATATTTGTAAAACATTGATACATGGACGATGGAAATAAAAAAATAAGTTGCCCGCATTATTAATTTTGTATATTTTTGTCAATTCACCTTCTTGGATGCTGTTTATCTTCTTCCGCTATCAGAAACCAAACAAAGTCCGGAAATGAAAGTTTGCCATCCACTAGGTTTCTGAAACAAATCAGATTTTTACCTTTACGGTACAAAATTTTTAACTTACACAAAATAACGTAAGAAATCAGATTGCCTGTTCCTACTCAGCGGGACTTGTCCCTTCTGGAGTGCCTATTGCTCCCTAATCTGTATCTAAAGTCTCTACTGAATGTGTTACTACTTTAAATATCTATTGTGTTACATGATTTTCTGCATCTTACATTTTATTGCGGGAACAAATCCGAACAATAAATGATTTGATATAAGAATTTGACATAGACCTGCCCTGATCAGGATCACCAAATCTTGTTTCAACTGTTTGTTCTTACAACTTAGTTTTATAAGATTCAAAGACAACAATTGCAATTGCAACTGTTGATTGACTCTAAGATGATGCAGAACTGCATCTAACAATCCTAGAAATCACTTCAAAGGAGAAAAACGGAAGGATGCCAACCTTGTGACAGCGCCAGAAAAGATCCGATCAATGATTTGAGAATTGATTGCTGAAAGAACAAATTGAACATGGAGCGCATGAAGGATCCGGAAACCAAGAAATCTTTATGTCATCCTTTAACTTTTAAAAAGCATATACATTATACAACATATGTAGCCTCTAATGATCTAAGATTAAACAGATTTTAAATGCACTTGTCTATGTTATATCCCTAGACATTCTTTTCATAGCACTTTTGAGAGATCCTAAAATGTTATCTTTTTTATTAAAGTCCAGATACATACAAACATACATACACACATACATACATACACATATAGGCCTACATACACATGCATACACAAACACACATACAAACACATGTAAACAAGCATGTAAGTATGCATACCTTGGTCATTATGCCGTAGAAGGTCCGACCTGCTTAGAAGAAAGTCATGGTCAAGGTCGAGCTCCCAGAATTTGCAGTAGATGACGTAGAAATGTTCGTAAGAGAAGTAGTCAACAACCTGGTTGATGTCCTCCTCTTCCTCAAGACGACAGACCGTCTACAAATTTAACAAAGAACAAAAATCCATTGTTCTTAGTGCCACAAGGAATTTAAGCATTCATATCCTCATATTGGTACACAGGAAAATCAGTGTATATATCCTCAAAGTGGCACTCATCCTTTTCATAATATGCACCAAACAGGGGTCAACTGAACCACCTTGCTCCATAGTGGCTTTGTTGCACCTTTATGTATTAAGCACCAATAAGAAAAGCAGAAAGCAGAAACTGATGGTAATAATAATAATAATAATAATAATTAATACAATTTATATGACGCAGTAACACAGCCATGCTCTTACAAGGGCACCTTACAAAGCAATGGCGCCGAGTCATTAATTGTCCATGAAGGAAAACACTCGAGCTACCACATAAGAAATTTATATATATCTGGTTATATTCACAAAGATCTGCTCAAACCAAGTAATTTTAGTCACTTCATGAATATGACTCTGTGTACACTAAAAAAATGGACAGATTAGTCAACTAAGTCTCAGCAAATTCAAACTGGTCCCTAGAATGTATGTAAGCACAACTAATATCTTCGTTTATTGATAATTCTAGACGTCGCATGGCATCCCGGTACAGGTTACATGAAAAATAAAATCGTTTGCTACCATAAATCTTCTCATAAGAAAGATTTGTTTACTACTTTCTATATAAAACTCTCGCATTATTATAGTTTCCATCGTCTTCTGTTGGAGGCTTAAAATTGTGCGGCCGAGTGCGAAAATTGCAATGATGTTGCACTTCTGCCGGAAGAGTCTGCGGACGCATGCTTCAACATAAATGTACAAGTGCACGTATGCATGAATGTACTATTGCGTCGGAAGCATGTAGGAGAGGCGCACATTTCAAAGGTCGGAAATAAATTTGGGAGTTAACGGAACACAGGATTAATGAGCATTGGCATGCAGTGGCGTTATCTGAATTAGGAATAAAAGCATGTTTCCTGCCTGCAAGAGATTGCTCTTCTGAATTTCCTGCAGAGTGATTCGACCGGACCAGGATCTGTTGACGACATAGAATATTCGAGCAATAACCTAAAACCAAATAAATAACGAATAATAAAAAAACAAAAATGATGCCAGTCGATAAGGTAGAGTAATAAAGTAGATATATAAATCGCATATCATATATTATGCCTCTCGGCAAAGTCTCTAATCCAATCTCAGCATTCCTAGTCTAATGAGATTACATTAAAACTATAACGATGATCTGCATTGCACAGTCAATGTTAATACACTCTCATCCTTAAATCTTTGATGATGAGAGTGCATTAACATTCACTGGGCAGTGGGCAATGCAGAGCAATTTAAGCTCTGACAGAATCACACTAACGTCAAAGTGTATGCATGAATATTATGCTTGTATCAACTGGGTATGTGTGTGTGTTTGCGCATGTATGTATATATGTATGTGTGTATATACAATTGTACATAATTATGAATAAATGAGATGCTGTGTACAGCACAGTTGCAATCACTAGATCGAAAATGAGGTCGGATTCGTTTTGACCTACCGTCTGTATGTAGGGAGAGTGGAATTCCAGAGCATCCTCAAGGAATGCAAGGCCTGGGTGGGTGTTGACAACATCCTAGAGTTGAGAAAATATCCAACTATTATTATTTTTTTATTATTACTATTAATATTATTTTAATTATTACTACAATCATTATTATCATTATTGTTATAATTTTCACCCGAGGTACCTCAGATCCCTCAGGAGTCAGGACTCAAAAAATTCTCGGGAGACATTATTGGTGTGTTTGTTATCATCATCATTATTATTATTACTACAATAATTATCATCACTACTATCGCTGGAAACATTCACAAAGTTAAAATGTAAGGCAACATGTATCTGAGACGTGCAGTTGTAAATGTAGTTGAATGCACACTTCAGTACCAAATTCATTAGCATTCCAACTGTTGTTTCCTATATGCAAATTAACGAGTAATGTTGTACAAAGAGTTGTGAGCTGTGGCTTCAATTGCTACTTGAACAGAAGTCCACGTAGCATGTGAGGAGAATTGCAATCCACCAAAAGAGTTTTAATGTGGATAACTACAACCAGACAAGCGACGCCAACATATAAAAAATACCTAAGACAAATTTAATGAAACTATGATCAAATGATTACAATGAACATCATAGAAGTCATTAGAAAAGAAAACATACCTGAACGAATGACACAAAATCATCAAACTCCAGATAATTCTGATCGGGTTTTGCCAATATGCGGACAAACAGCGAAGCAAAGTCAAGGCAACCTTCAGACAACCTTGAAAAACGAAAACAAATATATGAATTATTCTTCTCACACACACACACAGTGATTTTTTCTGGCGGGACACACCACAACAGTGTTCCAACACCTTTTTCCAGCAGTTCTTATCCTTTACAAGTAATTCCATTTTTGAATTCCAGCACTTTTTACGAGTTCCAGCAACCTTTTATAGAAAAAAGTAGTGCACTTATATAACGTGTCACAATTCATAATGCATATTTAAGCTCTGAAAAAGGATTCTTTCATGATGATGGTGGAATCATGCTAAACATGGAGCACCTACTTTTTCCATGATACGAGAAAGCTTTGCAAAGAAACAATGCCATCATTCTCTCCACCAGCATAGCGGAACAATGGATATTTCCAGTAGAGCGGGAGACCACATGCCTTAAAAATACAACAACAAAATTTAATTAATTCAACAAAATTCATAACGTAATTCTACAAAGTCTTGCTTACTTGGAAATATTACTTTCTTAAATGGATGCAGCAAACAGCTGATCTTGGTTGAACTTGAACAGCATGCAAAGCTGAGTAATAAGGTTGGAAAATTGCGATGCAATACAATGTAGGCCTACACAGTTGTACAAATGAGTATGTTCTGCTGCTTTTGCATTCTACAAAACAGGTTAATAGCATAGAGGGGCAAATAAGTTCCTCTAAACTGTCAAGAAATAAGAGCAATCCCTTAAGCTAGCCACCCCCACTCCCACCCCCACCCCCTGAGGCACTCATGGGTGTCAAGTGCAAGCGACTCCACTTTCTCAGCCTCAGCATATGAGGGCGTCTTCCCTTTCCACCAAGTCTTCAAACAGTTTACTCATTATGGTCGAGTTTGCTGTGGGGTACAAGTGGAACAGAATTTCTCGAAACAAATATTTGCCCTGGTGGGGTTTCTGAACCCCCAACTTGTAATTGACAGCCTAGCATGCTAACAAGTACATTATTAAGCACCCCACCCAATACACTATCAGCACAATACACTATCACTATCAATACATGCATGGCACCCTCAATAAATTCAATAAAACTTTGAAACACCAATACATGATTGAACACCCAAGTCTTTCAATTGTAATAAGATCAAATAGGATATCAATAAAAAATAAGATGGACACCAAGAACAATCTCTCAACAAAAAATGAAATCAAATAATTTTTTATGGCAGGAATACTTAAGATAAAAAATAAACTTTCACAGGCATAGAAGACAGAGCAAGTTTATTAGCAGCCACCATGGTCCTAAAATCTAACGTGGTTCTCTGGTAGTTTTAAATTGTTTCCTCACCTTTGCTATCAGGCCCATGTGCTCTGCCTTAGCCCTTCCATCAACCTTCTCAAAGACTTCTACCACCTGAGAAAGCCGTGCATCCGTAAACAGGACCATCTCTGATGTGCGACCAACCGGAAAATGAAACTGTGGAATAATGGAACCGTGGAAAGGCTCCGGCTGCAAGGATGTCCTGGGGACAAAACTTTGACCGGAATGTCTCGTGAGGTCGTTGAACTTTTCCAATCCAACTTTGTTACTGTTCACATCGTGCACGCAGTGAAAAGAATCGAGACTATTACTCGCGGTTAAGTGTCTACTCTTTGCGACGACCGAAGAGGAAACGCGAGGATCCGGAAGCGACAGCTTTTCCAGTTCGGTAATAAGTGACGCGATGAGAAGTGACGATGAAGATGATGTAAGAGGTACGGAGGATGTACTGACAGATGCGCAAGAGGTGGTTGATGCCAAAGGAGCAGCACTGGGGGTTATTTCTGCAGCAATAAAGTTGAGAGGAGTCATGGACCCAGGACATGTGGGAGAGGTCCCAAATGGATGACAGGGGACTACTGTTGTGGGGGCAGTGCCAACAGGGTATGTATCGAACAAGACGAAGTTGGGTGATGACGAAAGCGCAGAGGTAGAAGAATTATTCAGTGTCGTCACAGGTGTAATCATTGGTGTCAATGCAATTGATTTTGAGGTAGAAGTTGTTGTCACAGGCGCAACGATAGGGTTAGCTATCAATGAAGCAGGATTGATGGGTAACTTAGAAGGGGCAGAGGATACAAAAGAATTCAAAGAAGCATCCCTCGAGCCTGGAGTAATCACTGATTTCGTATCCACAGCTGCTGAAGCAAAACTGTGATGGGCATCGGGTCGCAAGATGCTGTTCTGCTGCCGTTTGCGCTCTTGCTCCCTTCTCTGAAGAAGTTCGATGCGCTTCTGCCGCAGGAAAGAAACACCGTCTTCTTCTTCGTTCCCCATTGTCTGACGATTGTGGACAACAGCCATAGTCTCCTTTGCGGAAGATTCATTTCTTCTGCAAGTTGCCACATCCTAATAGGAAGAAAACAATTATATATAAATATGTATAATATATAATATTATATATATATATACCATAACCATAAATTTTATTGAATTTACTGTAAGTAGCAATACTTATATTGACAGTAAAAAGCAAGTACAATAGAAAGAGAAACAAATATATAGATGTGTGCGTGTGTGCGTGCATGCAAGTGCAATTGCTAGATACTACTTTGCACGCATAATATTATATCTGATAGGTCTGCAGTTCAATTGTGGTCAACCAAAAAATTTCTGCAGCTGTAGGGCCTATTAAAGTTATTAAAGTCACACAAATGTGAGATACCCGGTAACTGTTCCAAATCATTTCTGCCAATGTCAGCAGTCAACATTGCCATAAGTCTCCTCCATAAGATGTCATTAAACTGTGATTCCGTTCACAACCCAACCAAAGAGCAATATCTACCACCTTCGAGTTCAAGCCATTTAATGCCATGTTTACAAAATTATGAACACATAATCGCATGTAATATATCTGCATAGAAATAGACATTCTGAAACATAAATTACACGCACAGGCCAGTAATCATCTATTAACTGAAAAATACAGAATAAAACCTACATAGCTGTTTTGGGTTACCTGTAGAATGTGAACAGGGATGTCAATTTGGCATTTCACTGGTTGGTGTAGTCTGGCTGGGTTCCGCAGCAATGATCTTCGGATTGGCGTGCAGATGCCATAGTGAATGGCCTGGCATTCAAACGAACTTGTGGCATTGGAGGACTGGAAAGGGCAGACATCACAACTGTGGATAGAGATGCACCATCGAAGGTCAACCACTTGGGAGTAGTACTGGATGACCCTCGAATGCACGTACTCGAGGGTGGCATAGCTCCTTGGCCTGACAGAAGGCATTCGGACAGAAAACTGGTAGGCTATACCCGGGAGAGAGATGCAAGCCTTAGCCCTCAGAACATTACAAGACTATGCGTGCACATGTCTATTAATGTAATCCGATGACTTCCCTACCCTAATCCGATGACTTGCCTACTCTAATCCGATGACTTGCCTACTCTAATCCAATGACTTGCCTTGTATACTCTAATCCGATGACTTGCCTACTCTAATCCGATGACTTGCCTACTTTAATCCGATGACTTGCCTACTTTAATCCGCTGACTTGCCTACCATCAGTCATCTTGAACAATGTGTCGAAGTCTCTTTAAACGAAATCACAGTAGTCCAAAATCAAAATCTTTTGAAGAGATCATGTACCTGGTAGGTTCATGATATCAGAAGCTACAACAACGTGGATAAACAAGAAACAACTGGTGAGTGCCATCTAAGGAAGAAATATCCGCTCAGATAACAGACCTCCCAGGATCTCTTACGGTTCAAAATAATCAAGTCACTGCCCACTGTCACTTCCACAGTCCTGCTGTAAACTCAGCTAAAAGCACACACTGACAATGCTTGGCGGTATCCTATCCCTTCTGCATTAAACCTTGACACTAATAGCAATCATCAATTATACATCCAAATTTTGAGCCATATGCCTGACAAAGCGGATCACTTTCACAGCAGCATATCATGTTCAGCTAATAACCTACTGACAATTGACAATTTCATTTGAATAATATAATATGGTCTAATCCATGATTCCATTCTCATTCACATGCTAATGAGCCTCAGTAGGCTACTGAACAGCGATTCACTTTGCAGTGACATGAAAAACGACCTCATAATTCGCCAGTTACCAAACGAACATTGTGCAGCTCTATTACAGAACAGGTATATGAAAATCAAACTGCACCAATCCTACTTAACGTGTCAGTAACTTTGCTGGCTATACACAGCACAAAGTGACTTTGCCTTTGACTCTTCTGCTGATATCATTACTTATCCAATCAATCAGATAATCCGGGATTGTTGTCAAGTAGGTCACAGAACAATAGTGGAATACACAGAGGAGAACACTGAAAAGACACTCTGCGTGAAGCAACACGGTCAAAGCCGTTCAATGGTTTTCACACATCGTCGGCCAGAACACTCATGAGCTTGAAGAGTTTCGTGTCATAGGCCTACACCACACGCGGTCTCATCCCACTCGATTTGTTTACGTGCAGTCAACAACAGTGGCCCGGGGCTTCCAACAAAGCCAGCAGTGTTCGTTCGGACAGCGCACATGGCACACGGCTGTTTGAACGCGTTCCTAAATCAGGAACCGAAGCACAGCTGCTGTACGTTGGCACAAAAAGAGTAAAAACACTCTTTCTGATGTCTGTTTTACCTGGCATAGAACAACTTGCCTGTGCTGAATACGAATTTAACAATTTCCCAGGGTGGCTAAAAGATCAGTCACTACATATCCGCCAGCAATGATTCATCTGCTCAACTATTTAGTATCTGTATCAAAAGAAGGAAAAAAGGCAGATGATACTGCAGAGTTCATCCAACTAAATTCAAGCCGATAGCAACATTTCGAGACCTTCGAAGGTGAAAGTACTCCTGTCTAGCACAAGCATTCATATTATTACCTTTAGGTTCAATCCTTCAGCTTGATCACCTCATTCCACTCAAATGATCCAGCAGCATCAGAAAAATGTCTGACCTACTATAACCATATTTCTTCAGAAGCCAAGCCCACCCAGAATCCCACTGCTTCGGAAAGTGATTCAATAAAGAATGCATGGAACTAAGACACAGCACTCTTAACAGCAGAGGAGGCTGCAAATATCGGTACAACATCCAGCTTTCAGAAATGAGAATCATAAATGCCAGCATCAGCAGCAGCAGCAGCAGCGCCATGCGTTGCTTGCAGCCAGAAACTACAGACCCTTCTGGCAGATAGCAAATCCATTAAAAATTACTGTGCACTCTTGAATATTTGATATATTGACTATATTTATTGTATGTAGACAAAAGTGTTCTGTGTGTACGTATACATTGTATAAATGTATGTAACAGAACAATAACGGTGAGCCTTTCAAGTATCTCACAAGAGACCTATAAATAACATATACAGCATTATATATACACCGTGGTTCAATAAAAAGTAAGCCTGTTTTTCTTATTATCTCTAATGCCTGATGCATGATTAATCATACTAAAAAATTTCCCAATATTTAAAGAATTGAACTAAGTATAGGATTCCAAAATATCATGTCATAAAATTGAGCGGATAAAAAGATATGAATAAATTTCAACTTCATCTCCCGAAATTTCAGTTTTCAGCAAACTTGTTATGGTGTTCGTTGTGGACTTGCGGTTTCAATGCTTGATAGTTCCCAACTTTGGTCTCCACTCTCCAGTGATCATGGAATAAACATTAATGGAGTATATTATCGCAATGTTCTGCTGTCACAACAAATTCCACCTGCTATCAGAAATCTATAGCACCAGAAGGCTATTTTCTTTTTCAACAGAACAGTGCCAGATAAACCATCGAAATGCTAACAAGAGAGACATCATACTTCATCTCTCCCAAACAGTCCAGATTTAAATCCTGTCATCTATAACATCTTCTTTATGTAAATAATCAAACAATAACTACTTAAAGTTTCTTCACAAAAATATTAAAGACTTTTTCATGTTAGAAGCACTTTGCTACAAAACCCAAAAGAAAATTGCTGGTAAACTGAAATTTCGGCAGATGAAGTTGAACGATCCATATCTTTCTATCCATTCAAATTATTTTGGAATCATATTCATGATTCAATTATCTAAATATTGGGAAAAGTTTAGAATGATTTATAAGCAGGCGTTGGATATAATTGGCTTACTTTTTTTGAACCACTGTGTACTTATACCATATATATATATATATATATATATATATATATATATATATATATATATATATATATATATATATATATATAATGTACGTTCATGCATTCGTGTGTGAATGCATGTGCGTGCACGCGCATTATGTCTGGTTTTAAAGTCCACCACTGCATTCATTAAGGCCATAATTAGGCCATAGTAACTCAATCAGCAGAACAATATAATACTTGCAATATTAATAAAAATAATAAACATACACGAATATAATCTGCCTAAGATTTTTAAATCCTTAGGGACTACTGCTACCTTGGGCAAAAAAATCATAATCATATCATAGTCCTCTATATGCACAATCATGGTATCCACAACACACTGGCCAGTCACGAAAATTTATCACACATTATGGAATTATATAATTTATATTCCAACTTTCCAAGCGCTGACGTGGAGGACAAAGCGCCTCCGGCTATTAAGCAATTATTATTCAATTAAATACGGATGTGCGCTGTCGAAAACGGGCGGCTGGCCAGGATGTCGGACCTGCTCGGATTGGTGGCTAACAAGAGCCACGAAAGAAAATAATTGAATCAGAGAGAAAATAAACAGATATACAAAACGTTTTGGATGTGGTCTATAAGTATGATTGATAAGCTGGTATGATAACTGCATATATGCATAGTCATTCATTTAAGACATTTATATAGCACCTATTCAAGAGTACTACTCAGAGGCACTCCCCACCCAACCATGGCGAAATATATATATATATATATATATATATATATATATATATATTATGACATATGGCTCCATCATGCAAAGTCGTGCTTTTTCTGTGGTATGGAATAGCCTCCCTGTTCCTGTTCTGTAGGCACATTCTGACACATTCTGTAGGCACTTAAAAAACGTTTCATTTTTGGGGTGCTGGAGTCGGGATCACCTCTGAGTAGTTTCCTGGAAGAGGTGCTATATAAATATTTGAAATGAATTAAATATATGAGTGCATAATATAGCATACATTATATAATATATATTATATAGAATTACCGGTATACATGTATATACCGGGTATGTGTATAATGTATATAAGTCATTTGGCCAAAATCTTGAGAAAAACATTTAATCTTCAAAGTAAAAAAAACTGATGACCTTGTTTTAGTCATTGGCCAAAAACTCAAGAAAAACATTTAACTTTCCCAGTAAAAAAACCTGACGACCTTTTTTAGGCGTTCGGTCGAAATCTCAAGAAAACAAGAAAATATTTCATTTTTCCTGTTCTCCAAAAATCTTGATGACTTTTTAGGGGGGCTTAGTCGAAAGCTCATGAAAATATTTCATTTTCCTTGTGCAAAAAATCTGACGACCTTTTTTGAGGGGCTTAGCCCTCTAGCCCCTGATAAACTCCGCCCATGCTTGCCAATCACTCAACCCATCCATTTATCCATCCATTGATAACCCAGTTCAACCTTTGGGTAAAATTAGTAAAGTGTACACAAGCATATACACAATATATACATGCACACAAAAAGAAACGATAAATAATATTCAAATATATGTAAGCTCAGGTTACTCAGGCAGTTTCACACTACAATCGTTCAAAATTATAATTCCCAAGCTAGAGATCAGTCTGAAGTGAATATTCCCACACCTGCCCATGAACACTACAAGTATTACGCCCTTAATGCCTATATGTATACCCCCATCAACCCATTCACAGATTCAGTCACAACCAGTACAGTTTTGTCACAACTAAGTCTTATACAAAGAGTGTGGCTACCGTGAGGGCTGAGCAATCAATTTTATTTGTTGCCTACCAGCAGACACAAACTGACAGGCTCTTACAGGATAGCATAATAGATACTAAAGATGGCAAAAATTTAGACACAGTTTTCATCTCACGTGTTTTGTACGTACTGTATGCTTCTGCCTTCAGCGAATCCTTGGTTACTTCGTAGCAGCACTGCAGAGTTGGCCTTTACTACAACAAAGAGCTTTTCGGGGCGTGAAATCTCTTCTTTTGTTGTTCACAGAATGACTTCCAAATGATTTAATCGAGCATTTTATAGGTCGAAACTGAACAGACAGTGTGTCAACATTTAAAAACTATACTTGTATAGTCCTTGCAGTATAATTTATGGTCTCAGTATAGGCCTACACTGTGATGGCCTATACCAATTGGTTCTCATGTCATTGGCATAATTTAGCAATAAAAAAATCGTCTGGCATAATATTGGCCACTGTCACCATAATTTTATCTGTATTTGTCGTAATAATAATATTATTATTCACAGTTTACATTGACAACGACACCTAACATTTTGCAAAAAACTCTTCACTAATCAATCATTTATTAAGACAAAGAAAGCGACATTGAAAGTGCATGAGCGAAAAAGATGCAGCTTTTCATGACAGGCTCACCCAAAAGATACAGGAGTCCCACTTGAAATAAGGCAAGGTGATAAATGCCAGGGGCTGAGGTTTCAACCTCTCCGTCTTAATTAAGTCTTTTTGCACACCCAAAATCCCAAATCCACATGACTATTGGCCTAACGGCCCTAACATACACTGCCCTAACCTCACTCCAGTCATTTTTCTATAGTTGTCATACTAGTTGTCATACTGAATAAAATAGGCCTAACCTATTTGGCTTAAAAACACTGTTTTTTAATTTATTTTGAAACCAAAGGATCTTTGTTGCCTGATTATGTTTTATGTTTTTGTGCCATCTTATTGCTTCAAAAGCTTTTAAATATGCCCGCCGTATACACTTTGGCATCGCCTATTATTAAGAATTTATAGGCCCCTGGCCCATTAGGTTTTACACTGGCTTTGCAACTATATTATAATAATATTAAAGTGACCTAACAACTTAGTTCTTGCACTTTGATTGAAGAATTAAATCATCTGGGCTTGGTAAGGCAGAGTTTGTTGGCATTAATCAAAAGTTGGCGCTTTAGATGGTCAAATTATTATTTTTATTTGCTACATAATTACAATTATAGACTAATTATAAGTATAGGGCAGTGGTCCCATTATATTTTAGTATTATTTTAACACGTACGACGGCGTTGACAGGTGCGCACAATACTAAAGTCTGAAACTGAAGATTACATATTTCTGATTCAACATGTCCACAATACGTCTGCAAACCTTTGAGCGCATATCCAAATCAACCGATGATTAAATGTAGAAACCAATGGACAACTTCTTCACTTTTGCAAAAGATTTAATCATAAGGTCTAAATAGATATCCATAAATAAGCATAGTAATTCACCAATAAGTAGCACGTCAATATAAAGAAACATGTAAATCTTGTCAGTCGATTTGGCGCGCCACAACTTCTTGCGTCATCAAGCGTAGAATTGACATTCGATTCATAATCTGTGCTGCAACTGAATTTGGGTTTTAATTCCTGGCCGGTTTTAATGAGTTTCATCCGAGTTGCGTTTAATTCAGTCGAACAAAACTAACTTAAGTGAATGAAAATAAGTTACCTTTAAACTCTGAGTGCATTGCTAGTGTAAAAGATTGGTAGAAACTAAAATACTGACTGTGCACCGGTGGTTCGAAATTTTGCCATAGTTCCGTCTATGCACCACGAGAATGGAGGAGCTCGCTTTAGAAGTCAAAGGCAGAAACGGCGTATATTATAAAGTAAGAATTACTTGGTGCCTTATCTTTTTGCTTTCTCACAAATGAAGTATGGTAACTATGGTTTATTTTGTATAATGTGGTGCTGGTTTACAAATTAATATGCAGGCAAATGTGCAATCATTTCATTGTGTTTCATTTATGTTCGAGCAGCTTCTTCAACTATGAATGTAAAGTGTTTCTGTTGCATGTGATAATGTCTAGCACACTGCCAAACGATATCTCTGCGGATTATGTTGAACTTTTATATTCCAAATTGAAAGCATCAAGAGAACTGTCTGTACAAAATAAAGCATGGGCATTAGCATTACAATGCGGAATCTTTACTGATGGGATGAAGAAACCAAACATGAGAAGATCTATTGAAATGAAAGTGTTCTTGAAATTGAACAAAGGCATCTTGTGTAGCAATGGTAAACTTTTACAATTGCATTGGGAAAACCACAATAGGAGCTGAAATTGTTTGAGAACTAAATTTGGAACGATATACAAAGAATTATTTGTGAAGTAAAATTAGAATTGGATGTGATAAATTCAGAACCCTGGACTGAATTAAAACGGGATGAGGAATTATTTTAAAAAATGCGACTGGAGTAAACGAGAAATTGCCATGTCAGTGTTGCTTAATTACTGGCACAAGTCGATATTTTTTAATGCAGCATGTATATTGTGTAGTCATGATGGATGCAACAAGAATGGAATCAATTGGTTGATAGTGTTCTTTATGGTATTAGAAGAAATTATTACGCATTTTGTGAATTTTGTTTGATATTTATTTGCTCTGTTTTTGCTGCAGGCGTTCCTTAAGAAAGTTCTAGAAAATGAGCTGGTTGTCTTCTTTGAAAACAGGTTAGAGCAGTCCCAAAAAGTCATTTTAATTTTTATCCTGCTTGCTTTTTGTGCCGTAGTTCGACGTAATGTTACACTGGACTTTTAGCAGTTTTATAAGCAATGTAATAGCTTGCTACTTCTGAAAACGCCTGCCTTGCAATGACAATTGTCAGTGCATGTGATAAGTGTGCAGAGAATTGGATAATACTTCTTCATAATTTTAATATCTTTTAAGAACCTTTAATAGGTGCCAATCGCCGCCTGGCTCCTTATCGTTTACAAGTGTGTGTTGTGCGAAACTATGCTTGAATTGCTTCTTCAGAGGAGTTGATCTTAATCACACTTCCGATTCGGTGGTTGAATTCTGATTGTAATCCTCATAATTATGAATTATTATATCATATATGTGTATCTGTTAATTTGTAAAGCGCCAATCACAGTGCACACCAGTCAGAGGCGCTCCTAGTGTAACAGACCCAGAAAAGAAAGTAGTTTTGAGACAGCAGAAAGATGTGCTTCGGGTACCAGTTGATAACAAAGAACGTGTTGGTGGAGAGACGTGATTCAAAAGTGCAGGACCAAAAAGCTCGACTTTTGGTCATTATGTTGGTGCATGCAAAAGTAAATAGCTAACACAAATAAATAACTGAAGTGCTGCTAGATAAGTCTTCAATTGCTTGATTTTACCTGCTTCAATACGTTGCCAATTTTTCTGGTGCACCAGTTTGCAGCAGGAGAAGAGGGTTCCATTTGCCGATGTCCGCCTACCTCCAACCTCTTCTGCGAAGTACGACTGCAGAGTGGGGGACGAAGTGGAGGTCAGTCAAACCACAGACCCTTGATTTTCTGTTCGTCAGGAACTTTATACCAGAAACTAATAATGATAATAATTACGACAATTTATATGGAGCCGTAACATGTAAACTGGCTGCTTATGTTGGTTTAGGCTTGCACAAATGGCAGATTTGTAAGTTGCGATGTTGTAATTGCTAATTTATATAGTGCCTCTTAAGGAGGATCTAGTCAGTAACACTCCCAGCCTAACACAATTAGACTGTTATGAAACAGAATCGTCTTCAATTACTTGTGGAAAAGAGTCAAAGAGAGGCTGGTGAGTTAATGTTAAAGGTTTTTATGCGGCTTATTCCTACCAGCAGGAACCACAGCAGGACTTCCTTGAGCTGCACCATGGAAGTTGAACCTAGTTATACAGCCAAATCACCTCGGTGTGGAGCAGAGTGGAGAAATCTGTGGCAAAAAGTGTCTGAATTCATGCATACAGAAATACACACATGCTTGAAAGTACCTACAGAACAGGAATGGAATAGTGTAAAGAATAGAACATAGAAATGAATATTCTTTAAATATTAATCAACCAATTATTGCCAACCGCTTTTTGGCCTACACAAAGTTTTTATTTAAAAATCCTTATTCTTTTATCTGATGAGCACATGACCAAGGAGTTAAGATAGTTTCCAGAATTTCTGGGTACTTTCGAAAAAATTTGCGTACGCAAAATAAATTTCTGATTATGTCGTCCACATTAGAATATTTATAACTCTGTATTATCCTATGGTTGTCCTATGGCATTTGATTATTACATTATAATTAAATTATGGTTCAGGTCTAAACAGTAAACCATAAAAGTTAAGGAATTTTAGCTAGCAAATATTTTTTAGGCAGTATTGAGATTGTGTGACCTGCATTAGAGTTTGACCTACATTGTGATGAACTTTGACCTATGATTGACGCTGACCTGTGTTTAGGTTCTGTCACGGTCGTCCGATTCCGAGCAGCTTGGTTGGTGGCCGGCTCACGTGAAGATGCTGAAGGGAGAGTTTGCAGTCGTTGAGTACGTTGGGTTTGAGTCAACTTACAGCGACATCATACCTATCGATCGAATTCGCCCTAGGAATGCCAGGTAAAGTTTGAAATCCGCTGAGTAGCCATGTGTGCCGAGTGCTTTTGGGAGGACTTCAAGGAGTGATATATAAATGTTGTCTTATGCTACATTGCTTTTTGTTTTACTTTAATGTATTCTGCCTTCCATTTTTATAAACATATTATTATTATAAATTTTATTATTATTATTAAATTAATAATAACTAGATTTGTTATCTGCCCATGGTTATGCCAGAATGTGATTCTGAGGCATTGCAGATAGTCAGCCGCCAGAAGAAGACGGAGTTCGATATCCAAGTGCTTGGAAACACAATTAGCACTGGCATAATTTGAACAATGCTATTGAACAATGATCAGGGTATTATTTTGAATTCCTATGATGCTTTATTTTCTTCTAGTGCTGCTCTGACGGCGAACAGTTTCCTCCGACGTCTAATTGATGTTCCAGACGATCTGGTGGAAATGTAAGCGTTGTCTGTCAAATAGGTTTCTTCTGTTCGATAGATTTTGATTAGGCATATATGAGTTTACTGTTGATCTAGTTTTTATGCATGCATCATTTCATTTTTTGAATTAGATGCTTTAGCGAGGTAGCATATAAGTATTATGATCTTTCTGAATTTGTGTAGCACTCCTTCAAGATAGCTATTCAGAGGTGATTCTGACCCAGGCATGATCAAAGAGGAAAGTCTTGAGTAGTTTTTTGCTAGACAGAACCTGCAGGTGAAAGTGCACATCAGAGTGAGGCTATTTCTTACAAAGAGCCCTGTTGATGTGTTAGAGCGAGATGGTTTTAGTAAAATTAGATCTGCTGAAATGCGATGAATTAAATATATTGATGCAGCCATTTATGCAATCTGTTTATGGACCTATTAAAGATCTTGAATTAGAATCGGTGACAATTTTGACCTCGTTTATGGACTGATCCATTTTGACCTCATTTACAGACTGATCCATTGCCGGTTCTCTTTGCAATGTTGTTCTGATCTGAAAGTGGTGCGTTCAGCATTGCGTTTTGAGAGTGGTAATCAAGAGAGCTTACTATGTATTTGTTTTGAGATATCTAACAGAAAGGACGTTACATACTGCACATTTGCTGCACGCATGTCTATCTAGTCTGTTTGAACAAAACCTTTGGGCGCTTAACATAGCAGCTGTTAAGTGCCTATGCTAAGTGCTGCACACGGGGTTTTCATTTAATGTAATTATTTACCATTATTTGGCATTTAAATAGCAATGCAACTTTGGAAAGGCTTTGAAAGATCAATTTAATAAGTCCTTTATTTGCTAAGCACCATCAAGATGCGTCGTCATTAAATATACTGGGGCTTAATAAATGATAACAATAAACAGACGTTATGTTTCTGGAGTGTTGCATGGTTCGACGTTGCAAATTCAAGCTTTGCAGACTCGAGCGCTCTCTTGAACCGCTCTCTTGAACCGCTCGTCTGCTAATTTTTTTTATTGCAGATGTCGAGAGGAGTCGAACCACCGCGAGTTCAAGAAGGCTTCAGGTGCTTTTGCGGTTCAGTTCAACGAGGAGGCGCAGTCACTTGAAGTGTTGGTACGTTCCTAACAGTTGCCTCCAGCTGTGGATTCGGACTGCTTTACGATGATGATAATGATTGTTTTGTTAATTCATTAATAGAGTTATATTTATTTGCTTTATTCAGACCAGTTGACGAGAGCACAATCAAACTGACAAGTACGCATCAGGGTTTAATGATATAGTGGTTACAGATGATATATAGTTTTATATTTGTGAGTTGAATTTAATTGAATGGCAGTCTGCAGTCACCCCTAGGATGTAGAAGGCTTATGGGACTGTTAGGTGCCGAAAGTAAAGTGATCTTCATGCCAGCATTAGCCAACTCCCCATCCCGCATGGTGCCCATTCAAATAGGCAGTTTAGTGTTGGATTTATTTTGTGGATTATCTCTTGTTTATTTATCTTGTATTGTTTAATTTTATGCTTGTTATGGTTTTGGTTTATGCCTTTTTTTATCTAAATTTGTTAGGTCTTGTACAATTCCAACTTAAAATGCCCTGTGCTTGATGCAAACAACACTTTCCCTATCAGCCACTGCACCTCTTTGATCTATGATCAGCATCTGATGGTGCAGAAGTTCTATGGACCGTTTTGTGTTTCGTTTTGAAGACGGCCAGTGAGTCGGCCGCCAAGAAGGCGTCACTGCTTAGTGAAATGCACTTGCGCAACCTACGTCAGAAAATGCAGCTGAAACAGAGAACAGACGAAGTGGCAAGAAAGCTAGAGGTATTCTTCAATGTGATATCCGAATTGGTCATGTGCATTATTTTAAAAGTGAACACTTCAAAGCGCATAAATGAGTCCATTATGAGGCTTCCCTGATGAAATTGATGATTCAGTACATGTCTTCAATATACAATTATACATTGTGTCTCTGGCTTCTGAAATGCTCTGGTGATTCTTTGCTGAATCATTAAATCAGTCGTCCAGATCTCTCAAAAGTCTGCAATTTTCTTATGTTCATGTTTTACAACATGTAGGTGTTGTTGGGAGATTTGCTACTGAGGATTTTGTTGCTGAGGAGATTTACCGATACTGCTGAAATTTGTTGCTTAGGAGATTTGTTGCTTGGAGGTTTCTTACTTGGGGGACTCATTGCTTAGGAGATTTATCGCTTCTAAGGAGATATGTAGCTTACGAGATTGGTTGCTTAGAAGGTTTAAATGATTTGGAGATTGGTTGCTTAGGAGATATGTAACGTAGGAAATTTGTTGCTTAAGAGGTTTGTTGCATAGAAAGTTTTGCTGTTGCATGCAGAGTACAAAGTTGAACACAAGGGCGCCATTTCATGATGAGTTTTCAATTCGTAATGATCTGATGGGTCTGGCAATTGGAACTCACGGCTGCAACATCATGCTGGCTCGCCGAATGAATGGCATCAGTGCCATTGATCTCAATGAAGTCACTTGTACATTTAGAATCCACGGAGAGGTGGGTGTTATCCAATATCACGACAATCAGACCGCTTAAATTTTCTGTGTTGTAATTCATTCATTTATAGAATTTATGTAGTGCCACTTCAAGAAGCCCACTCAGAGGCGCTCCCAGTCCATAACCTGTAAAACACTGATGAGTCAACCCTATGGAACAGGCGTATATCTCCAATGGTAGACTATTCCAGACAGATGGAAAGTTATAAAAACCTTGACCTTTTATCTGTTTATGACCTTTATAAACTCCAACTAGCAGTATTTATGTACTGTCATCAGAATCACTTACTACCCAATCTTTTTAGGGACTATTTCACAACTAATGCTACTATCCACAACTATAACACCAGATCACGCTTCAACTTACATCAGAAACCTTGTAGTACTAACACCAAACAATTCACTGTCAGACTCTCAGGACCTAAACTATGGAATAACATTGACCCTTGCATCCGCTCCATCAAATCCGTTAACTCATTTAAGTTGGCCTTTAAAAAACAGTTACTTAAAATCGATGATTCCATCTAAGCCTTTTTATTAAGTTAATAGCCAACCCTAGCCACGTTGTCGGTTCTAGTTATTTACCTTGTTTCCTTACTTAGTCTTAAGTTTGTTGGGGATGACCAGATAAGCATTGCTTCTTCTCCTCACGAGTCGATTCACTTAAACTTCTAATACACTACTATCTATTTGCATATTTAAATGTACTCATTAATATGTTTTTCTCATTTCTTCGTATTTGTTTATTTAATAATGCATTGTGATCAGTAGTATGTACACTGAATCGATTCAATAAATTTGATTGATTTGATGATAAATTTGATTTGATTTGATTTGATCTTGCAGATATCGTACAGGAAGTTGGCATCAAGATGCTCTGAAATCTGCAGCACTTAAAATGAGAAATTAGTCAAACTAGTGTTAACTAGTATCATTCATTCATTTATTTAGCCATAGTACAAGAGTGTTAAGAAGCCGACTTGCGGGTCATTTCTGGTGCGCCAACAATGTTTTGCTTTTCCACAGAACCTTGCCTAAAAACTATGCAATCTGAGAATAAAAGATTAAAGATCAGTCTTTAAGGTTTAACAAGTTTCATGCATAAGGTTCTTGGACGATAATTATTATTGTGTCTAATCACTGTTAAGATCAGAATTTAAGACTATTCAGGCCTCTTAGATAACTATCCCATTTTTTTTCACCTGCCACTTGCTGGAAAATATTGTCACTGGCCCATCATTGAAAGTTTTGACAACGCTGGTGTAGTGTAATGGGAAGGTTGTGGGTTCGGATCTATCTGAAGCCGCCACGTATGGATCCTGAGCAAGTCCTTCACTCGCAATTGCTCGCGCACTTCGGTGTGAACTTCGATTTAGTGTCCGTACTGTAGTCGGGAGCACCTTTGGATAAAGTCTCGAAGGGACGCTATAACAAGTTCTTGCGCATGCATATAGGATTATGTCACTATGTAGCGATTAGATTTGATTCAATGTTCTTTCGACAGACGGAAGAAGCAGTTCGTATGGCGAGGAGACTGTTGGAGTTTGATGAAGATACATTTCTTGTTCCGAGAAATCTAATCGGTTGGTGCTACTGCTTGTTGATCTTTCATTCATCCCATACATACATATTGAATCTGGAAGCCTTTTAACGGAGCACAAGGAATGTCTATTTTGATTCTTCTCAGATAGATTGACAAGTATGCCACTCTTGTGAAAGACTTCTGATTTAGATATTAAGTGATGCTTTGTACATTCGTTGATGCATATGTTTGTGTGCAGATCAACACCTATAGATACAACACCTATAGATATGTTTGTGTTTGTGTACAGATCAACACCTATAGATACAAATGGCATACATTCATATATACATTCATACACCATACAAGCATGTACATATTCATTGTCACTCATACACCATACATACATGTATTCATACAATACACAAAACTGCAAATTCAGTTGTCATGCACGCCCAAGCATTTATTTGCTGTATGTCACATTGTAGCCAAAGTGATCGGCAAAAACGGGCACAACATACAGGACATCGTCGATAAGTCAGGCGTTGTACGAGTGAAGATCGAGGGAGATGGGGGAGAAATAAGTGCGGTCGATGGGGAAGAGGAAGCGGGAGCAGCGGATACTTCTGAGGTAGGATGCGAGGTTCCGTCATTCTCAGTGGCCCTAGCAAAAATTATATGTTGAGTGCCTTCAAGCATGCATACATTGTTGCATACACAAACAATGTCAAACATGCATACAGAAACAGATGTGAATGTCTACATGCATGCATACATGCATAAATGCTTGCACAGAATGCATGCATACATACATACAAGGCTTTGGCTAATTCATCTTTGGATTCTGACGTGGGCTGAACAATTGAATGGGAATCTGAGGGCGCCACATGTAGGCCTAATAATCGCTTAGCCTCGGGTACCAATGTATGCTTTGTCTGAGGTGCCAAAATGCTTGCTTTGCCTGAGGCGCCATTTGGGCCAAGGCCGACCCGGTGTATGTAAGTCATGCACTAACAAGTACTATTTAATATATAATATAGCTTTAATATAGCTGATGCATCTATAGATATAAATAAGGCTACACAAACCTGTGAATATATTTTGGTATATTTAGAACCAGACTCTTTGGTTGATGGAGATTAGATGGATCTGTGCTTTGTACATGTGCGTTGACACTGGATTTTAAAAATGCGTTGCATGTTTTGCGTGTTTTGATTTCTATTTGTATGTTCCAACTTCTTTTGCATGTTTTGATTTCTATATTTGTATGTTTCAACTTCATGTTTTGATTTGTAGGATCGCCTGGTGCCATTTGTTTTCGTTGGAACCGTGGAGAGCATCAACGACGCCAAACTACTTTTAGAATATCAGCTGAATCATCTGAAGGTAATTGCTGTCGGTTGAAAGGAGCTATATAAATGTTTAATATATATATATATATATACTTATTATACGTACAATCGTACATACCTGCATAATTGAATCTAATGATTTCTGTTTTGCCGTCATTATCATAATTCACTAGCATGAATTTGATGGGAGCTTCAGGTGAAGCTTACTGTACATGCTATGGTGCTTCTTTGAGATATCTGCTCAGATGAGCTGCCACCAGCCATCATGGCGTCATCATGATTAAAGATGTTGTTGAAGTGCTCTTATATAAACTTATATTTATAAAGGATGTTCATCACAGAATCCATGTCATGCGGATCTGTAGCGATGTGCTATATGTGAGACTTTGTCAGATTCGATCTGAATATTGGTTTTAACCGATTAAGATTGAGAAGTTAACAAGGGTGAGCAGTAGGGTGCCAATGAAATATACAGGAAAAAATAAAGTTTTGAATTTCTTAGGTCTCATCCTCTGAAAATGTTCCTTTATATATGGAAGTTACTCAGAGAAAAAATGAATAAAAAATGTGAACATTTAGAGGATGCACCATGCTCCTGAAGTTGTATATAGTAATATGTGCCGTGATGCTAGTTAATTCCTGACATAATGGTCTGTCTCAGTATTGAGAAGTTAACTCTGTGGATTACTAACAGTTCTGGTTATATCTGCAGTGCTTTATATCAGTTCTCTATCATATCTACATATTATCTGCTTTATATTAAATCTCTATTCTGTAACATCACTAGCACAGAGGGGGAAGGAAAATGTTAAAATCCGGAACCCATGCATTGACTTGAAACTTGCACGGGTTGAAGACCGTCATTGTACGAAAAAAAACAGGTTACAATAAACAGAAGGAAACGATAACAAGGGAGTAGGGTAGGCCTATAACTAGATGACAGTTTTATTGAAAATCCAGATAGCAATACAGATAGTGATGGAAGCAATACAGCTGAAGATGAAGGCAGTGATGTGAAAATTCCTGCGGTAAAGGAAAGGAAGACAGCAAAGCCAAAAGTACATAATTAATCAGTATCAGCACTGCAGGATAGAACATAGGTATTGGACAGAAAATTTAATGCAACATATATTTTTCTGGCAACTGTAGCCTCATCTCTAGGTCACAGTCCATCGGAATTAATTCTTAAAAGAAATCCGTACGATTGGCACAAATGTAGCATCGCGCATCTACTGCTTTAAAAAAAAGCAAGCATTTTCCTTCAACAGTATTCCTGGTCCTCTGACGATACATTGGGATGGTAAGATATTGCCTGCTCTCACAGGTAAAGACACCGTTGATCGTCTGGCAGTCATAGCATCTGGAGATAGTGATTTGAAAATTCTCGGGTCCCAAAGTTATGCAGTGCATGGTTCTGGTGAGGCACAAGCTGCAGCAGTATTTTAAATGGTTGACAAATGGAAACTCAGTGAATGTGCCCGGCTGATGTGTTTTGACACAAGTACTAGTATCCCAGACAACAAAGCGGGAGCTTGTATCACATACTGTAGCAAAAACTTCACAAGCAGCTCATTAACGTGGCGTGCAGGCAGGCATCATTTACACGAGCCAAATGTCGAAAAAGTATTTGATACGCTCATGGGATGTTCTAGTGGCCCACATGACAGTCTCTTTGTAATGTTTTCTACTGCATGGATTCACATTGACATTACTTTCATCCTATGAACTTAAACCGCTGAAAGACAACTTCAGGTGATTTCTTCGTGAGTAGCTGCAACAGTATCATCCAAGAGATGACTACGGTACAAGGAGTTGATGCGGTTGTCGCTGTTGTTTGTAGGAGATGAACCTTTTGCCATCAATCCTTATCATCACACCTTGAGCCTGCCACAGGGCATAATGGACGGGAAATTTTTTAAGCAGTATAAAAATTTACTTGTTTCACCCACAGTTTCGTTTGCCAGCTTCTGAACTGCCGGGGCTTAACAGTTTTACATAATATTATTTGTGGTTAGACTACAATTATCTCAAAGCATGGCACACACGCACAGCAGCAACTTCTGTTCCCCGATACGTCTTACACATATTGTAAGATCTTGTAGTCTACCGCAGTGCAAGCAAACCCGTTGCAGGTGTATCCATAAAAACTTTCATGTGACATGTGCGGCACTTGAGTGGGTCACTTCTCGGTCTTGCCTTTTTTTATTCTGAACTTACGGTTATGGAAAAGTTGACATGCATGGTTGCAGCCATGAGTAAGTTTGGTGAAGAAGATTCTCCAGTTCGAGTGACAACATCTATGAAATACAGCGCTCTCGTTTTGAGTCACGAAACACAAAGAAATTTTTTACTTCCATGGGTATCCCACAAGATTTCCTTTTGCAAGATCCAAGCTTTTGGAACCCCATTAAAACATATAATCACAGCAGAGTGCATGGCATAAGAGCTGAAGGTGGTACAAAACGACACAACTGAATGGGGCGTCGCATTGAAACAGATGTTCAAGTCTGCCATCACAAACCAGGAGGAGCAAAAGCAATATCTGCTTTAGGTGGTTGAAAGCCATCACCAGCACTTTCAAGCACCCAAAAACGTTTGCTCAGTCAAAGGCTGGACAACCAATAACATTTTTTAAACACTGAACCAATGTGGAACACTGCATTTGTATTCTGCACAATGCAGAGCATTCTGCTATACATAGCGGCTTACGAGATTCCATATTGCAGATTTTCAAAACTTCACAGGACGGTGCAACCAGTAAATGTTATCTGATTGGTTCAAAACTTTATATGTTTTAGTTTTATGGCTAAATGAACAAAACTAAGGGGTGAGACCTAAAAAAACTCAAACTTTGTTTTTCATTGGCACCCTAGTGAGCAGATGTGAGCAGCTTGCTCTGGATACATGAAATTGTGGCCCATTCTTTTACGAAGTTTGTACAAAATTGTAATAAAAGAATGTTACCTTTGTGCTTTGCCTTTCACCTTGGCCTTTTGCCTTGATGTTTTGCCTTTGCTTGTTTGTTTTGCTTCTTTTATGAAGTTTGTATGAAGCTCTGAAATTGCTTGCTTTGCCTTTTACCTTTGCCTTCGCAGGAAGTGGAACGACTTCGCCAGGAGAAGCAACAGATTGACGCTGAATTGCGAAATCTCTCTGTGCCGCCTCAGAACTACTATCCACAGTCGAGAGAAAGAAGGTATTCTTCAACTATGTTGGTTTTCCTTAAAGTTGAATTGAATGCGCTTGCATTGCTCATGATAATTAGCTGACTGACTGAGCGGCTGACTCGGTTGACTCCTTCAAATCAGGACTCGAGACTTATTTATTTTTGCGAAGCCTGTCGTGCAGTTGATTGTGTATGTGAGGCATCCTTGTAAAGGCGTGGCTGTATTAAGGCACCATAGAAAATATCATTGTTATTATTATTAGTAGTAGTAGTTATGCCTCATCTCCGGAAATGGTGTGTTATTATATTGCCTTTTTTGGTACCTGTTGTCTGCTTGATCCAGGGCTAGTATGGATCCATATCTGGAGGAGCGAGGACCAAGGGGCCGCCCTCGGGGACGTGGCCCTCGACGCGGGGCCTTCGATCGGTGGTCAAGTGAACGACAAACCAATAACTCAGGTCATTTACTAAATCTAATCTAATCAGCTCTTTCCATTTAATCCTCAAATCCCTGCCACTTCCTTCATGACCTCCCTCTCCATAAGGTCAGTCCGCACAATGCATGACCCAGGCCACATGATCTCACCCTACCTGGAGTCGGTACCTTTGCAGAATGATAGTTGTTTCAGTTTAATGACACTGTGCGATGACAAAGATCATTAGCATTGACCTCCTTCCTTATGCAGGCTTGGGACTGGCACTGTCTGAGTGCGAACAGTGGCAGGGTTCTGCGAACAGATGTTTTACTGTGAGAATGTTGCATGTCTTTGGCTTGAGTACAGACTGGGTAGATCGAGAAAAGGCGCTGTATAAGGCATTTGGATTCATAATGTATATGCAAGACTTGTTTCCTCTACCATTACCCCCAAAGGATTTTGACTGATTAAGTGAAGCATAGGAAATGTACTGCTGTATGCATCTATTTGCAATGCAGTTTTCCAACCTACTTTCACAATAGTATTATTGTTAATCTGCCACCCTCTGGTGCATTCGCATAGGGAGGCATTTATAACAGTCCCTAAATAGGGCAATTTAGTAAGTAAGCTACAGGCTGGGAAACTAAGGCCTAGGCAATGGAAAAATGTTCAGTTGCATTCAAAGCCTGCTGTTTGACAATGCTGTCAGACATCTATCTTAAATACTCAAAGGTGTGTAATATTGTCTTATAATTTGTTCACACTGTAGGTGACAATGGTTATCGGGGACATGCGGACTGGTCCGACTCGGTCGTGGAAGAGGAAGACTCGTACGGTGCAAATTCGTCAGGGCGCGGACGAGGAGGGGCTGGACGTCGTCCCCGGTTTCGTGGCCGTGGACGAGGTGGTCGCGGTGGCCGGTTCCCAAGCAGCGGATATCGCCCACAGTGTGAGTGCTCCCACAGCTTCCTGCATATCTGCTTCTTGTGTTTTTGTGAGAATTGACCAATTGAATAGAATTGATTGACCAGTGAACTGACTAACTAACTAACTTTATCTAATCTGACCGGACCTAATGAAGCTGAATGACCTTCCCGACAGAATGATGGACGGATGGGTGGGTGAGGGGTGGTCGGGTGGGTTTGGGTTGGTGGTGGTAGAACCAGGTAGATGGATGGATGGACAGATCTATGTGTTCATGGATGGATTAAATGATGGATGGATGTTGCTGTTAAATGACACTTTTATATCAAGTATGATTAGTGTTGCCCTCCTTCTTTCCCCAGACTTGGGACTGGCACTGCAAAAGTGCATGATGGATAGATGTTTAGATGGATGTTGCACAAGCAGTTGCGAGTGAAGGACTTGCTCAAGGTCCCTATGAGGTGACTTGAGGTGGATTCGAGCCTGCAACCATCCAGCTGCAAATCAGCAAACATACCCAATACACCACAACGCCCCGCAAAGTTACAGTTGATATGTCAGTTGAATCCATTTAATTGTTTCCCCCTTTGTAGCATTTCGAGATGCGCCTGCTTCCTCCGAGACGTCGTATGGTGAGAACCGGCGAAGGAGAGTAGCGGACGACGATGAAGTGGTCCTCGACCACAATGACACTGCCAGCGTCACCAGCCAGGATCAAGGTCTCACATTCCTCTTAGTATCCTTCCATATCCTGCTTCATGGCATCCTCCTTTCATCTTGCTTGTTCGTTCATTCATTGAAGAATTTTATAGCGCCTCTTCAAGGGGCTACTCAGATTCATTCCCGACTTTAGCATGGCAGAAGGTAAAGTTTTGAGTTGGATGCGAAATGCTTCAGTAAGAGGCTAGAACCCTAGAAAGCAAACATGGCTCGTGTCTGAGCTCATTCCATTATAGTGTAATAAGATGTTATAATGTAATCAATTGTAATTATCGAACGACGTAGATAATACAGAGTTATAAACTGATAGGCTAATGTAGACATCATAATTAGAAATTTATTTTGCGTATGTTCATTCTGTCACGACCATGCCCCTCATTACGTACCGGGGTCGTACCCGTACGCAAATTGCTTGAATCCGGTGACCCACGTCCATGCGTGCGTTATATACGAACAACCCATTGTCAATGATCTGCCGTTGAGATTGTACGCTACAAAACTGTTCCTGTGTTATGATTTCCTGTCAATTGAACTGTGTGCCGTTGGTTGTGTCAAACTTCAGAGAGCGTTTCATCATTCGAGGGCAACAGAAGGCCGTCTCCCGGACGAAACGCCGTCAGACCGAGAGGAGGGCGATCATCAAACTACAGGGGCGGTGCTGGCGGGTCGGGTGGGCGTCCGGACCGACGTCCGAACGCTGGCAACACCGAACGAGAAAACCGATCTGAGGGACGGGGATTCGCCCAGCCAGGGGGTCGCCAGCCGCTTTCAAAGAACTCTGAGCCGGCGACGGCGGGCAAGTCGTCTTCGTCGAAGGAGCGAGACGTGCTGACGGCCGGCGCATCGGGTGGCGAGTCGGCCGGCGGCAAGGCCGACGAAAGCAAACCGGTCTGTGATAGCGAGGTAAAGACGGGAAGTGCCGAGATTCAGATGAACGGGGCGGCCAAACCTCAGCGGGAGCCACAACGACCAAAAGCAGCAGCAGCAGCGGCGGCAACGGCCAAGGATGGTGGTCGATTGAACGCGGCCGGCGGGGCCACGGCCAGTCGAGCAGCGGCCGGAACCCGTTAGGGTGCGGGAAATCGGGTTCTACCCTGGCTGAAAGGTGTCTGTCTGTCTGGTCAAGAGGTTCCCTGGTGCGCTCGTCAATTGCCGGCGTGGCATCGGGGGACGATTGGAGGTTGGACGAAGAAGTAACTCTGTTAAGTTGATAAATTTGTAATTTCTTTCATCTCAAGTTTAAGGTGTGTTTTTTGCCGTATTCTGTGTCTGCTCCCGGCCGGCCTGTTTCGTAAACGTTCGTTTCTTTAAGAGGTTTAAGATCCAGGACAATGATGGTCTCTCTCTCTCGTAGCTGATGTCGAGACTGAACGTCTTCTGGGACGCTCTTGCGCTGGAATTCGACATGCATTGTGAGAGGTGCAACATGGTTCGAGTTTCGTGATTTCTGAGATCAGTGAAGGATTTGTCAATGTGGTACGACGTCAGAGTGAATAATTATATTCGCGTGTCACTTACTGTTGTGAATGAGCTACAGTAATGATTCATCTGCAGTAATGATTCATCTGCAGTAATGATTCATCTGCAGTAATGATTCACTTGCGGTAATGATTCACTTGCAGTAATGATTCATCTGCAGTAATGATTCATCTGCAGTTATGATTCATCTGCAGTAATGATTCATCTGCCGTAAGCGTTTGTTTCATCTACCATCCAATGGAACAAACGATTCGCTGAATACACGAAAGACTCGCTGATTCGGTCTTTTTTGGTTTACTGCTGCCCTTTATGCAAGGTTAGTTAGGTGCGTTGGTGCAACAAAGGTTTTCTGCTCACTGTTGATGCGAGCATTCAAAAGACGCTGCACTAAAAATATCTGGTTGCAGTTGAGTGCGTACAAAACGAAAAGTGAATCCCGTCATTTTGATTTGTTTTCTTATTTCGGTTTTGAGTGGAAGATTTTGGAAACAGTTGACTTTGGTGATGTTTGATAATATCTATGTGAGATGAGTCGTCTGATTTTTCTGTCTCATTAATTATCTTTTCTGTTGTTGAGGCGTTGTTTCCGTTTGTGCAGACGTTTTCCGGCTTTTCATGTGTGAGGTTTGATGACTGTAACTGCACTTTAAGTTGTCATGTTTGAATTTTTCGGAAGACGCTGGAACAGTCGAACCAGTTCGTTAGATTTCTTACGGCTTTCGTGCACGGTATTGTCCGCTTTGTTGTTCAGTTACAAATTTCTTTGTGGATAACTAATATCGTCAGTTGTAGTAGATAAAGGAAAAAATTCGACACGAAGGTTTAGACGTGCAGACTTTTCGTTTTTTAAACCTTGTGCCATAAATTTAGATTTGTTACAAGCTGCTTGTTCTGTGCATTGAAACTGATTCGGATGCAGCTAGTAAATCAGAACCTGCATGTAACACACTTCATCAAATTGCACAATTTGACATCGGAAGTTGAATCACATTATGAGGCCACCTTCATTGTAACCTAGAGCATAATTTGGTTGCCACAGGTAATGTTACTAGATGAGTGAACCAGGATCAATGTCTAGCTGGGCGGATATTAGTTTACCTTATGAACATCTTTCAGCCCATCTTTCTAGATCTAGCCAGATGTCTTTAAGGTGCTGTTTAAGTATTGAGATATAATTGAGCACCTTTGATTGGGGTGCTGTACAAATGCTCTGAACGAATAAGTAATTACATATCATACGGTCTGCGTGAAGTTGTGAAAGAGATGTCGAATTGTGATAGAACTTTGCCACTCGAGTCATGGACTTTGGGAATGATAGTCCAGTTGGGAGGGGATTGTTCCTGGCTTGAAGTTTATTATAACCTGTTTTCCCAAGGTCATTCCCACTTGCATTGATGCGTACGGGGCTTTGGTGTAAAGTTGGAACCAGTTATTGAGACAATGGTCCGCGGTGTTGTGGTTGAAATAATGGAGGCAGGAAAAACTGGCAGAAATCTGGTGTCTTGTGATCATCTGTGAATGGCTTTGAGAGTTTACAGCTGCTCTACCCTAGTTCAGTGAGGAGCATGAGCTCCGAATGTGAAAATATATTTTACAACATTTTTACTGAGCCAGTTGCTCACTTCTAGTGGCTTTAGAAGTTACCGGGTTTACTGTTTGTGATTGAAACGGGTGATTGAAACTCACTCGTTATTTCAAATGGAGGATATTTGCAACAGACAGCAAGTTAGCAAGTTTTGTCGTTGGTTACAAAGCAGGTATTCCTTTTTTGATGAAAATCCGGCTGTCTGGGGAAGTTCAGAGTTACGTTTGAGGTATAAGGCTGCCATTTATCTATTGCCTTTCTTATATTGAGTCAAAGAGAATTGGTGAAGGTTGATTAACAAGGTGTGTTGCCTGCATGATTGCCATGTTCACTTGGTAGTAGGTGTCGGATAATAGTATGGTTTTACTGCTTTCAATGCTAACTAAGGTCTTTGTCTGTTTTGCTTTCACATATCTCTGTTGCTAAATACATCTATTACTATTTAAGTCATTTCGTTGGACTTTAATTCTGGATAGGATTTGAAGAATTCGGTCTTTCTACTCTTCATTGTTGCTGACCACATCACTGCATGAGAGCTAAGCTACACCTGTGACATTAGCAGATGACATTGTAGCCACCTTGGACTTTCTTTGTCTTGTTACCAGAAGTGCTTGAATATCATTCTGTTCGGTTCATGAGGAGTGTTTCTGAAGTTTTTGCTTTAACTGGGGAAGTGCGTAGATTTGTGGCTAAAATTGCAGTTCACGCTGATGCCCCTTTCCCATTGTGCAGTTACTCCCCCCCCCTTGTGGTTGTTTGCATCTGGACGACTGTGGTACCTTGGTTTCATAGTTCTATGTTAACCCTTTTCCGACTGAGGGTATGCACTTTGGTTATTAGAGGGTAAAACAAAAGCTGGTCGCTGTTTCGTTGAATTCTGCATTATGCAGCTTTCGTGTGGCAGGAAAACTAGGATTGTTTTGCGCAATGCCTAAAAAACTCTCACGACTGAGGAGATTGGATTGGTTGCGGCAATCAGTTGAAATGTTTTGTGTTTTTTGTGAGATTAAAGCAGTTTGTAAAGAATTTCTTTCCTGTTTGCGGTTTAAATTGACTTGCACGTGTTTACGCTGCTGATGTGTGCCAACGATCTTTGTGAGTTTAGTTTTTCAGTGCAGTGCTTCTTTGTAGCACCAGTGGTAGTAGTGCTACAGCAGGGATAATGTCCTGGTTAAAAAAACATTTGCCCTGGTCGTTATCCTGACGGAATTTCTGCCCTACCGACAATTTATTGGGGTGTAAATCGACCCTGCACTGGTAACTTGTTTGACTGCCCTGGCTACAAAAGTAAAGTACTCCCTATTTCTGAGAAAGTTCTGTGTAGCACACAGTGAGTTCAAGGGAGCATAAAGATTAAGTGTAATGTTGGCCTCAGTTTCTTTATCCTGGACTTTGTTTCCTGTAGCCTCCTTAGCAATGGGTAAACACTCGTAGATTTCTGTAAATCCTAGGGGATTGCTTGTACTGATAAGCTATTAATACGAATAAAGTAGGTGGTTAATGATTTCACTTGGTTTTCTCCATTTCTGGGAAAGGTCAATAGGTCATCCAGTTACCTGATTTGTGGCGGACCTCTTGTCGAATTTTGACGGTTAGTAAGTGAAGAAGGTGTTTCGCAATTTCTTGTGTTTTCAGTATTGCTTGAAATTGGTGTGTAATTAATTAATTGACGGCTGTTTATTATATTGTAAATGGTTTTGCTTTTTAGGAGTTCTGTGTGTGTTTTTTTTAGTTTTTTGCAAGCTGTGTTGCTGTTACTTTTGCAGTTATCGTAAGGAAAGACATTAGCTGCAGTCAAACATTTGTCCCTAAGTTTACAGTGTTGGTTTTTCTTCTTCCAGATTCTGTTTACTGAACTGATTTCAATGAACTAAGAGACTTTAAATAAGAGTCTTTCTTTCTGTTTGGAGTAATTAAAGAGTTTCAATATCAAGGCGATTGTGAACTGGCGTGTTTGACGACCCTTTAGAGGCTTTGAAAGTTACTATGTTTTGTTTTTTGATTAGGGGCTAATCCCGTAGCATTCTAACAATGTTGCGGAGTTACAAAATTAGTAAAGACAGGGATTTATGTGGCGTTTAAAGTCATCTTAGACGTAGTATTGTACTAGTACAGTTTTTTTTATGTGCACAGTATCTATATGTCACATACAACAATGCAATATGCTTTATATGTTTGTATGTATGTGCACTTGTTGTGGCACCCCTTCAAGATTCCTACTTGGAAGTGCTCCTAACTACAGTGCGGACACTGAATCGGAGTTTCACGCCGAAATGCTTGAGCGATTGCAAGTGAAGGACTTGCTCAAGGTCCCTTCCAGGCGGCTTGAGGCGTATTTGAACATGCAACCCTCCGGCTACAAGGTAATGAACATACCTACTACTCCACCATCCCCACAATTGTTTATAGTACTTCAACCTCAATTCTAAGCTCGTATAAAGCTGACCAAGGGCACAAGCATTAGGTAGTGGCACCTTGCAGTCCAAGCTCGCACTGGTATTTAGTTGATGCTCGACAAGTGATACTGCGGCCGGGAACAAAGATTCCTCCAGATCTTGGCTGCAGCAGGATGCATGAAATGCCTTTTCAAATCATCTGCTTTTCAGCCTTGCTTGTTGCTGTTTATCAAGGATGGTTAATGTTGCCCTCCTCTTTTCTGCAGGCTTGGGACTGGCACTGCCAGAGTACGAGCAGTGGCATCTCTTTCTGATAAAACCATTCTCGTAAAACGTGGGGGATAATGAGACCTCATTGATTCTAACTTAGCTGCATAGAATTTCACGTGAAATTTTCTAATTTGAATAAAAGGAATTGTGCAAATAGTTCAATTAACAGAAACAATAGCTCTATTAATAGTAACGGATAGCGATATATATAAGTGGATAGCAGCAATGTTTTAAGCCTCCAACCATTGCTTATAAATAATTATGGTGTTTATGTACTTTGGTGTCTAGGAATAGTTCGAATGGTTATTTTTATTCGATATTGCCAGGATTTGTCTAGTAATAGTTCTATTAACAGATATTGCAAGCCAATCTCTATTAATAGCAGAGGAATAGTTCTATTAATAGATTACCAGCACAGATTACAGATTGTTCCAATATCAGCGACCACTTTCTCTCGGCCTGTGCTGACACCTAGCGTATGACGGTAAGAAATACAACCAGCGACGTCATACTGGCAGGTGAGGTCACTACTGAGCTTAGAACACATAATGTGACGTCATTTATGAGAGTGCATGACGTCGACGGGTGGGATGACGAAGGGGAGGAGGAGGAGGAGAAAGCTGTGGATGACGATGAAGAGGAGGAGGGCGGTGTCGAACGAGACAAGAGGTGAACCGTTGGCTGTTGCTGTTGTAATCTCTCGGGTTCGACGTCTAGTTCCGAGTCCTGATGATGATGATGGTGATGGTGGTCGGCGTTAAGTGGCGATTGCTCTTCAATGTAATGTACAGCAGTGGTGTTACGTAATTTAGCCTAAATAGGCCTAAGTGTAATTTAAATTGAAACAATTTAATTTTAAATTATCTAATTTAAATAAGACGAACCCAGAAATTATCAAAACAATCTTAGACTCTTTCATTAGACAACATAGGCCTACCTGACGCTAGAATTAGTAGGCTATAACCTATTTAAAAGAAACCAAAATACGATTTTCAATATTGGTCCATTAGTAAACAATTATGCCATTCTATCCTTTTGCCGTAACGCTATCAGATGTAACTCAATAGGCCTAAAAATACAGTTCGATTCGTTGCAATACAATTTAATTTACTGTGATGTTTGGTAATGTCATGTAACGGATACAGAAATTTTCGAAGGGTGGGGGCCAAAATTTTCGGACGGAAAAATTTTCGTCTTGGTCGCCGGAAAATCTGATGACCTTTTTTAGTTATTTGTCTTGAATACCCAAGAAAAAGATACCATTTTCTCCTGCAAAATAGCTGATGACCTTTTTTGGTCAAAAGGACCTCGTGCACGGACCTCGTGGGCGTGGGGGGGATACTCATGGGGAGGGGGTCACGTCCACCTTCCGAGCCAAAATAGCTGGTCAAAAATAAAGAAATTTCTAAATGGGGGCCATGGCCCGATTGGCCCCCTGGATCCGCCTCTGCCTACCTTGTAGCAGTTCGACCTGATGTGTCGTGGATCCGATCTTGTTTTCGGCGAAGATTCGATAGAAGCGGAAGTTATCCGAACGAATCCGTCGAAAGCAGAGTTTCAACTCAACCACTTCATCAGTTCTAATCTAGAACAACGCAAATCTAATCATGATTATAAGTCATCAAAGAATGCACAGCAAAACTAGTCTAATCAAATCTGATAACTTCTATGGTGTCTTAATTAAAATACACATAATATTATGAAAAACTGATCGCTTTGAGTGATGAGAATTGGTTAGCCACAGTGACGGCGCCAGGATTTCATAAACGCTTTTGCTGAAGTTCAGAAGTTAAATCCGGAAAGGGTTGCTTTTTGATTAGACCACGATATCATAATTTTTTTATTTATTTGAAAATTAAATTCTTAACATTTTAAGAGCTGATTGGAATCGTAAATTATCGTAGGCCTACATCCGCACCCGCACTTTTGTTATTTTTATTTGTTTTTTATATTCAAATTTGCTATAAAAAAGTCTAAAGACAGTTTAGGGCCCGTGACTTCCCTGCCCAGGGGCGCGGAATTTCTGTCGGTGGGCCTGGGGGCCACGTCCACTTTTCATTCCAGAATAGCTGGTGAGAAATAGAGAAATTTCTAAACGGGGGCCATGGCAGAATTTGCCCCCTGGATCCACCCCTGCAGTTGAGTTGGGTAGAACCTATGGATCGCAGCTGGGCAGAAATCTCGAACCAAATTATTTTCTGTCCTGGCAGAGGATTTGAACCCACGACCTGTCGACTGACAGTCCAGCTCGCTAACCACTACACTCTCGAAGACCTCTTGCTCGTGAATAAGCTGGTGCCCCGCGCTTGGCTTTATGTAATTTGGAGATTAGGCCTACGATTGGGGGAATTTGTAGAAATCCGATTAATGAGGAAACCGAAAACGATCGAGGCAGCGGTGCGAATGGACATTGAAAGAGATGTGACTCAGATCAATCTTATGTTTGGATCTGAATGACATCGGAACACTGGCTGAATGAGCTCAATATTATGTTTGAACCAAATCCAAGGTCTCCGACCAGCGACCCAGAAAGTCCGAGAAATCCCGAGAAATCCCGAGAGTCCAATTCGGGCTTTCTCGGTGTCTGGGCGGAAGCTATATAATAGTCTTGCAACAAAACAAAACAAAGTGCGATAAAGTAATGGGGAGTAAAGTAAGGTCACGTGAAGTGCATTTCCTGCAATTATGATTTGTTCACGTACATTTTTCTATTTCATCTAGACCGTGTCTCGGATACAGATCTACTGATCATATAGAGATTATAGCTTAGTGCAATGATATTTATTACGACAGAGCTGAAAAGCCTTGCTATATGAAGGAAGATCTAGAGGCCTATAGTAGTCTAAACCTATACTAAGCACTGTTTTAGGAATCACGGAAGTTATCTAGATGAAAGCAAAAGATTACGAAGTCTCAAAAGGTACGGCGCCGCAACTTTCCTTTTAGCGTTTTGCATGTAGGCCATAATCGTTTTATTAACATTAAAAGAACCAAATATAGAATCAAAGTGAAGGTTTTTTAACGTGTCCGCTATGTATTTCCAACGGTCTATTAAGATTTGTCGGCTGCCTGGGATAAGATAAGACAGGGTAAGACAAGACTTAGTCAACACAATGACAGTACAAGACAGGATAAAACAGGAGAGGACAAGACAGAATAGGACAAGAGTCAGAAGACAGGACAAGACATGACAAAACAGGATAAGGCGCTCTTTAGAAAGCACCGACCTATTGAGATAGATCTACGATTCAGAACTATGCCGCTTCATGAGCGCTATAAATAAATAAATAAATAAATAAATAAATAAATAAAAACGAAACGAATGAATGAAAGAATGAATAAATAGCTAAAAACAATTAAATTGATAAATTCTGAGCTACCAGTACTACGGCCCAGCTGTCGTCTGCTGCAACGTGCTGCCCATCGGAGAGTCTTGTACCGTTGGAGTCCAACAGCCAATAGAGGGCGGTGACGTCAGGTCTGGCCTTCACCTCACACGTCACACATGCGTTGCGTTCGCCAATCGCAGCCGAAACCGGTTTGCAGTTGATGATTGGTCTGTCTGCAAAAGTTAAAAACACCACAACCCTATGTATCTACGGTGACGCAGAGTATGCCGTGCAATTTGTTGCCTGCCGTACAGAGTCTTCTGCCATTTTCACGGCGTACAGTAACGCTGTAGATTTGGTGTGTTAGACGTCAGTACCGAACTTGACATGATTGAAACATAATGACTTTTCTCAGGCTTTCTGTGTATCGGGCGTACTTGAATTGAAGCCAAGTCTCACCATGTATACATGTTTATCGATTCTCTTTTGACTGAGCGCTTGTGCATAGTCAGATTCTTATGACTTGGCTCTTTTTGACGCTGTAGAAACTCAAGATTTTTATATAAACGATCATTGGACGGAAAATGTATTGCAAGGCGTATAGTCTAGGCTTACATTCAAAAAGCAGCTAGTGGACCTATACAAAGTGATGGTTACACATCAGGCACTGTATTTTTACAAACAGGAACGAGTGACTCGGTGTGATGTCTCACGCCATGTTGTTCGTTAGTTTTTCTGAAATTAGTTGACTTTTAATCATAGGCGGAGACCTGGGCCGAGCGAAATCTCGAGAAAAATCTTATTTTCGCCGCCAAAAAGTTGATGACATTTTTTTTAGTCTTGACGCTCAATCGTAATCGTAATCGTAATCTCGAGACTTCTACAGCGCCCACAAAAGCCAAGTCGCGGAAACCAGCTTATTCGCAGGCTTATTCACTCAACGATTGTGGGGGGCAAATGCATGGGCCGTCCCCCAACACTTCCATTGGGGGGACCGTTCCCTCTGTCCCCCCTAGGTCTCCGCCCATGCTTTCAATCTAGAGCTACTTGATCTTCTAGCGCATAATTTGATTAGGATATTCATTAAACAGCCCACAGCTTCTGTTTGATAGTCCTCAAGCTCAGCCCATACAGGATTCCAGGGCCGGATTTAAGCATGGGCTACACGGGCTCCAGCCCAGGGGCCCCCACCACTTAGGGGCCCCCACCAGTTGCAGCTTTATTTTTTGCCTAATCAATCCGTACCCAATAATTTTTATTAAGGATTGAAATCTAAGAGTCTTGCAACTGGATCTTAAGCGATGAGTAGTATAGGTTTCTGATCTGACCACTATTTATTATACTCGTTATAGTCGTTAATATTGTTCACCAATATAGGGCTTTAAACCTGACATCTTCAGCAGCAGCTGTTGTTGACAGATTATCATCCTTTTAACTCAAGCTGAGATAGCCTACTGGTGTAGGCAGATACGGTGTCAGAGGTGCTTCCTTCGACTTGGTCGCATGTAGCGAACAACGAACAGATTGTGCGGTGGTCATCGTCCTGGGCAGTGGGCAGCCTCCATCGCCCTCACCACGAGTTTCAAGTTGCGGAATGAAAGGTCTGTACTGTTTTAACTCCAGCGTTGGGCTGGTCCTTTTGACCTCAAGTGACCCAATGTCCACATTTGTGGCATAGCACACAGCTGTTTGCTATCATTTCTGTGCTGTCAGAGACTACAGTCCTATAGGGCTCTACGTTTATAATAATTTATGCACGGTTTATAGGACCATACAGCACAGTGTGAGCTTTGAATAGGCATTAACCTACTTAACATAATTTGAAGATTCTCAATAATTTCAACTGATAGACATGAACCGAATTGAAGATCAGTATAAGGGCACTAAAAAGGCATAGAGCGGCTCTCAAAAGCACAAGTTCAGTAAAGAAAAAGCATCTCAAAATGAGCAAATCGGCCACTTCAAAGACACTTCCTATTACTTCAGGCAGCAGCTCAAATTATGTCTGCTGTCACCGTAACAAAAAGACTAGCATCAAAGAACTGCTCTGCTCAAGGTTTGATATTTCTTTCTAGGCTTGAATCTTGATGAAGAAATTCTCAAGTTTGCGAAAACCATGTAGCATTTGGGCAGGCTATAATGGTGATGACTCTATAGAAGTATAGATGAAAGCCTTGACAATGGGCTATAATTGAGGTTTCATTATTTTGTCAAACTGTTTCAAGACCAGACAGCAAGAACAGCCTCGGTATAAGTCAGGAGCCGTTCATGAACCAATTAAGCCTAATACTTAACAAAGGTGTTCATATCCAAATGTAGAAATTATGCTAAGAGTGCAATTGGTGTCCATGGTCACAATTAAACTGCAGTGCTGAACACTCGTTTTCCAAGATGAAGATAATTAAGAACAGGTTTCGCACAACTATGACACACGGTGACTTAGCCACCTTGCCTTCAGTGTTTGGCTTAGAGAGTGATACGCTATTCCAATTCCAACTGCATTTTAATCAGTTAATTAACTAGGCTACTTTGCTAATAGAAAAATACACAAAGACACACTCAAACTTAGATCCAACTGTAGGCCGGACCATGCCATATATTTAACTGATTATAGCTGTCTGTTTTTATTTTTGGAGGTCTTGCAAGGTCACCAATGCTTAAAGTGTGGCTGGACGGTCATGGACGGCGTCCATGCACTTATTTTCAAATCTGCACACAGCCCTGCCACTTATTTGGCAGCACAACATGGAAAAGGAAGGGGCGTCTACACTTTAGCCACTGCTTATCACCATTTTCACTTTCTTTCTTTGTAGGTCAATGTGCAGGGCTGAAAGTGGTTTGGAAAAATTGCCGGGTCTGACTTTGCGGACGAACCGACGCCTTTGACCAGAAAATTTCTGGCGACCTTTTTTTTTAATTTGTCCAAAATTCAGACCCGGCTCACTTTCAGCCCTGCCTATGTGTTTATTATGCCAGTGACTTATAGGCCTACCAAAAACAGAATAAGATATAGCCTATGCCTATGCCTAACGCTTATCCTTTAACTTTGTATTTGAAAAATGATTTAATACCATGCAATTAAAATAATAGGTCACTATAATTATTTATCAGCAATATGATATTCTGAATTTCTCTTCATATGTATTTTAATATTTTATTAACAATAAGTCAACAATTTAAACATTGCTTTTAGAACCTTTGCCTGTGGAACTTTATGACTGTATGCATGGGCAATGCATGTCCCTGCCGGAGACTGTGCATCAAAGCAAAATATCTGTTATAGAAAAGGGCCCCACCGTAATTAGCGCCCATGGGCCCCCACCACCCTAAATCCGGCCCTGCAGGATTCCTGTAACGGTCATCCATTATTTTGTGTTTTGAGGTCGAGAACACCATTTTAACGCATTCCTATCTGTGGAGAGGGGCGCTATTTAACGCATGCCTATTTTGTGGGATGATGGATGCTTACAGTGTACGCGAACAATCATCCTGGCGAACTGTGAGCTGAAGTCGGCCACCGTTGCTAGGCAACGCATCTGCTGTCCGTCATCTTCCGGTCGAACGATGAACCCTTCGGCCGTTCTCTCCGACCGAAACGTCATCAGCCTCAGTCCGGGCAGACCGCGCATCGCAGCCGAATGCAGCCACGTGAAACGGTCCGTGACGTCGTCGTCGCCAAGGTAGACGTAGAGGCGCGGGGGCGGGTACCCTCCGACCCCCACGCAGCGCACCGGCCGCGGAAGACCCGCCACGAAGGTCATGTGGCGAAGGTGGACGTCTGAGGAGGAGGTAGACGAGGAGGAGGAGGAGGAGGAGGAGGAGGAGGAGGAGGTAGACGACGACGAGGAGGAGTTGTCAGTTGGTTGGGGTTGATGAGGCTGGTGAGAGAGGACGGTCTGCAGGGTGTGGTGGGGGAGATGGTGTAGGAGGTTGCTGCTGCTGCTGGTGTGAGATGATAATGATGATGATGGTGATGATGATGGCGATGATGATGTCGTTGTTGAAGAGTTTGTGAAGTAGACTGTGTGGAGGGAGGCTGGAATGAAGACAAAGTGCTTATCAAGGAATCGTGGAATTAGTTTTAGCTAAGCTCATTCGTGGAATGAGAAAAAAGTAAGTTCTCGGAATCAGGTCAAAACACGATCGTGGAGTATTATTATTATGTGAGTAATTTGTAATAAGATACAAAGTTCAACTAATGAATCTAATTCTGATAAAGACGACAACAACGGCGACAATTATAGTGATGATGACGATGACGATGACGACGACGACGACGACAACGACAACGACGACGACAATTATAGTGATGAAGAGGTGATGATGATGATGATGACGATGACGATGATGATGATGATGACGATGATGATGATGATGATGATGATGATGATGATGATGATGATGATGATGACGATGACGATGATGATGATGATGATGACGATGATGATGATGATGATGATGATGATGATGATGATGATGATGATGATGATGATGATGACGATGCTGCTGCTGATGATGGCGACGGCGACGACGATGATGATAAAGTTTTCTGTAGAGGGAAGGTTAGAAAGGAACGATTGTTAATTAACCCCATCCAGAACCTCTACACCTCCCCCCCAATATTCGGAGTTAATCGACGCCGCTACCCATCTGAGTCCTGACCTCGAACGTAGATGCCGTGGGTGACCGTTGCCAAGACGAGGGACTTGCGGCCGTGAACTTCACACGTGTAGTTCCCGCTGTCCTCGAGAGAGATGCCTAGAAGATCAAGCCACTCCACATCACCAATTTGCTCACGTGTGTATCAAACGCCTCATGAATAATCGAACGTATCGCCTCATGAATAATCAATGAACTGTGAATAAATTAGTTTAGCGTCAGAGATTTAAGAAGAGGACAAGATTGGTCGCTTCTGGCAAACTCATAATACAGCTGCGGTGCATTCTGGTATAGCCGCAAACGCTTCTGGTCTGTTTGCGGAATGACAATGATTTGCTTACATTGCCACTTTCAAAACCAAAATGTGAGGAATAATGTAGGGTCCTATAATATAATTTTTATGGGCGATTCTTCATTCTCATTCGGAGTGTATATTCGGCCAAATGTTGACATAAAAAGCGAGACTAAAACCCACAGTGCGTCATAAAGCTTCTGCTGTGAAAGCAATGGCGGTAACCCTGAACATTTCGCTTAAATTGACCGCCATTAATGGCTGCCCTAAATAATGTCAAGCTAAGTTTCAGTGTGACTATAAAAATTAATATTTGATCATGGGCGTCGAATAAAACGAGATTACTATGACAATGTAATCAAGTTTCTTTCATCGCTACAACATAAACAACGCACTTCTCCGTCAATTCAGCTGTCGAAGTGAGCGCAGCTTATTTTACCAGACTCCCGTATACTAGTTGCTGTTTTTGACATACTTATGGACTGCATGAGCTAAATTTTTTTCGGTGAACAGTCTTGCTCTTTAAAGGTCTTTTGCTCACGTGATCGTTTTTTGGGGCATCATTACGTCATTGTATCATATGTATGACAAGAAACTATCCTCTATGAAATAAAATGGAGAATGCCAGCGAATCCTGCGCTAATTAATTATTATTTCAATAATTTCACTCAACTTCTTAGTTAATTTGCGACTTTAGTTGCTACTTATTACTTCGATGTAGGCTATCATCATATGACAATGCATCCTGTCGTATACGTGACGGTAGGCCTATGTCCCTTTATGCGTTTGCATGCGAAGTAGGCTAATTAAAGTAGGCATATAGCCTACTTGTCTTAAGCGACATCTCTGTGGTCAGATTTCTATCAGGCCTATTTATTTTCTGTTATCATATACACAACAGATTAAGTCAATGTTCATATCTGTTTTTTACTACTACTGCTACTGCTACTGCTACTGGTACTGCTACTGGTACTGCTACTGCTACTGCTACTGCTACTGCTACTGCTACTGCTACTACTACTACTACTACTACTACTACTACTACTACTACTACTACTACTACTGCTGCTGCTGCTGCTGCTGCTACTACTGCTGCTACTACTGCTACTACTACTGCTACTACTACTACTACTACTACAACTACTACTACAACTACTACTACTACTACTACTACTACTACTACTACTACTACTACTACTACTACTACTACTACTACTACTACTACTACTACTACTACTACTACTACTACAACCACTACACTGCCACTGCTACTGTTGCTACTGCTATAGGCCTGCTATTGTTGTTGTTGCTGCTGCTATTATCATTAGAAAATGGCACCCATCTACAGTCATAACTGACCTAGAATGATGAGCTTTGGGTTGTATCGATGTTGTGAGATGGTCGTCAGTTCGACGCGGAATCGGTTGGCATCGAAGAACGGAGGAAGGATGTTTCCCATGAAGTTCATCTGGATCGATTCCTCGTCCAGCTGACGCTTCATCCAGAAGATCGGGTTCCCGAACATCGAGTAGTCGTCCATGACGAACTCACAGTCCAGCTCGACGTCATCGTGACCGGAACTCACGTAGTTCGTCCGACCCTGGCTGACCATCGAGATGTGGGCTGGCAACGACAAGCATCATCGTCGTCGTCATTGTCATCATCATCATCGTCGTCATCGTCGTCATCATCATTATCGTTGTCATCATCATCATTGTCATCGTCGTCGTCGTCGTCGACGTCATCATCATCGTCATCATCAAATTAAATCAAATATAAATGAATTTTATTGTTCCCAACAATGTACAAGATATGACCGCATAACATAATAGCAAGTTTAACTGTTTAAGTTCATTCAGTTAGGCCTATACAGCAGAAATATTTTAACGAACTTAGGTTTGTGAACCAACATTACTTATCAAATGAGTAGCATCACAGTAGATAATTATGTCGCAATGAGTAATTGAGAGCAACAGGCCTACCAAAGGGACGAAATCCTGCTAAAAGGGGCATATTTGCATGTATATTTGGAGTAAAAATTCGAAGGTGGTAGAAGCTTTAAGTGAGCAAAACATAAGGGAGCACTGACTTTAGTTCTACAATGACTAGCCCTAAGTAGGCCTAATAGAAAAAACAAGAATGAATTACAAACTAAGGCCTAATTAACTTAATGAAAGACTGATACGTGCTCAAGCACTGTGTGTGTGCTCGTAACACACATCAACGTCATCGACGTCGTCATCGTCGTCGTCATCGCTATCGTCGTCGTCGTCGTCGTCTTCGTTATCATCAGCATCAGCATCACCATTTTTACCGTCATCGCTGCATAAATCTTGATTCAAAAAGGCCTAATTAAGTCTTAAAGTTAAGTTTTTTAAAGAGCGATAATGGTGAAAATTTGCGAATAAATTTCGGATGTTTGTTTTATTCAATCGGACTAAAGTCTGTAAATAAATAAGAATCTCATAAATACTACATCTGACCGATCAAACTTTATGTCAATAATCTCACAACTAGCATATTTTTTCTTTAAACTAGCGTTTGGACCAGGCCGGTGGGATGACGTGGTTTCTGCTGAAGCCTAAGGCTTCTAGTGGGTAGGCTACGAAGGAAAATTTGTGGTAGATAAAACGACGTGCTTAATGACCATTGACCAGTGACCACACATATTTTTGTATTATACTCTCGTTTCTTGTTCTTTCTGCTGCTTCAGCGTCTGTGAACACTGGGCAGCTCAACATAGTTATGGGAAGCTGTCTAGTAATAAAGTCGTTGTTTTAGACACCCTTAAAACGTGTTTTTGGATGCTATAAGCTGTGCATTTTCACCGTTTCGTTTAATGTTGTCCCGAGTATACAACAAAAGCTGGTGCATTAATTTAGTCAATAGGTTCGTTGATTGATTTGGTCCATTTGGTCGGCTGATTCCTAAGTCTGTTAGTTCATTGGTTGATCCACTGATTTATTTTGAACCTCATTCATTAGTGACTAGTCTCAATTGGTTAATTGGTCTTTTAGCTAATTACTCTGTTAGTTCATCGGTGGTAATAACAAGTCAATTGGTCCGTTTATCGGTCATTTGATCCGTTGGTCAATTAGTCTTTTATTTCATTGGTACATAGGTCCACTGGTCCTTTCGTTTATTGGTCCGCTGGTCCTTGTTGCAATGGTCCTTCAGTTCATCCCATTCATTCGTTCCATCCGAGTGGTCCTTGGCTTGTTTTGCTTAGCGACTGAAGTAATTGTTACGCGACATGGAACCGGAACGAAGACCGGAACCGTTCCGCGGAGACTGATTGACGAATGGAGCGCCGGCAACAATGGGATTTATATAGCGCCTGATTTATGAGACGCAGCCGGATGACCTCTGACCCGCTGAGGGTTCGGCTGCTGGGCCGGCAAATGGCGGCCAATTGAGGTCAACCGTTTGCCCCGCCCCAGATCCTGCTCTGCCCAAACAAAAGTCCCTTTACTTAACCATGTACACCCGCTCCTCTGTCCGTTCTCCTGCCCCTCCCTCTCTGTCTGCCAGTCGGTTCCTCTGCCAGCCCCGGAATATCGCTTCCGTCCCTCTTGATTGTCCCATGTCCCTCCTTTTACCTGTCCCTAAATCCGTCCCCGTTTCTTTCCTACGTCTCTGCTCCTCCGTCCGTCTTTGCTTCCTTTGTTAATACCTCTCATCGCTCTACCTTCGCTCTCCCTCCCTCCCCCTGCCTTCCTCTGCCTCTGTCTATGTCTGTCTGTCTCCTGTCTCTCTGTCTATTTCCCTCCCTCCATCCCTCCCTCTCCCTCACTCTCTCTTCCTCTCTCTTCCTCTCTATCTTCCTTTCTCTCTCTATCTTCCTCTATCCCTCCCTCCCTATCTCTCTTCCTCTCTCCCCTCCCCTCTCTCTTCCTCTCTATTTATATTCCTCTCTCCCTCCCTTTCTCCCTTCCCCTCTCTCCCTCTCTCCTTCTCTCCCTATCTCTATCTTTCTCTCCCCCTCTCTCCCTCTCTCATTCTCTCCCTCTCTCCTTCTCTCCCTATCTCCCTATCTCCCCCTCCCCCCCCCTCTCTCTCTCTCTCTCTCTCTCTCTCTCGCTCGCTCGCTCTCTGACTCTTTACCTCTGTCCATCCTCTCTCCCTCCCTCTTCCTGCTCCGTCCGTAGATGGGACGCGATCCGTAACGCATGCGCACTGAACTGCGGCATCGCTCCGTTTCCGGTCACGTGACAGAAACTAAACGTGCCCTCTGGTGGCAGCGGAAGTCTTTGGAGCTGAAACCGGAAATGAGGCGCATTGAATGCTGGGAGGTCGGAGTTGAGCGGCGCTGATCTTAATGGCGCTGGTCCGATATGACAAACAGAAGCACGTCCTAAACGGGTCGAACTTGAGGCTGGAACGAAGGGCAGAGGGAAGGCAGGGGTGAATCGGTTCCGAAGGGTCAAGTTTTATGGAGTGTAAGGGCAGTGTGACGAAGTGCAATCTGGGTATTAAATGCAGGGAATGTTTGGAAAATTAAGAAGAAATCAGTGTGAAAATGAGGCGTCTGTTGTTGCCGCAGTATATTTCTTAAAAGCTCTCACGTGCCGCGGAGCAGCGGAACCTGTAATGATGTGCTTTCCTTAGAGTCTGCATGTAGTCCTAGAAAGTTACATTACAATTTGGATTTTATAGTAATTGTCACTGTTTATTACACGTATAATTTGTTACAGCTGCGTGTTTTAAAACTGTTTGTTGAAGTGAATTGCTTGTTACACAAAGCAGTCAATTATGACTCAATTGGCCTAAGTATTATAACCTATACAGTGCAACATTAGCTAAGAAAAGTCAATGTTAATACTAAAAGAGATAGTATAAAGATTATACTTGAAGATCTAATAGCTTGTTATGTATGAACACCATGATTGTCCTAATATGCTGTGCTTGCACTGTTTATAATTTCATAATATTTTATTTCATTCCGCCACTCAGTGTAAAGACTTTATGATACCCTTCCCGTGCGCCTCAGCGAGTAGGGAACTCGTCTAGAACGAGTACACCGACTGTAAAATGTCAGATTCTCAGCTCCAGTGTAAGAATTGTAGATAAATAACTGGGGAGTTGGACTAGATCCACTTGGAATTTGGATGTGAAAAATCAGACTTTACTATGGGGCTCTACGAAAGACTGGGAGTTGAAATCTCCACATCGCCCGGCAATTCTCACCCTGCTCACCTCAACGGGCGATAGATGACGTGGGTCGGGCAGTGGGGCACCCACCCTCGTAGGCAATGCTAGGCATACCAAGACCGAGAAATATGAAGTCGTCGACACTCTTCACACCCATTACCGTTTCCCTCGGTAGCGTTCGACGCCGCTCTTGTTGTCTGCAGCTGTACACACAGCACATTAATTACCCGAAGTGGGTCGGTTACGAACCCCGGTCGGCAGTTCCCGGAAGCGGGACCATTCACCCGTAAAGCACGATTACCCGGCACGCATCCATCGTGTCACCGCCGCTCAGTCGTCGGTCAGCGTATGTGTCTCGGTCGGAAGATCGACGATCGCCGGAGGGGCAGAGCGTTTCGAGGAGGAGTCGTCTCTGCAGAATATGCATAGGGGTCCACACACGTAGCCGTCGTGCAGGACATAAAAGCGGTTACTTTGAACTGTTCGGTAGTTACCCCATATATGCATGCACCCTCGCCCCGCGTATAGGCCTACCTATGCGTCCGTGTACCTGACCATGGTGCCCTGAGGAGCGACGGCAATATGCGAGGAGCGGGATGCCGACCAATTAAGCGGGACTGGGACTGGCTGACTGGTCGGCGGGGAAGGGAGTGGGGGGCGTCTCTTTCTCTTCCTGCCATCGTGGCCCCGTCATAATATCGTCATATATCGATCCCAGGGGAGAACGTTAAACCTGGTCCGTTGAACGCCCGTCGAAATATTATGAGACCTCTACAGAGAAAGAGACAGACAGACAAACTTACAGAGATAGGCAGACAGACAGAGAGAGGCAGAGAGACAGATAGGCAGACAGAGATAGGCAGACAGACAGAGATAGGCAGACAGACAGAGATAGGCAGACAGACAGAGATAGGCAGACAAAGCGAGAGAGTGACACAGATAAAGAGATAGAGATAGGCGAACCCGTCAGACATACAGACATACATAGACATGGATAAAGACAAAGACAGTGACAGACAGACAGAAAAAGACAGAGACAACAGCAAAAAAGATAGCAAGCAAGCAGGTAGAATCTAGGTAGAGAGAAACAGAGAGACAGAGAGTGAAAGTGAGACAAACAGCAGACACAAAAAAAGAAAGAGAAAGACATAGACAGAGAGGGACACACGCAGACCGAACAATTATACCTGTGGTCAAAATGATACTAGACATGATATGTGTAGCGACAAAGCAATTTGGTAATGTCTATTGGGGACATGACTTGTTTCCATACATACATGGGTACATACATACATACACACATACATACATACATACATACATACATACATACATACATACATACATACATACATACATACATACATACATACATACATACATACATACATACATACTAGAGTGGTAAAAAATGAACGCTGAATATTTCAAAGGCATGTTGTTTTTTCTGTACATTTGGTACAAGAAACCCACAGTGCAAAATATCAAAGCACTGTGGCTGTAGGCTATCTATAGGTCCCTCAATGCTGACAAAGTTTTAACATACTGACTACATTTTAAACACTGCAATATAACGGTCAGGCCTCCAGTCAACGAGCATTGAGCATTCTATATAGCTATTATTATTGTTGCCAGCATAAAAGGCAGCCGCATTTAGTTTTTTATTGACTGTCCAGTGTCCAGTATCTATGAAAAAACTATAGAATAATGCTGTCAGAATGTCACATTGTCGGTTCAGAACCGAACAGTTAGCAACATCCGTAGTGGATCCCGTGGCAGTGTTTGAAGCAGTGGAGTCAAATAAAGGAGCTTCAACAAGTTTTTCCATTGTCCATTCTTCAATGATCTTGACAGAGACATTGGCCAATGGCCATGGCAGCTCCGGTTACCGTCCGGTACCTGATTGAAGCCTTGGCACAGCAGTGAGTTCATCGAATTTGGTATTTGGGATTGAAACCAATATTGAGCAAAGGTCAACCTATGCGAGTAATGCGACCTCTGCTTTTTCCTGTAACGTTTGCTACAGTTGCTTTACCGTTCCAGGGTTGAACTATGAGAAAATCTTTTTTCTTGACTTCGTGGATGAAGGATTGGTGCTTTAATATCGCACTGAAGTCACTTAATTGTCTCGCTATCGTCTACATTCAATCAACATTTTGTACATACATACGTACGTACATGCACATACATACTAGAGTGGCAATTCAGGTATAGACAGCAGATGCAAAATAATCGCTTAATTTTCAGCTGAAGCGTTTCACATCATCATTGTTCACCGCTTTGTTTATTCCGGAAATGGTCCGTATATATATACGGTTATTTTTCTCAGGAACCCTACGTATATATTGTAGCCATTAGGTGTCTACGGCCCTTCTACTCTTCCGTACTCTTTCTGTCTTGGGATGCGTGGGTGTATTGAGGGTTGGGCATTGCCTATATAAGCCTTGGCTTTCGTGGCTAACGTCCCTGTTCTGCGGTTGTGGTGATCTGTGAGGCGTGGGGGTTTGATGTCTCTCGTTGAGTGTGGTCCGTCTTCTACGTCGCCGTCTCGCCCTGTTGGTGTTCTGGCAGTTCATCTGTCTTCCTGGGCTTCGTTAGCCGTTGTCTGCTGTGCTGTCGTCCGTACTGCTTCGTCTGGTTTGTCAACGTTGGTTCTACTAGACGGTAACCTTTGTTATTCGCTGTAAATATTGCTTGTATGAATAAATCGATCTTATTTTACAAAAGTTGGGACCTTATCTTTTGATAGTCATCCTCGTAGACGGCCGTGAACCTTACAAATGGGGGCCCTCCGTGCTTTTGCTCGTTTTGGGTGTTTTTGGTGAATGTTGGTTGGTATAATTCCGTTGGGAAATTTCGGATATTTTTTGGTCCGTGTAGTTCGCCGGAATTTTGAGAAATTTGCCGTATTTGTCGGAAATTTTGCGGTGTCGCATTTCGTTTTGGGGGCCTGGGCTATTTGAATTTCGTGCGTTGGCAGAAATTTTGTGCGTTGTTCGCATTTGTGACAGTTTTGAAGTGGACTGTCGTGAGAATTGGGAATTTTGGGGAGAATTTTTGGTCTCCGTGGTCTGCGCAGGTAGACTAGTATGGCGTCCTCAGAGGAAGTTATTCTTCTTGAATGGGACGAGATAGTGGATTTACCGGTGGACGAATTGAGAAAATATTGTGCGACGTTGGGTGAGGACGTTAAAGGGTTAACGAAAACTCAATTAATGAAGTTGGCTAGAAAAGCGTTGTCGCCTAAACAAGGAAGTGAGGAATGGAAACTTCGGGCACAAGCGAAGAGAGAGGCCGTTGAATTGGAGCGCCTGAAATTTAAGGAGGACAGAGAATTTGAGTGGGAAGTAGAGAAAGAGAAATTGAGAATGGCAGCTGAGGCAGAGGAGAAGAAAATGCAGGCTGAGGAGAGGAAATTGAGGATGGAAGCTGAGGCAGAGACAGAGAGAATGAGAATGGCAGCTGAGGCAGAGGAGAGGAAAATGAAGATGGAAGCTGAGGCTGATGAGACGAAAAGGAGATTTGACATAGAGGAGAAACGGATGTCTTTGGAGGTAGACAAACAGAAGTGCGATATTGACTTGCGGACGTTAGAATTAGGAGGTGTGCCAGACCGTCCTGTGCAGCACAAGGAGGATTTTCGTTTTGGGGCGGCAATGAAATTTGTTCCTAAATTTGACCCCTCGGATATTGAACACTATTTTGCGGCGTTCGAACAGGCAATGGCTTTGCATAAAATTCCGATGGAAAAATGGTCATCCCTTTTGCAGCCACAACTATCGGGAAAGGCGGCAAATGTATTTGCGTCTTTGTCTTTGGAGGATTGTGTGAAATATGATGTTGTTAAATCCACACTACTCACAGCTTATGAACGGATACCGGAGTTCTATCGGAAGAAATTTCGGGGGTTGAAAAAAGAACCACGGGAGACTTTCGCAAATTACGCGTATCGATTGCAGATACCTTTCCAACGTTGGGTAGAGGGTACAAATTCGTGGGATGATTTGGCTAAATTTAAAGAGGTCATACAGATGGAGCAATTTGTACAAGCGTTGCCGCTAGAAGTACACAAGTGGCTTTTGGACAAAAGTCCTGAGACTGTAGCGAGTGCTGCACGTATGGCAGATGAATACGCTGTTTTGTATAAACAGGGGCCGAGTAATTATGCTGGGGGATTCCAAAGGAATTTTTCTGAGCGTACAAACCGCTTCTCATGTGACGATAGTGAGAAGAAAGACGTGTGGGAGCGTCAGGGGTCAGGGTACAAGGAAGGTGTACGCCATGAGTCAAAATGGAGTAAGCGTTCGCCTCAAAGAGGGACGTATGGCTTTAAGCAGCAAAATCGTAAAAATGATGACGTTGAGGGGTTTGGAGAGCAGGTCACGTGCTCGTTCTGCAGAATTCCTGGGCATTTGATGTCTCAATGTCGGAAATTACAACGAAAGGAGGGGCCTGACATTGAAAATTGGAGGGGTCCGAAACCCGTGGGTTTAGTACAAACTTTGTCGGCGCCTGTTAAGGAACAGAGTTTTCAGAAGCCTATTGAAACTGTTGATAAAATGTATGCTCCTTTCTGTGTGAATGGGTGTGTCATTAATGATTTGAATGAACGCAAGGATGGTGTTTTTCTGAGAGACTCAGGTTGTCTTCAATCTTTAGTATCGGCTGAATGGTTGGATGAACATGATTTTGTGCAGTTGAATGAGACACGCCTTCTGAGAGGTATTTCTGGTCAAATTATGGAGCGCCCTCTTGTGAAAGTGAACGTGGAATGTGCATTTGTGAAAGGCGAAATTCTCTGTTGTACGCTGAGTTCTTTTCCTATGCATGGTGTGCACGTGGTGATTGGTAATGACGTAGCGCTTTCGGGTGATATTGTGGATGTGGCTATTACGACCAGAGCTCAAGCTAAACAATATGCAGAGGAACGCAGTGCGACGGCGAGCGCTGTGTGCAGTGAACCGACGCGTTTGGAGTCGACGATTCTGGGTCAGAGTGCAGAGTCGGTCGATCGGGCTTTATTGACAAATGATTTAATGTGTACGTCTAATGATCAAGCGAATTTAGACGAAGGTGATTTAGAAGCTTTATTCGAGTCGAAGGAAATTGTTGACACTGACTGGCAGGATATCTGTGTTCCGAGATCAGAATTAATTATGAGGCAGAGAAATTGTCCTGATTTGATTCCAATGTTTGTGCTGGCGGAAAATAAATCGACAGGCGATGGCCGTGTACAACCGTATGAGTTAGTGGAAGGTGTGTTGATACGTCGTTGGGACGACAAGTTAACACCATTTAAGATGGGTGTGTCACAGATTGTGGTTCCACGTCAGTTGCGAATGAAATTGTTGCACGTGGCACATGATATACCAGCATCGGGTCATCTGGGAACACAGAAGACTTTGGACAGACTGTTGAAGCATTTCTGGTGGCCACTTGTGAATAAGGATGTACGTGAGTACTGTCGTTCATGTGATGTTTGTCAACGGTTGGGTAAAGGTAACAGAAATTATAGAGCGCCTATGGTTAGTGTGCCTGTTATGCAAGAAGTGTTTGAACGTCTAGCGATGGACATCGTTGGTCCGTTAAGTGTTTGTGCCTTAACGGGTAACAGATTTATCTTGACTGTGATTGATTTAGCATCGCATTTCCCTTTTGCATTTCCGTTAAAGACGCATACGGCCCAGGATGTTGCGAAATGTTTGTGTGAGGTGTTTACGATGTTCGGTTTTCCGAAAGAACTACTTTCTGATTGTGGGACTGAGTTCATGTCTGATTTGATGCAGATGTTTGTGCATGAATGTGGCATTGTACAATTGAAGACTAGTCCTTATAGACCACAGACGAATGGTTCGTGTGAAAGATTCCATCGTACCATGAAAGATATGTTGAAAGCGGTGGCTGAAACGTATCCGGGTTCGTGGGATACCATGCTCCCTTGGATTTTGTTTGCGTATAGGGAAGTTCCTGTACAGGGTACTGGCTTTTCTGCCTTTGACTTAATGTATGGTAGAGATGTGCGTGGTATGCTTCAGTTAATGAAAGAGGCATGGTTGTCAAAAGATGTTGTAAATGAAGTATCTGGAAAGAATGTGATTGAATATGTCTTGCAGTTGCGTGAGCGGATGCGTGTTGGGTTGCACATGGCAAGTGAAAATGCTGTTGTTGCTAAGACTAAGTCGAAGCAAATTTATGATAAACATTCGAAGGCTGTGACTTTTGAGGAAGGTGAAAAGGTGCTACTTTTGATTCCATTGGTGGGTAAACCCTTACAGGCCAAGTATTGTGGACCTTATGTGGTATTACGTCGTCTGGGTCCGGTTGATTATTTGGTATGTACGCCGGATAGACGAAAAACGGAACGAGTGGTACATGTGAATTTGATGAAGCGATATGTGGATCGTTTGAATGTGATGCATGATGTGTCGAAAGATGATGTGATTGCTTCTGTGTTGTTGGTGGATACGGATGTGAAGGTGACTGAGTTGACTTTAGAGGATAAAGTCTTACAATGTGAGGTGTCTGCTGAATGTCGTGATGAATTACGTGATGTTTTGCATGACTTTGCACATGTCTTTAGTAAGTCACCGGGTAAAACCAACATGGTGTCACATAGGATTGAGTTGGTCGAAGGTGCTCGTCCTGTTCGACAATCACCTTATAGGTTGAATCCTGAGAGGATGGCTAAGGTGGAGAAAGAGGTGGAACAGTTGTTGAAGGCTGGGATTATTGAGGAGTCTGAGAGTCCTTGGGCGGCTCCGATCGTTATGGTTCCTAAGCCAGACGGTACGGATCGCTTATGTTCAGATTTCAGAAAACTGAATGGGTTGTCCGTAGCGGATCCATTTCCGATGCCCCGGGTGGAGGTCTTAATTGATCGACTGGGAAAATCCCGTTATTTGACAAAATTGGATATGACCAAAGGGTATTGGCAGATTCCAATGCATCCTGATTCAGTCCCGTTGACTGCTTTTGTTACACCGAAGGGTCATTATCAGTGGAAGTTCATGAGCTTTGGCTTGAAGAACGCTCCTGCCTCATTTTCCAGATTAATTACGAAAGTTCTGAATGGCTTGGATGATTTTTGTGATGCATATCTGGATGATATAATCATTTTCAGTTTGGAATGGTCGGATCATTTGATACACTTGAGGAAGGTGTTGAGTAGGATTGCGGATGCATGTTTGACTTTAAATCTAGCTAAATGTGTATTTGCAAATGCTGAAGTGGATTTTTTGGGTCACCACATTGGAGTGGATGGTGTCCAGCCACGGGTAAAGAAGGTGGAAGCGGTGTTGCGTTTTCCCAGGCCATGCAATAAGAAGCAGGTGCAATCGTTTCTCGGGCTTGCAGGGTATTATAAGCGTTATTTACCTCATTACTCTGACATTGCTTTGCCGCTGACGGCGTTAACGAAGAAAGGGATTCCTTTTCGATGGAATGAGGAAGCAGAGAGTGCCTCTGTGGATTTGAAATCTCGTCTTGCTTCTCGACCTATTCTTATACCTCCTGACTTTTCTAAACAGTTTTGTGTTGGTGTTGACGCATCTCAATTCTGTGTGGGAGCCTGCTTGTTTCAGATACACGAAGAACTGGAACATCCGAGTTGCTACATCAGCAGGAAGCTGCTCACGCATGAGGTTCGATACTCAACCATTGAGAAGGAGGCGTTGGCACTGATGGTCGCGCTCCGAGCCTTCAGTGTGTACTTCGGGTCCGCACTGGTCCTTGTGTATACGGATCACAAGCCTCTGCAGTTCATCCGGCAGATGGCTAATAAAAACATGAAGCTCCTGCGTTGGAGTTTGGAACTGGAACAGTACAATCTGGACATTCGGCATCGTCCGGGCAGGTTAAATGTCCTCCCGGATATTCTCAGCCGTCCGTCTCAGTTGTCAGAGGACAGCAACAGTTCAGTCACTTCCACAGTAAAAAAATCAAGTCGTCACAGTTGTCAAATAAGGACGTCCGTCAATTGAAAGTTTCGAAAAGAACACTTCAGTGAGTGTCTTGTCTGCGTGTAGCAGCCACTTTCCAGAAAAAGTGGTGGAAGCTTCATCGCCTTTTTCAAGAATTACTCAAGAGTTGGGGGTTCTTGTTGGGGGTTCTTGTTGGGGAAATTAGGTTCTCTGTTAGCTTGCAGTGGTTGACACTGTTCTCGTTCGTCTCGTTTGGCTTTGGCCAATGACATGTTAAAATTTTTGGCTCATTTTTGTATACACGTTGAGTGTCCAAATTTTTTTTTCGTGTGTTATAGATTATATGATTCGAACTTTTGAATGACTTTGAATTATATGAACTCTCAGTTACTTATGATGATGCTTTAGTTAGTAGTTTGTGCTGCGTTAGTTGTTGCAATGAATTGCTTAGTACGCTAACTTGTAACGCTATAGTGCTTTGCGATTCTTGATGCTATGAACTGGTAGGCGTAGCGTTTGTTGCTATATTTCGTCGTCCCTCAGGACTCCTCATGCTTTTGGGAGGGGGATATGTAGCCATTAGGTGTCTACGGCCCTTCTACTCTTCCGTACTCTTTCTGTCTTGGGATGCGTGGGTGTATTGAGGGTTGGGCATTGCCTATATAAGCCTTGGCTTTCGTGGCTAACGTCCCTGTTCTGCGGTTGTGGTGATCTGTGAGGCGTGGGGGTTTGATGTCTCTCGTTGAGTGTGGTCCGTCTTCTACGTCGCCGTCTCGCCCTGTTGGTGTTCTGGCAGTTCATCTGTCTTCCTGGGCTTCGTTAGCCGTTGTCTGCTGTGCTGTCGTCCGTACTGCTTCGTCTGGTTTGTCAACGTTGGTTCTACTAGACGGTAACCTTTGTTATTCGCTGTAAATATTGCTTGTATGAATAAATCGATCTTATTTTACAAAAGTTGGGACCTTATCTTTTGATAGTCATCCTCGTAGACGGCCGTGAACCTTACAATATATACATATAGACTTCCTGAGAAAATAACCGGGCAAGCTGAAATTAATCGTGTAAGATATTTAATGATTAATCAATAGTCGATTCATCTTTACCCATTTACCGACCGAAGTGTAGTAAATGGCATGAGAGATCCAATACGTATACGGTGGCTAAAGGGTTAAATCTGCAGTCATCAGCTGAACACTTCGATGGTGCTTTGACGAGTGTACTGCGGAAGAAACTCTAGCCACATTACATAGGGTTACTGCTACTGTCAGCAGAAATCTTGTTAAGAAAGTCCAGAAGTAGCAAGTACACATTAATGATTAATACCTGCTGTGTAGAGACATTAATTAGGCACATGTATCATGCACATGAAAGAACGCGTATGTCATGATCTTGCTTTCGCTTTTCATCGTCGATTGGGATGGGGGATTGGGAGGGGGGGTACAGTCCCCATATTTTATAGACGTTCATCCATCTATCAGTGTCACAGTATATTATAACGGTTCCTATAATATTTTAATGTTAGCACGAACTGAGAACTGTTTTCATTAAGCTTTCTGGGAGTGTCAAATTTCTGGGGGACTTCTCACCCGTATAAGGATGCCTAGATTAAAAACCGTTCTGTCCCCTTGTCTCTCTGTATGTCCTGCCATCTGATGTGTCTGTCTAGCCGTAACTCTGTCTCTCTTCCCGTCTGCCTCTCTGTCCCTGTATTTGCTTGTGTCTGTGTATGTTCGTCTGTCTTCTTTTTCCTCTTCTTCTTCTTCTTCTTCTTCTTCATCATCTTCTTCCTCTTCCTCTTCTTCTTCCTCTTCTTTTTCTTCCTCTTCTTTCTCTTCATCTTCCTTTTATTCCTCCTCCTCTTCTTCTTCTTCTTCATCTTCATCCTCCTCCTCCTCTTCCTCTTCCTCTTCCTCGTCCTCCTACTCCTCTTCTTCCTCTTCCCCTTCCTCTGCCTCTTCCTCTGCCTCTTCCTCTTCTTCCTCCTCCTCTTCCTCTTCCTCTTCCTCCTCCTCTTCTTCTTCTTCTTCGTCCTCTTCTTCTTCTTCTTCCTCAGATCGTTCATTCTTTCGCGGTTCGTTCGTCGCTCTTACTCACTCACTGACTGGACATCGCATTGTTTATTAGGTCGAGGTTGAAAGTCGTCGACTCCGCCCCTCTGTCCCTCTGCCTACGTCTCTGTCTGTCTGTCAGTCCGTCCCTATGTCTGTCTGTGTCTCTATTGTCGCCGTCTTCGTGTATACGTCCGTCGGGAAATCTGCCACTCCCATCGAATCGCTTCAGTCGACGACACGTTCATATATATATTAGGGTGTCTCTTAGCATAATGGGGAAAAAATTCTTTGGGATTTTTCTTCATCTCACCCTCCCAAGTTGTTAGGTTTATTGAAATAAAATTCTACAAAAAATTTCATTAAAATAGGATAAAATTTAGAGGTCGCCCTCGAGCCTCAAAGTTTTGCATGTAATAAGCATATACTTCGACAATGGGAAATCATGTAGTCTAATGTCGCATAATAATTAATCATCATTACTAGTGCTAATCAATTTGGGTTGTTTATATAACAGATATTTATGTAGGTGCACTTGATATAGGGCCCCTTCAAGATTACTACTCAGAAGTACTCCCGACTACAGCTCGGACACCGGACACTGAACCTGATATTCACGCCGAAGCGCATGAGCAATTGTTGGGGACTTGCTCAAGGTCACTCCATACGGGGCGGCCTGAGGTGGATTCGAACCTGCAAACCCTGCGGCTGCAAGGCAATGAACCACCACTACACCCCACATGTCTACTTTCTCTCTGTATATTTATGTTAAAATTAAAGAATAGTAGTACACTGCTACAGGCAGGATCAATTGCCAGAGACAACTTGAAGGAGGAATTTTTTCCTCTTCCGGTCGGTCAACTCTTTTATGGAATTCGAGAATGAAACCACTCCTATTTCAGCCCTGTCATTGAGGTCTGCCAACCCGTTCAATGGGTCCATGTCAAGGGAAATCCGTGGAAGAACATGTATGGAAATAACCGCTTTCTTATCCATCACTGTTCCAGGCTCTTTGTACTCAAAAATACTGCGGATTTCATTGCTGGTCTCTTTGGTGCAAGATCCGGGGCAGGGTCTTCCATGGTGGCTAAGATCAGTTTCTTCATTTCCGGAATCAAGAAGTTCCTCAGAAAGGTACCATTGATGCTGTCCAAGCTTTTTGCATGTGACATTGGAAATTGCTTCAGCTTGCATTTTGGGGTTCGGTCTTGAGTCAAAAGTCTTTCAGAGGTGCTTCAGCCCTAACTTGAATAGTAACCCAGGTCTTGAGGTGGAAGGCAAACTGCAAAGTTGCTATCTTGCACTCTGGACAGCATTTGATATGAGAATTTGAAGATGGCCAATATGCCATGTGGAAGTTGGATCTTCCTTTGTGAGGTCAAAGAGACAGGCCAACAAAGATCATCATACCCTTTGCTGTTCTCTGGGGAGCTGTCAGTTCTGCGAGCTCGTACTTTTATTAGAAGCGCTGAGGCTTTCCGTCCCTGCATCTGGAATGGCCTCCCAGTAGTCTTGTGATTGATGGCCGGGTAAATCTCGTCTGATTTTTATAAGTCGCTCAAATCTCACTTTGTCCGCTGTTGCTGGGCTGAGAGCGCCTATGTGTAGGTCGCCTGAAAAGGCGCTATATAAATTATCGGAATGAATAAAAGTGAATAGAAGGTGCTTCACTCCTAGCATAGATTGAAATTAGCCAATTAATAAGGCAATCTAGGACTTCTGTAACAATGCGAACTATGTAGCATAATTTTAAACAATGGGGCTACATGTCTAAAACTTTGACATCAAAGGGCGACCTCTAAATATTATCCGATTTCGATCAAATTTTTTTATAAATTTTTTCTCCATCAACCTCACGACTTGAAGGGGTGAGAGATTAAAATTTTGAACTTTCATTTTTAAGAGACACCCTAATATATATATATATATATATATATATTATATATATATTAGATATATTATATATCTATATATATGTATATATGTATATATATTATATAATATATATATATGTGTATATATATATATATAAGGCAGGCAGTGGTTGATGGTGGAACGATGGACAACGGGCAAACAGCATTGGATGCAAGACGAAGATCACGGTGGGTATACTGTCAAGCATAGTTTAGTATGGCGCAGTATGGTATGGTATTGTCTGGTCGGGTCAGGTTTCTGGTATGGTATGGTATGGCATAGCATAACAGCATAGCATAGCATTGTAGAGTATGGTATGGTGTGGCATGGCATGACATAGCGTAGTATAGTATAATAATTATGGTATAGTTATAGTATGGTATGGTATTTTATGGTATGGCATGGCATAGCATGGCAAAGCATAGCATAGCAGAGCATAGCAAAACATGGAATAGCATAACATAGCATAACATAGCATAACATAGCATAACATAGCATAACATAGCATAACATAGCATAGCATAGCATAGCATGGGATGGCATGGCATGGCATGGTATGGTATGGTATGGTATGGAATGACATGGCATAGCATAGCATAGCATAGCATAGCATAGCATAGCATAGCATAGCATAGCATAGCATAGCATAGCATAGCATAGCATAGCATAGCATAGTATAGTATAGTATAGAATAGTATAGTATAGTATAGAATAGCATAGTACAGTACAGCACAGCACAGTGTAGCATAGCATAGCATAGTATGGTGCAGTGTAGTATAATATAGCAATATATAGTATTGTACAGGGTGGGCCAGCATAAATGTCCCGACTTTGCACGCGTATAACTTCGCCAATTTTTAACATTTATTTATACTTAATGCACCAAATTAAAGGTATTTCACTCTAGTATTAACTCTAAAAAAGTCGAACTGATACTAGTTTAGGTTTTAATTATATACTTGGATCAGCGCTAGCTACCATTTTTTGTCATTACTGACGCATTATGACGCCGTTTCCCCGGGAAATTCTATCGTTTTTTGCTAAAACGCGCGTAGACACGATCATTTAGGGTGTTTGTAGGGTCCCTACCATGAATATCTTCTAATCGCAAAACCGCGTCCTTTCAATTTTGCCAACAGCCGTGCACTGCCATGCGCTGCTTCAGACGCTTGCACGCTGCCAGCCGTTTCTTTGCGTAAGAGCTGGAGAGTTCGCTGGACTTCTCGTCGACAAATTACTTTAACTTTAGGTCTATAATCTTTTCCAGTACGTTACTCAGTGCTTCTAAGACTGCCTGTTTTGCGTTGAATTTGCATGCAGGCCTGCCCTGGTCATTGTCTTGACTGCAAATGTACGCGGACACACGAGCAATGTTAGCGGATGTGAGCGCCGTGCGCTCCGATTCCCATGGTTTGCGAGTAGAAAGTCTTGTTTTATCAATTTTCCGTAGCAGATAATTCAAGGTATTGTTTATTCCATCCTCTGTTAGAATATTCGTTAATCATTTCAAACGAATTAAATCCCTTATCAGTTCGTAAAATTAAGATCGAAACGCGATCATCGTCTGTCAACGGCGCCAGGTTGCGTCGCAAATGACAGCAAAATCTGGTAGCAAGCGCTGTTCCGGGCATATAATTAAAACCTAAACTAGTATCAGTTCGACTTTTTTAGAGTTAATACTAGAGTGAAATACCTTTAACTTGATGCATTAAGTATAAATAAATGTTAGAAATTGGCGAAGTTATACGCGCGCAAAGTCGGGACATTTATGCTGGCCCACCCTGTATATATAGTGGATGAAGATGGCGATAGTAGAGTTCTTTGATCGGCTGCTCGCTTTATTGGCCGCACTCCTAAATACGCCCCCGTCTCTGCTTATATGCGTGACGTTCTTCACTGGCTCCCTGTTTCTCAACGCATCTCCTACCGAGTTGCTGCACTTGTTTGGCGATGCCTTCTTAATTGTGCTCCATCATACCTGTGACCTGTCTAGCCTTTGTCGACATGTCTTCGACCTACATGTATATATAGCAGCCCGTCGACGGGGGAGCTTTTGGTTCCTCGAGCTCCATGGGCGGAGTTTGTCAGGGGCTAGGGGGGGGCTAAGCCCCTCAAGAAGCACCAGGTTCATGTTTTTTACCGTGTAAATGGTATCTTTTCGGGCTTAGCCCCCTAAGGACGTCCAACCAAATGAATAAAAAAGGTCGACTTTTTCGGTGGAGAAATAAATAGTAATTTTCATGAGATTTGAACTTGATGACTAAAAAAAGGAAAAGAAAAAGGTCATCAACTTTTTGGACCGACACGAAAAATATTGTCGGCCTGTTCGGGGCTAAGGAAGTTTTTTTTAGCCCCCCCCCAAAAAAAACCGAAACCAAACTCCGCCCATGTCGAGCTCGAACCTCTATCAGGCAGTGCCGAGCCTTTTCTATTGTGGGTCCCACTATCTGGAATGGGCTCCCACTAACCTTGAGACTTATGCCTAGGCTATATTCACATTTCACCTGCTTTTATAAGTCGCTCAAATCCAACTTTCTCAGCTGTGGCTGGACTGGGAGCGCCTCTGAGTAGGTTTCTTTGAGAGGCGCTATATACATTCTCGAAATGAATGAATGAATTAGTATAGCATAGTATACAGGGTGGATCAAAAAGACCCTAAGGTTTTTGCCAATTTCTTGGTCAAAAGTAAGAATTTTGAAATCCAATTTTACAGGCTTAAAGACAATTCACATACGGACAATGGCCCTATACGGACAATGGCCACGTTTAACTAAAATATTGCAATTAGAACAAAATTTATTAAATCACTTTTAGTGAGACCACGTACTGTTTTTGACTACTGAGAGACACAGCGCAAGAAAAAGTAACAAAAACGATTTTATTTTAAGTCACATTTCAAATAATTGTTATCAAATAAACTTGATAGTACTTCGCAACATGTGTTCAATGTGTCCACCATCAGTGTCCACACTTGTTGTGAGTCTATTTGCACAGTTCTTGATGGCCTTGTTGATGTGTTCCAGAGTTAAATCTTCCCATATCAACTTCAATGCGACCATCAATTCTCTTATCGCTCTTGGTTGTGACCGCAGATTGTGATATTTCTCCAGCATAGCTCTCCGCACTTGATAATCCATCGGGTTCAAATTCGGAGATTTGGGGTCATTGGCTCTTCTCAATGAAACCAGTACAACAGTTTATTGACGTTGAGCCGATCTCCTTTCACCAACGGCACATCTCTTAACTCTCAATTTAACTCTTTATTTCTCTGCACTCATTGTTCACCAGAGTAAGCGGTGATTGTAGCTTACGCTCCAAGACCATGCTCACGAAGTGTCTGAATACACATTTTGTCTGTCATTGATACCTTGAACATTTTAATTTGTTAGAAATTTTGATATTTCTAAATTGTTTTTAATGAAAAATTTGTTTATCTGAAAAATTATTTTTGTACCAACTTAAGTCCTCTTGCAAAATAATGTAACAGTGACGTGCAGCTACGCTGCTACATGTTTCTGTTCTAAGTAATAATATAATGAAAAAAATAAAAATAAATATACTACTACTAGGCCTACTAATACTACTACTAATAATAAAAATAATAATAATAATAATAATAATAAAATTGTTCTGTAAAAACTAAATCGAAATCTAAACCTAACATTCCAGTTATAATAATAATAATAATAATAATAATAATAATAATAATAATAATAATAATAATAATAATAATAATAATAATAATTTTATATTAGGCGGTAGTGAAGTCCCTGAAGGATCCTGTATACCTCGGGGCAAAAAAATTTAAATTTAAAAAAAAAAAATAATAATAATATACGCTGCGAACCGGAAGTGCGCTAAATATTCAACCCTTCCACGACTTCGCCATCGAATCGCTGGACCTCATCAATCGGACAGGACTCGAGTTCTTGATGGAGTTGGGGCGCCGCATGACCGCCCTCTCTGGGGACCCTCGAGAGACTGTGCTGCAGTGTGCACCGGTTCCAACGTTTATCTATATGCACTCAAAGATTCAACGCCATGGCATTCAGGTGCACGTTCACACAACCAACCGGGGTCGAGGTCGACTAATCACACTAATATCAAATGCATATACATTAGTTTTAGTGGTGCAATTGTGTGAAAGCAATTAGCACATTATGGTAATGTTTGCCAGACGTTCACTGTTCATCAGGCAATAATAATAATAACAATAATAATATTAATAATAAGTGATTTTATATTAGGCGGTAGTGAAGTCCCTGAGGAATCCTGTACACCTCGGGGCAAAAATAAAATAATGATTATGATGATGATGATGATGATAATAATAATAATAATAATAATAATAATAATAATAATAATAATAATAATAATAATAATAATAATAATAATAATAATAATAATAATAATCCGGTATCTTAGCATTAGGGTGTAAGTCCCTGAGGGATCATAAGTACCTCAGGGCAAAAAAAATAATAATTATATTATTATTATTATTATTATTATTATTATTATTATTATTATTATTAATAATATATGAAAAAATGATGACTATCTGGCAATGGGCCGATCAAGTTTATTTGATAACAATTATTAGAGATGTAACTTAATAAAATTGTCCGTTACTTTTAGTTGAGTTATGTACATGTAATTCGTATATAATTATACGCACATATATATATCTGCATATATATATGTCTGCATATCTATTTAATATATATATAAATAAAATTCAATGATTCACTTAGTTCTACTGTTGCATGAAGTCTGGCGCATCACTTCATCAAATACACTGCGGCCAACAGATTCGCGAAGTCCTCTTAGCCGCAGCTGCCGGAGATTCTCGGTCGATCGTGACGAACACTTTATGGCTTATTATACGTCAACCATATCTTCATAATATTGAACCATATTGGATATACATACAATGCATATATATATATATAATTATGAAAATTATGCGTATAAATATATTTTATATATGCAATGCATATATAATTTTATATATAGAGAGGATTCCGTCGAGTCATCGATCTCTAATAAATCAGTATGTATGTATGTATGTATGTATGTATGTATGTATGTATGTATGTATGTATGTATGTATGTATGTATGTATGTATGTATGTATGTATGTATGTATGTATGTATGTATGTATGTATGTATGTATGTATGTATGTATGTATGTATGTATGTATGTATGTATGTACTTATGTATGTATGTATGTATG
>OX457041.1:10473698-10488698 GCA_949752735.1 Lumbricus terrestris | reverse complement strand
AGAATTGGCCAATATTACTGTCATCAGTCCATTCGGATGACTGCTCATTCGACAACCTGACTGACTTGACGCAGAGTGCGTGAGCGACTTTAGAATAATTCTGGAGTTAATACTATTGCAAGTCAAATTACGATTGCATTTGTCATTGACTCATTAGACCAGAGGTCATGCACGAAAAACCTCACGGGGTGCCGATTACTTATACTCAAGAGGTGGCGTGAATCTATATATTTGGGGAGTGCCGCAACTGGGTTGCAAAATAGTAGAATTGCAGAACCATTAAAATTGGACAGTTAGACTCTACTGTAGCTGTTGTGCAAAAAGTAAAAACAATAAAGAAAATAAATATTAATTTTGCTTTACGGACGTTTCCAAACTTATAGTATTGTGTAGAGTTAATCGCATTGAGGCTAAGAACTATAACTCCAATAAAATTAATTAATAAAAAATAATCGAACTTAAGGCCAGGTATAGTGGTATACTATACCGTTGACCTATAACCGTTGACCTATAGCCGTTGACCTATAGCCGTTGTCGTAAATGTTGTCGTTACTGTTACCGTTTTCGATACCGTTGCCTTTGCGGTTAGTAAAGTAACATTGGCCTGAAATGGTTGGTGACCACAGAATATACTGAACACTTTACAAAACCTTTTAGTTGTGCTTTGACATGAGACAGTTTTCATAAGCGAACCTTCATTGTGTGTTCTTTATAGCATTGACAATCATTACCTGTTAGAGACGTTGTCCGAACGGTCTTTCTGCCTCTCTCTGTCTCTGTCTTTGTCTGTCTCTGTCTGTCTATGTCTCTGTCTTTGTCACTCTCTGTCCATCCATCTCTTCTCTCTCCAGCTCGCTCTCAAGAATCGCATCGAGCGAAGACAGAGATTGAAACCAAATTCCAAGACAAAAGAGCCGACAATGATGGTAGTGATGGTGGTGATAGTGGCGGCGGTGTGGTAGTGGCGCTTCTGTTTTACACTTGCATCCTGGTCAAACGTAGTCGTCATTGAGTCCTTCTCCTATTGCACTCCTATCCAAAGTGCTTAGCACACACACACACACACACACACACACACACACACACACACACACACACACACACACACGCACGCACACGCACGCACACGCACGCACGCACGCGCGCACACACACACACACACACAGGTAAACAAAGCCAGTTGCATATGTCTGTCTTTGCCTCTGTCTCTATCGCTGTCTCTGTCTCGTCCTCTTTCTCTGTCTGTCTGTCTGTCTGTCTATCTCTATCTCTCTGTCTCTCTGTCTCTGTCTCTCTCTCTGTCTCTCTGTCTCTGTCTCTCTCTCTCTCTGTCTCTCTCTCTCTTTCTCTCTCTCTCTCTCACTCTCTCTCTCTCACTCTCTGTGTCTGTCTCTCTCTCTCGCTATCTATCTGTCTCTCTCTCTCTCTCTCTCTCTCTCTCTCTCTCTCTCTCCCTGTTTGGGTTCATTAACGAAGAACATGATTCCCAATGATCCCTGGCTGCCCTCTTCTCCCTCCCCTTCCCTCCCCTTCCCTTTCCATTCAGTCCGGACTCGCTGATCTTCTGCCAATCCTTGTCTCTTATTCTTCACCGTGTCCGCCTTAGAAACTGCGACAAACGACTCGTGTGTAAATATTGTCCGAAATGGCATTCTGTTTAGTTCACCTGCATCTCTTCCGTCACAATTCGATTCGTAGAAGGTGAACAGTGTGTCTCTCAGTGTGCATGCCTCTGTCTCTCTGTCTCTGTCTTTGTCTCGGTACCTCTCGCTGTCTCTCTGCCTCACATGTCTACCCGACCTCTCTCTCTCTCCCTCTCCCTCTCCCTCTCCCTCTCCCTCTCTCTCTCTCTCTCTCTCTCTCTCTCTCTGTCTCTCTGTCTCTCTCTCTGTCTCTGTCTCTCTCTCTCTGCCTCTCTGGCCCCGTTTGCCTCTCTGTCTCTCTCTGTCTCTGCCTATCTCTGTCTACCTCCGCCTCTATCAATTGCCTTTGTCTCTCTGCCTCTGCCTCTCTGTCCCTTTCTCTGTCCTTGTGCATGCACCTGCGTGTATCTGCCTCATAATCTTCTTAAAAGGCGCGAATGTGTTGTCAGCGACGCCGATAGGAGGTTTACGGTGCAAGGACAGGAGCTTCATTGTATGCATGGTAGACGAGGAGAAGGAGAGAGGAAGAGCAGGAGGAGGACGTGGAAGAGGAGAAGAGGAAGAGGAGGAGGGAAAACAGGAGGAGGAATAAGAAGAGGAGGACGATGAGGAGAGGGTGGAAGAAGCATGAGAAAAAGAGTGGAGTAATAAGAAGAGGAGGAGTATCATGATAGCAGAATGCTAGGCTATAGTAGGAAGAGTAGGAGCGAGGCGAAAATGAGGAAGTCGCAGAGAAGGAATAGAAGGGAAAATGAATCGTGGAGGGGAAGGCGAAATAGGATAATTCCGTGAGGAGAGGAGAATGAAGTGTGGAGGAGAGGAGAATGAAGTGAAGTTGAGAAGGATGAGAGAAGCGGAGGATGAAGAGAGGAATATGACGAGGAGGAGGAGGAGGAGGAGCAAAGTGAGAAGGAGGAGAGGAGGCTGCTGATGACGATGAAGAAGAGAAGGATTGTTTTGAACACCGAGAAATCGACTCTTCTTTAGTCACCTCTATCGTCGTCGTCATGACGACAAGCAGACGATCGTTGCGTGAAGCAGACGAAAATTGGCGCGAAACGGCAGACAAAAGACGTGAGAAGGGAGAAGGGAAAGAGAGAGAGAGGGAGACAGACAGACAGATAGACATACACATGGAAGTACATGCGCTAAATGTGACTGAGAGTGGGAAAGCAGAATGACACAGAAAGATACAGACAGGTTAACATATTGAGATTAGACATAGACAGAGAACCAGAGACAGAAATCCGGAGATCAAGAGAAGCTGACACCTCTAATAGGAGACACAAACACACATCAAGAGAGATAATAGAGAGAAGTACGGTAAGAGAGAGAGATGTATATAGATTGCTGTAGAGGAGATAGACAGACAGGCAGACAGACAGACGGACGGACGGACGGACGGACGGACGAACGAACGGACAGAAGAATAGATAGATTGAGCTAAGAGAATGTGCGGAAGGCAATTGAGCGCTGTTACTCCTCGCACGGTCGCCAACCCCCATCTCCCCGACCCTACCTTCCCCCCTCCCTCCACCATCGCCCACCCTCCCCCCCAAGCAGTCGATAAACATGCGCCAGGTGAAAAGGCCGTACTCTTCGCGTGTGTTGTGCACCCAGTTGAACCGAATCGCCGCAGTATCGTACACGTAATTGCCACCGTTGGGAATCAAGGGAAGGAGGAGGAGGAGGAGGAAGAGGAAGAGGAAGAGTAAGAGGAGGAGGAGGGGAGGAGGAGGAAGGAGGACGAGGACGAGGACGAGGAGGGAGGAGGGAGGAGGGAGGAGGGAGAAGGATCTGAATTGCATCGCCATTCGAAGAATCCGTAGGAAGGAAGGAAGGAAGGAAGGAAGGAAGGAAGGAAGGAAGGAAGGAAGGAAGGAAGGAAGGAAGGAAGGAAGGAAGGAAGGAAGGAAGGAAGGAAGGAAGGAAGGAAGGGAGGGAGAGAGGGAGAGAGGGAGGGAGGGAAGTAGAAAGGAAGGAAGAACTTTGGAGTGACAGAAAGAGGGACGGAAGGATGGATTGATGCAGAGAATGCGTGAAAGGATGGAGAGATCGCAAAGACTGGATGGAATGGTGGATGGAGGGATAGAGGAAGAGCCGAGAGGACATAGAGATATGGACGAGGAGAAAGGAATATGGTGCGGTGTCAACAGTCAGTGATAGGCAGAAGGATGGACAGGTGAGGTGACAAATAGGGAGAAAGGTTATGAAGATGAAGGAACGGCAAAACAGAAGAAGAGATGGAATATGGTGATGGAAGGAAGGAAGGAAGGACGGAATGGAGAAAGGCATATGGAGGAACAAGAGAAGGACCAAGGCAGGAACACAGACAGACAGAGACATAGACAAAAACACAGAGACAGAAAGACGGAGAGACGGAGGGACGGAGAGAGAGCGTAGCGGAAGGAGGGAAGATGAGCTTGCAGTGTAGTAAAGAGGCAGAGACAGTGTGACAAAGGGAGGCGTGGAAAATCGAATCGCTTCTATCTATCAGCCTTTGTGTTGGCCGATAAAGAGTCTATTGTCTCTGAGATGTAGTCTTTAACGCCGCATTTCAAACGATGAAAGACAATGCAAGACACACACACAGACCGAATGTATACCATTTTCACGATGAAGCACAACACATAAGAAGACGAAGACAGACACAAACAAGGACTGAGGGACAGACAGGCTGAAAGAAATAGGCAGACATAAAAATATCGGAGAGGGAGAGTCAAATAGGGAAGTGTATAACTGTATAGACTGTAGAGGCATAGAGACAGGCGGAATAAGGAAACAGACATATGGACACTGAGGTAGACAGACGGCCAGACAGACACACAGACGAACACGGAGAGACACAAAACGAAGACAGGGAGAGAGACACACACAGAGACAGGCAGACAGACAGACAGACAGGCAGACAGAGAGACAGAGTGACAGACAAAGACATATATACAGATACATAGACTTAGACATAGACTTAGACAGAGACAGACAGAGACAAACAGACAGACAAACAGAGACACAGACTTAGACAGAGACATACAGAGACAGAGAGACAGAGACAAACAGACAGACAGGCAGACAGGCAGACAGACAGAGAGGCTTGACATAGAGACAATGGCGCAGATCGAGATAGATGGGGGGACGGATTGATAATAACACTCAGGCAAATTGGCGCAATGAAGAGTAAAGATGAGAGGTGTGGAGGGCGAAATGGGGCAATGAAACAGGCAATATGGGTAATAAAATTCAAAGAGACAGGCAGACAGACAAACACACACACATGCATATATACTGACACAGACAGACGTACAGGCAGACAACGAGACAAACTGACAAACAGAGACATTAAGGAATCGCTAAAATACAGACATACATACAGACAGACATGCAGACAGACAGACACACATGCAAGCAAAGCCAGACAAACAGATAGAGAAGCATCGACTATGGTAACCGTTTTGATCAGTGATGTGACTGGCATCTGTGACCATGATAAATTTCCTCAGCTGCTCTGATACTAAACACTATTAATTCGCTGCTAGAGGCTCATTATATCACAGAAGCCGTCGACTAATATATCTTCGTTTTTAGTAGCAATAACTCCAAAGAATTGAAACGATTCTTATAGCGCTATTGTCTCATGGCACGAAGAATCGATCGATGGCGCACCAAAGACCCTATCTCCCTCCAATGGACTCCCTCGACTCGGATCCAAAACACGCTGGATATCTCTGGATATCATTGATGAATAGAGTTCGAATGAGTCAGCGTGTGACCACCACTGCTGGCTCGTCTAGTTTTCAAGCGTGAGCACGAGTTGCGAGGAGGTGTGAACTTGCTGCACCTAATGACTTTGATGCTTGTACTCAATGACGTTTCGTATTGGTTGGAGATTGGAGCTCACGTATCCGATGTTTCTGTGCTGGTCTACTTTTTAAATATTTATTTTCCAAACTCTTTAATATAATTTCTTTTGTTTCAGATGGCCCACGCATGCACTTGGATGGATGGATCCGATTTGACCAGGGTCTATATGACAAAAGAGGCCGTTACCCTAGACAGAAATTTGCTCGGCATGTTGCAGCACTTAAGAGCAAGGTCTAAGACGATTAATTTCATTAAGAAGTTAAGAACACAACAATATATTGAGATGACTAAGCATCATGCAGCGCCCTCTATGTCCGGCTCCCGGTGATCCGGATTGCGTGTCTTCACCGGGTTCTCCGCACAGCAGCACATCTTATCGGTCGCATCCCTAGATTTGACCAAGTCACGGAGTACATGCGGAATGTACTCCACTGGCTTCCTATTTAACAGCGGATCACCTATAGGGTTTCTACATTAGTCTAGCGCTGCATGGAGGGTTTGGCTCCAATGTACCTGCAGAAGCTCTGCTGGCCCACCTCTGGTGTCCAACGGCGATCTGACCTCCAACCGACTGAACAAGCTGAGTCCTTGGTCCTCGCTCACGGCCTACATACTAAAATGCAGCGGCGCTCTTTCTCAGTGCCTAGTCCTAGAACCTGGAATGGGCTTCCTGTTGCACTCCGCCTTGTGCCCAGAGGTCACACCACTATGTTCCTTACTCACTTATAAACTGCATTGTTTAGCCGCTGTTGGACTGGGAGCGCTTCTGAGTAGTTTATATTCAATGCGCGTAATATATAAAAAATGAATAAAAATATATCGTCCTCAAAATATCATAGTTATCACTATAATTATATATTTACCGTTGGCGTCCTAATTGCTGACTCAATAAGCAACTCAAAACATTCCATTTTTTATTCTGCATTTAAAAAAACTTTTCTTCACACTGGAATTTTTCTCTACGCAACAACCCGCTCGTCTAGTGAGTTTAGTCGATGTACAGTTCTCTTGTATGGCATTGTATAGTATTGAACCATTGTATTGTTCTGTGCTGCAAACTGGCCACCGGTTAGATAGTTCCCTTTGCACTGCGCTGTTTGGGATTCCTAAAAAGGAATTCCAATATTGGCAACTTTGCTTATTCTGTTGATAGTTAACTAACATAACAAAACTGAACAATACAATTAACTCAACCATTTTAATTGATCACTTACTTACTTACTTACTTAATTAATTAATTAATTAATTATTCTCCATTGGTTGAATTTTATAGGCTAATAATTTGAAATGACACAGCGAGATGCGAGCTTTCAAAACCATTCATGAAAGACAAGGAAATTAAAAGATAAGATAAGATAAAAGATAAGACAAGACTGTCGCGCATGCAGATTACCACATCCAATGATCTGTAAAGTGTAATCGTAATTTCAAACTTCTAAAGAGCCGCTTGAAAGCCAGGCTCTGCAGGGCACCAGCTTATTCACGAGGAGATTTTGAGCGTTTGAAGTTGCGATTATATTTTCTGCTCTTTCGCGACGAATAGCTTTTATCAGAGAGCGGGAGAAATACCTTCGTTGACTATCAATGATAGACAACTATCTTTATCGGTATCCTGAATCCTGATGTGACCGATGATCATAGTAAATATTGGTGTGATATAATATTTTATTATCTACGTTTGCAAACGAAGATATGCAATGCCTGTTATAGATATATAACCCTCATAACTGGGTATATCTTCATTGGATATCATTTAAAGATATCCTCAATAGATTGGCAATATCTTCGTTGGATTTATGTAAATGATATCTCACCAGTGGATGATATCCATTGCGTAAATCCAACCTATTGTATGGATATCCTAAACAATGAGTGGAATTGTCATGACGTACAAGACTTAGTGACGGTGGTCTTATCATGATGCAGCTATCACGACCGATGTCTTCATTAGATGCCAGGAACGTTCAACACAACGGATACCTTCATTGGATATCACAGCCACACGACTTCATCGTCGGATATCCATAACGGATACCAGAGACGGCTATTCTCATCGGATATCAATGATGGATCTCTTTGTGCCTCGGTGCACACGAAATGGACCTGAAACCGCTTCTAACCCGATCGTTCATCTTCCGCGTCGATCTGGAGGGACCGAGCCCACCCCCGCCCCCATCCCAACCCCGCCCCACCCCCACCCCACACTCGCCTCCTCCTTCCAGGGGTGGGGGGTGTGGTGGTCGCCTCCTCCACGTCCTCCTCAGTATTCGCCTCTTGAAGAGTCTCTTTCTGTCTGTCTGTCTGTCTGTCTGTCTGTCTGTCTCTCTCTCTCTGTCTCTGTCTCTGTTTCTGTCTCTCTGTCTCTCTCTGTGTCTCTGTATCTGTCTCTGTCTCTGCATGTCTCTGTCTCTCTCTCTCTCTCCGTAGACTTAAACGTACCGGACAATTCAGGACTTCTGTTAATAATAAGTGGACGGGTGGATCCGGAGGGGAGGAGCTATTAACGGGAGGGGTTTGAGTACGGTGGGAGGCAAGGAATGGAGGAGGGCGAGAGGTACATGTATAAGAGAGATTGAGAGAGGGGATGGATGGATGGATGGATGGATGGATGGATGGATAGACAGAGACAGAGACAGAAACAGAGACAAAGGCGAGACAGAGACAGAGAGTGATTGATTGATTGAGTGAGTGAGTGTGTGAGTAAGTGAGTGAGTGAGTGAGTGAGCGAGCGATTGAGTGAGTGATCGAGTGAGTGAGTGAGTGAGTGAGTTAGCGATTGAGTGAGTGAGTGAGTGAGTTAGCGATTGAGTGAGTGAGTGAGTGAGTGAGTGACCGAGTGAGTGAGTGAATGAGTGTGTGCGTGAGCGAGCGAACGAGTGAGTGAGTGAGTGAGTGAGCGATTGAGTGAGTGAGTGACCGAGTGAGGGAGTGAGTGAGTGAGCGATTGAGTGAGTGAGTGACCGAGTGAGTGAGTGAGTGAGTAAGTGAGTGAGTGAGCGAGTGAGTGAGCGTGTAACTGAGTGACTGACTGAATGACTGTGACAGTAAGGAAGAACGAAAGGCTGGGGATGAAGGGAAAAAGGAATGGCTGAAAGAATGAGTGATAGAAGGGCGGATGGATGGATGGATGGATGGAAAGAAGACGAAGAAGGTAAGATCTTAATGGAAAGAATTAAGAAAGATGGTAAGCTATAGGAAACGGTGAAGGTGCGATAGAGAAGGACAGATGGTGGGAGCAACAGTGAGATCGGTTGACGGATAGAGCAAGGAATCCAGTATAGAGTGATTGAATGGTGCAGAAGCAGACGCCAAATGGGGCATGCAGTGACGAGAAAGGGAACTGGGAGCCAAAGCAGGTCAGCTGGTTTGGAGAAATTTATGAAAAGACGATTAGATGATGACATCCAGATATAATATCATTATGAAAATCTTGTGAGAGATCCTCAATTTGACTAGCGATAAGACGTTGGACGAAGAAGAGACCCATTAACCATCTCCACGCAGTGACTCCATGCAGGGCTCAGTTGCAATCAATGCAGTAACATTGGCTTTTCCACAAACATGGTTCCGTCCCTTTGATTCATTTCTTACACGGCTAATATTCCCTCTATGTTCCATATGTATAATACTCGTTCAGCAAACTGGCGTCCTGATGATGACTTGAGCGAACGTTCGTTGATGTTTAACGACTCTGTGACATAATATCAAACTGACGATTAGTGTCACCCTCCTCCTTTCGTCACGCTTTTGACTGGCACTTTCAGAATACAAACAGTGACGAGGATGAAGGGAAGAAGACGACGATGCCCTTCCCTCGACGGGTTGGGCGGCCATCGAGCAGAGGGGGGGGGGTGGTCTAAGACGGTTGTCCCAGGGGATGAGTGGGTTGCATGGCTGGGGGCGGCGCCCGTATGCGGTCGGTGTGTCTTAAGTATTCTACGTCAACCGCAGACTGGATTGGATCGGACGAAGTGGGAATGTGAAATAGGAAGCATGGATATATATATATGTGGAGTGGAGTAAGAGGGAGAGACTAAGCAGAGGGATGGAAGGAGATGTGGAGACTTGGAGACTTGCGACACAATAGTGAGGGCGGGAAGATTGAGTGGAGCAGGAGAAGAGTGATGGGCCGTGTAGGCCGTGTGTGAGGGAAAAGAGAATTGGGTGTGCATGGCCAGAGAGAGAGAGAGAGACAGACAGACAGACAGACAGACAGACAAAGGGGTAGAGAGAAAAGTACGAAGAAAGTGGCAGAGATTGATGAGAGAGAGAGAGAGGGTGGAAACTTGTGCAGTGTAGAAAGAAAGATCCAGAGATACAGACAAGGGCAAAGGCGGATATAGCCAGAGAGAGAGAGAGAGAGAGAGAGACAGACAGAGAGAGAGAGAGACAGACAGAGACAAAAGAGACAGACAGAGACAAAAGAGTCAGAGACAGAAACAGAGACAGCAAGAGCATTGACCGCCGAGGCGAGGAGACGGAGAGAAACAGGCAGAGGCAGAGAGGAAGAGAGTGAAAGAGAGGGAGGGAGGGAGGGACGGAAGGAGGGAAGGACGGAGGGTGGTGCTGGTAGTTGAAGGGACCGCGGGAGGCGATCGTTCGTACAGAATACCTAATACAGAATCTGATTGGCAATTGGATCTGAATCGACAGACGAAAGTATTCAGCTCAATACCAACCTACCCATGAGTATACCTACCAATGAGTACCTACCCATGAGTACCTACCAAAGAGTACCTACTCATGAGTACTTACTCATGAGTGCTTACCCGTGAGTACTTATCCATGCATGAGTGCCCACTCAGGAGCACCTACCCATGAGTACCTACTCATGAGTACTTTCCAATGAGCACCAATCCGTGAATACCTGCCAATGAATATCTACCCACGAGTACCGAAGAGAACCTATATAGAATATACCCATGAATACGTATACTCATAACTACCTACCAATGAGCACTTGCCCATGAGTACATACCCATGAGCATGAGCAAGGACCGCCACTGGTTTGATTGTACTCACAAACTACAATATATTCCATGACCACTGCTATCGAGGCTATTTTCCGACGCAACTAATAATGCCAATACTATACCTCAAGATTCTATAGGCGACTACCGGTACAATTTATAGAAGGAGCACTGGACTCCATCACTGCTTGGACTTTGGCAGTGCCAGTCCCAAGCATGGAGAAAGGAGGAGGGCGACGGTAAATCGTCATTCGCATGACACAGTGTCGTTAAACAGAAACAGGCAAGAAGGACATTTTAAATATTTGCGTGTGAACAGGAGGGGAGGGGAATGTTGCATATATTTCTTTTCTGGGGGTGATGAAATGGTACGATTATGCATGTGAGCAACACTCGTATCGATTTTGCTCTGAGGCGATTCTCATTCCTGGGCAGGGAACTATGTGTATACCCTCACCTCATAGAGACGTCTAGATTAAACAATGGTTATTTAATTGAAACTGCAGTGTTTTGTATGCTTTGCAGTTGTATTCATGTAGCTATCGTGAAGTAAGTTACTATTACAATCGCCTTTATATATTTAGAATGCAGATAATTAATTGAGAGCTGACATACGAGTACGTGGACAGATTTGCGAGAGGAAGAAAAAGATGAAGACCTTGAAGAGAGACACGCATACACACACAGAAACAGACAGACCGATGTAGTCATAGACAGGCAGACAAACAAACAGACAAGCAGACAGACACGTGGACGAAGACAGAATGATTGACAATTATTTATGACACAGACAGATAGACAGACAGGCAGACAGAAAGACAAACAGACACAGTAAAAGACAGATCCCGACTGAAGACATATATAGACAGACAGACAAAGAGACACCTAACCTTGCTGGCGCGAAACGGAGACGGACAGAATCACCATGGCAACCGTTTCCACGACAACCGATAGATCCATGACGTTGTTCGTCGCCATGCACCACCGTCACCAACATCAGTTTCAGCAACAGCAACAGCAGCAACAGCAGCAACAGCAACAGCAGCAACAACAACGACCAACCGAAGTCTTTTGACAGCTGCCGTACACCTCAGAGCAGTGACATCAAGCGGCCACTGCCATCACTGTGTGTGTGTGTGTGTGTGTGTGTGTGTGTGTGTGTGTGTGTGTGTGTGTGTGTGTGTGTGTGTGTGTGCGTGTGTTGAAGTAATACTAGCGCTATATAATCTACTCTGTCCTCCGCGTATCCGTACTCTAACCGTTGCGTACTTCCTAAGCGCGTGCGCGTAATCCGCAAAGCGCTGAAGCTGATTAATGCGCTAAACGCTTACGGCAACGTCAGCCTAGAATTAGCCCCGAAACCACAAGTCCGATCGCTTAAATAGCCTCGAAGCGGACGCCGGCCGCCGCTGACAGCAGCGCCTCACCGCGGCAGCAGAGCAGCAGCCGATAAGAAGCAGCTGCTGACACATTGGCGACAGCAGCTACCGTGAGTGGAAAATCGTATCGAGTAGAGTCCGATGGAAGTCTGAGTGTTAGTAGGAGTTGTGGCAGAAGAGAGCGATTATGTTTTTATGCTTAGATTCTCAAGACTAGCCATCGTTGTGAGACGCTATGTAAATATTCGGAAGACGCAAAAGTAAATATTCAAAAAAAGAAGAAGTCTTTCTATTCATGTATCCAGTTTTCCATCCATCCATCCATCCATCCATCCAATCCATCAATCAATCAATCAATCAATCCATTCATCAATTCATTCATTCATTCATTCATTCACTCATTCATTCATTCATTCATTCATTCATTGGTTCATCAATCCACCAACCCGCTCCTCCATCAGTCTATCCATTTGTTCGCTCATCATTCAATCGGACCATCTATTTTTCATCCATCCATCCATCCATCCATCTGCCCATCCATCTGGCCATACGAGATATCCATCAACCTGCCTATCTATCCATTCAGCAATCCACCCATTCATTCATTCCTTTATCCCTTCTTCCATTCAATTCTATTTTTCACCAATCTGTCGGTTGGCAAAATCATGGTCAATCAAAGTCCGTCAAACAACGCAGCAGCTGCGAAATCAATCAGTCATCAAGACAGTTTGCACGAATCGATCTGTCAACCGAATCAATCAATCAATCAATCAATCGATCAATCAATCAATCGATCGATCGATCGATCAATCAATCAATCGATCAATCGACTAATCAATCAATCAAGCAATCAGTCAACCAACCAATCAATAAATAAATAAATAAATCGATCAATCAATCAATCATACACATATCTGATCAATCAGTCACCTGCGACTGGCGATATCATTGTATCGTATTATTATTATTACGACCATTTATGAAGCGCTTCTATCAGTAAAAGCATTTCAGAAGCGCTCCCAATGCGATCGAACCTGAGAGAAAAGGCAGGATTTGAGGAGAAAGAAAGATTAGCAAAGAATATACGAGAGAGAAAGGCGGAGTGAACTGATTGTGAAGTCCATTCCAACGAGACAGACCTATGCAGCAAAGCATCTGATGGGTTGAGCTATGACACAGGAAACAAAGAGGTGAAGCCGATCAGAGGATCTAAGAGGACGCAGCAAAGCGGTGGTGTGTATTTACAATTAACGTCACTGTGTGGTAACAAAGACCATTAGCGACGCCCTCCTCCTTTATCCAGGCTTGGGACTGGCACTGGCAGAGTGCAACCAGTGGCGGATATGCGGCGAAGTAAATAGTTAGGTAACGTCATTTCAACGACACTGTGTGATATTGAAGATCATCAGCGTCGACCCCCTTCTTTGTCCAGGCTTGGGACTGGCACTGTCAAAGCGCAAATAGTGGCGGAGTCAATCACAAAGATGCTCAGCCTATAAAGCCACGTAAACCAGTTGTCTTTTGCTTCAGTCGATAAAGCTTGCATCGACGAACCCCATCCTTACAACGCGGCCTGCGTGCAACAGGCTTTGTCGATCGAAGCTAAATACAGCAACAGGTTTACTCGGCTTCACGACGAATCTCTCGGCTTTGAACTCCGGATGCATGGCTGACAGAAATCACCACAATAATCATGCCATATCGTGTGTAAACAATGAAACGGATTCGCCATTTATACGTATGTCGTTGAAGCAATACTGTCGTTTAAAAACGGAAGTATATTTCTCTGCTGAGCTGGCATCAATGGGAAAAACACCTGTATGACCAGGTACGTTTCTAATTATCCATATAGCGTTCTCATGCGCGAAACAATCATCGACTTTAAGGGACGATGAAACAATGGAAGGAACTGATCGTCTGGACCGTGTTGTGCTGTAGAGCGACCCGCTGTGGCGTTACACTGGCGTATGAATTTCGCTCAAGCAGTAGGCCTACACTTGACAATATCTTCATTAATTAAGTAGCCCTAGGTACTTCTATTTAGTCTACTTAGTCCTTCCCGTGCGGGTCTGCACATCGGGCAACGCATCTCCTCCACTCGTCAACTTTAAGTGGGTATGCATGCAGACGAATGTACATTCAGGAAGAACAGTTCTTTATTTAGGTATGACCTTGCAGAAGATAATTATTGAATGACCTCGTTAAGCAATATAGAGAGGGGATTAGAACTAGTTTTAAGGAATGTGGCGGATCAGAAACTCAGAGCTCAACAGTTTACAAACTATGAGCACCAATTAAAACTTTCAGCTTCAATTTAAACTTTGAGTTTCAATTCAAACTTTGAACTTCAATTTAAACTTTCAGCCCCAGTTTAAACTATCAATTCAAGTCTTAGACTAATAGCCGCAATTCTAAAATATGAGATCCAATTCTGAACTATTGCATGGCCCATCCATCATCACGGAATTATTATAGTTTACCAAGCATCGCGCGACATAAGTAGTGAGACAACTGCGGCTTCTATTTCAGCCACGCGGTCTTTGGTCTTTCTCAGATCCGCTAACATGCCAAATAAGCACTTAAAAACCATTTTGCTTGGATTCTGATTTCCTTGGTTAGGTCGAAAGTGCTTTGATAGGGAGTCTCTTTCTTGAATAGGCGCTACTTAAATATTTTGAAACAAATACAATTTCAATCAAGGAACCCTGCCTGGATCGAAATGGAATACGAACGATCGAATGAAAAATGAAATATATACAGGAATTAGAGTAAAAATGAACGCATAAGCGAATTAATTAATTAATTAATTAACTAACTAACTAATTAACTAACTAATGAGTTTCACAGATCCGAAATACCGATCTTGAAAATAGCGGCCTAGACCTTCCAACTGATCTAAGTGAGAAACGTGCGAAGCGAACACAGCGCCGCTTTCTGTAACAATAACAATAACTCGCTTTCTGTCTCTCTCTTTGTTAGAGATCCCGCAAAACAAAACAACTGAATTAGTGCAACGAATGCGTCCAGTAACGACTGATTGTGTCGCTTAAGGTGGCGCCACGATCGCCTACGGGACAAAAAATAAGAGACGCTGGCGACATCAAACGCCTGCCAAGACAACTAAATTGTCGATATGAGTCGCTATCA
>OX457041.1:10436198-10471198 GCA_949752735.1 Lumbricus terrestris | reverse complement strand
TATCCCTCATGAGTCCAGTCAATGCGCACAATAGAGGGTGATACTTATCAACCACAATTCTAGTACTAGGCCTAGTCCAGATGCTGCTTCTGCTGCTACCACCACCACCACCGCCGCCGCCGCCACCACCACCACCACCACCACCACGGACTCTTTATATTATTTAACAAAACTATAGTTGTAAAAAATAGCAATAGAACCCGGGAGATGTCTGGATTAAACACAGTAGTCGCCCTGTTAGAAAGAAGTGTCCATAATTATGAAAACCTTGTTATTTTATCATTTAATTTGACGTACCTGCGCCATCTTTAGACTCTTCATATTTACGCCTCGTTATTCTGAGTTGAATGGCCCTTCCCTTAGTATACAGTCCACACGGTCTGCGATCACCAGACCGTATACAATACGTATTGAGAAAACATAGAAACGAAAGCGACTCTTTTGAGTGATGGACAGACTGAATTGGACATTTACCGATGATGCTGCGATGACTTCGAGTGGCTATTGCTGCCATCTGGTGCCGCGGGGGGTATACGATGTCGTCACGGTCTGTCAGACTAGACAAGCAATTAGTCGCATTGTTTGCGGTGCCTGCAGTGACAATATTGACGCGAAACTATTGTCTAAAAGACAAGGACGCTTAACAGAGACAGGTGTTCTTTGTCTAAACATGGTGAAATGTTTGGATACTGTCACTTGGTCGGTGATTATAGGAGGGTCCAGGAAAATGAAGAATAATAAAATGAGAGAGAAAACTCAGAACGATTGAAACATTCTCAGTCGAAGCGTTTATCACTAAATGTTTTCATTCGTTCATTCGTTCATGGACTCAACTTACTTATTTACCCAACGGCCGTCTTTCCTCCATCGCCTCCATCCGCTTATTAATCAGCGTCTAACCTTCAGTTATTTTTTCCACAATTCTCATTCTGCATATATAAGCTTAAAGCCTCTTTTCCTCCAGATCTTCTTATATCCGGAATTCCTGGGACTGAAGTTTTAACCGGTGTTATAGTTTAGTATAATCTTACAGAGTGTCCTAAATAGGCCACACCAGTGCTGTCCAACCTTTTTGATACAGCGGGCCACCAAATAACTTTTCCTGACGCCGAGAGCTCAAAAGTAACAACAATATATGAGGGCCCGGTAGAGTAATGGTTAACACGCTGGCCAAGAGAGCAAGAGGTAGTGAGTTCGAGCCCCCGTTGGGCGGATTTGCTTTGTAGGCTGCCATTGGCGCCGTGTAATTACAAAGCTGTCTGTTCAGTTGGTAGTTAAGTTTAATTAAGATTACTGCATAACTTGTAAATGTAAAGCGCAATGCGTCTTGCAGGCGTTTAATTAAAGAAAAAATATTATTCTATTATTATTAAAAGTAAAAATTCTCACTATAGCTTTGGCGGGCCACTTACAATGATCGTTCATTCTTTGACGTCATTTGTAACGATGGAAACTATTATTAATTTGCTGTCTCAAACGGCACGACGTAATAATATCATGGTTACCATGACAACTAATTATGTCTAAACGTTGGAGTTTAAGAGTTCGTAGGCCAACACGGGGTTTATAGCTTGAATATGCCTATAGAATAATTATTATCCTATTGATTGCGAAATTTCCACGCACCGATGCCTCTCTTGACTTAAGGTCAGAGTTCGTGCCAGTTTGTGCTGTATTGTCAGACAAGGGATGTTCCAACTCGAATGAAAGTGTCTGCAATTTGAGAAAACACGCACTCACACTAACACGTACGTGTTTATATGTGTAAGGTCTATGTATGCATGTGTGTATGCATGTATGTACGCATGTGTATGCAATGTATATATGACATGTGCTATCCAATGGAAAGTCGTTGACTCAGTCGGGATCTTTATAAATGCAAAGCAGCTGAAGCTGAAACATTTCTTACAATAATTTAAGCTTCTTCGAATGCATGACCTCGTTTCTGACGACAAATGTATTCCAACAGTCTTCTTCAAACGCCTCATCAAAACAACAACTAATGGTCGTTAAATATCTCTGGCAGTTGTCCAGCAGAAACAACTATTGGAAAGCAAATTCCTTTCGTACTTTACTTATTTAGAAGAAGTCTTAACTGGCTGCGCTAAAGCCAAAGTACGCCAATCCGTCATGGATACATACACATCACTAGTTGGGGGCTTCCTGTTTCTGTAATTAGTAATTGCAAGTAGAATTATACTGGCCTACAAACCCGTCATCGTGAGTTCATGCGCGACGCTACCAGACGTTTTTCCAACTCTTTCTGCCTCAATCTGTTTGTCTCGGTTCAATAACTCTTTTAATACACCTGTCTCAAACTGATATGCGCCTATTATTTAAAGCGATTTCGCTTTTATGGACGCTGTAGAAATCTCGAGTTAACACGTAAATAAAAAAAATACATATTGCTATTCTACATCATATATATATATACTAACTATAGTAACCGGCGTTGTCCTGGGAATTTTTTTGCTCCACCCATCCTCACCCAGTGTTCCCCGGCAAAGTTCGCAATACCCCACCTATCAACCCGACCCCACCCCCATCGCGCCACCCATCCCGCCCCAACCCTACCCCGCCCTCAACCCCAACCCAATTCCGCATCACCTCGTCCCTCCACGCGCGCGACCCCACTCCGACTCTACTCTGCCCCATCCCGCCCTCCCCACTCGTTTCACGCCCGCCACACCCTGCCGCACCACTCCGCTTCACTCCAGTTAGGCGGGCCGCGGGAGTTACGTAGAGTTACTGTAGTCAATTCGTGATGAAATAAAGACATGTGTCATAGCCGTAAGCGCTTTGGAGGACCCCGATCTTCCAATTGCCTTAAGTCGTCTCAGATGATTGAACAGGAACGGGTCAGGAGAGACGGGTGTTCAGTAGGCCTAAATAGCAAAGCACTGTCAAGTTTTGACGGATGTTTTGAGCACCTTGCTTCCATTACACCCGGCGAAGACACGCCGTTCCGTTCTAACACATTGGTTCGACGCTGAGTGCCGCTCCTTCCGCCGCCATGCCAGGGCTTTTTTTAACATGCAGTCGTACACAAAATGTGCAGTTGTAGAAGCATTTCTGTACAGTTAAAACTAGCAAAAAGGTCATTGTCCTCGGATTTGGAAGTAATTTACCATGGAGGATTGTAAAGGAAAGAAGCGTTGTGCAGTTCTGAAAATTCCTTAAAAACAGCCTTGCGCCATGCTCGTCTCTGCTTAGAGAGGCGTTACAGACACGTACATGTACCTAATCGTCTACCAACTGCACGAACTTCGTGAAATACGTCCGTGAAATGCATCAAAAATACAAGGAAAAGGAGCGAGCACAATGGGAGCAAAAGAACGTAAGCCACTCAAGAGAGCCCAACAAGCTCTGGTCGACCTTCAATGACCTCCTTGGACGTCCCCAACCAGGAGGCAACACTATACCACGCCCCTCTTCTCTCTTGATGCATTTTTAGACGCCTTCACTACGAAGGCAAACACCTCCAGCTAACTGTTCACCACCGATTTTTCCTCCCGTTATATAGCTGCGAGTTGTCTTCCTTCGATCCTGTCTCGACGCAAGAGCTGCGACGAATCATTCTTACCTCTATATCCTACACCGAAGACCTACGAACTGGACCATCTCAGGGGCTTCTACCCCTCCCCCTAAACGACCGGGATCAATCCATATTCTTTTCCCCTTCTTGGGCCGGCCTTCCTTCTAGTCCCCTCCTCTAGGGAATGAAGGTTTCGGGGGGGGAACAAACGATATTATATTTATACACGTACACACGTGTGCTTAGATTTGTGCTGATGTGCGTGTGCATAATGTTTCTGTGTGTGATCGTATTCGTGCTTATGAGTTTATACATGACGACATGCGTTGGATGTGCCTGACGGTGACTGGCGCGGTGGTGAAGTGGGTATGTTCGCTGCCTTGCAGCTGGAGGAATACAGGTTCGAATCCACCTCAAGCCGCCTCGTAGGGATATTGGGCAAGTCCTTTACTCGCAATTGCTCAACGCTTCGGCGTGAAACTCCGATGCAGTGTCCGCGCTGCAGTTGGGAGCGCCTCTGAGTAGAGAGCTTGAAGGGGCGCTATAACAAGTGTTGTAAAGTTGACCATTACTATGTGCTATATATATATATATATATATATATATATATATATAGTTAGATTTTAGTAGATGAGACTTTGTGATTATGCTAAAGTATAATTTTATGCTTGTTCGTGTAGGCCTAAACCATTATGGCTGTATATGTAGCCTATAGATACATGTATGATATATATTCCGACGGGAGTAGGCTACCCCTCCCCATCACCCTGAGCGGAGTGGTACACTCTCTTTCTTGCTCCACACAGTGCTCCGAGTGACATCGGACGATCGAGGAGAGTCGAACGACCTTGAGGACCTCGGCGTGGGGAAATTAAATGACCCTACCCTCTCCACCTACCCTGGCGCAGTGGCACCCCCTTTCGGGCTTCCTACAACCTCGGCTTGCGTAAGAAGAACGCGACTGGAGGAATATATACTAGCGGCCGAACTGTGAAGAGAATGAAAGTCTGGACGGCAAGGAGAAGACAACGAAGAACGACGGGTGTTCGAGCGGACTGGGATTAGAAGCCTGTGCGCCCGATACGACGAGCCGAGGAGTTGGGTCAACGTTTGATCGGCTCTGAAGGGATCAGGAGGATATTTTCATATCGACTCTCCGGGGACTCTGCCGACTGAATCTTCCAGCAAATTCACCGAAATTTCCGTCATAATACACCTGTCAGTGTGGACTGTGCTGTGGGCCATATATGTTACACTTACGTCGATCCAGGATATGTACCACACGATGTCATAGACGCTGTTACGCTGAGCCACGATCATCAATGCGGATCGTTGCCTCGTCGCCCTCCACACGCGCCATTCCGCCACCCCCGGGGTTCACGGAATTTTGTATTGTATGCTTTCTGTCATATTGGATTCATAGACGCGTCTTTTAGACCTCTCCAGTTTTTATGCATCGTTTGAGTAATTTCACTTTCATTCATTCATCAAATCATTCATAAATTCACTCATTCATTCGATTCAATCGTCATGTATAATAATAATAAGTCTTAAATTCTTACATTCGAGTTTTATAAATATCATTGTCGAAATCTCTATTGGTCAGAAGGATCCACTAAGACCGCTATATTAGATAGGACCACAACAGCAAGTGCAATACAAACATTGAAACATACGAGCAAAACAAACATATGGTAACTTGTAACTCTGAGTGCAATTTGCAACCCTGAGGGTGAGTCGGTGACCTGCCACCAGTGTTTAATCTCACCCCTACTTTGGAGGGGAGGGTGAATTCAGGTTTCTGGGGGTCAGTAAACGCTGCAGAGCGGCTGAGGCAGACACCAACGATGCATAATTATGTTCGGTCGCTTTTTCGGCCGACCTTTTAAAGTCTTTTTGTTGAAATTTCTAGGTAATTTCTAGGCATAGTAAATCTATGAACAGCATTTTAAAATTCCTTCTCTTAAAACATTGCCGATAACGGCAAACCTAACAGTTTTTCTGTAGTATAGAGTCTATGGGCTATTTTTCAACATAATAAACATGTAAACAATGCTATTCAAAATTTCGGGGAAATGGAATTTATTTATTTATTTATTTATCAACTTCTCTAACGCCCCTTCCAGCATTCTACTCAGAGGTGCTCCCGACTAAAGTTTCACGCCGAATCGAGAGAGCAATTGCGAGTGAATGACTTGCTCAAGGTCCTAGGCGGCAGTTTGAGGTGGATTCGAAACTGAAACCCTCCTACTCCAAGGCACCGAGTCGGAATATCAAATGCAATTATTGTATTATTGCGTTGTATCATTATACCATTGCATACTCATAACAAATCTAGACTATATGACGAAATAGACCTAACCCATTGACCATTAGCGTTCATAGAACGCAGTTACAACCTCCCTGTGCTTAAACCAATTTGGGTGAGTTTTTGTCACTACCCCTATATTCAGGATTTATTAAGTCTAGAATATTAAGGGTGAACTTTATGCTCAGAGGCTGTTGGGTGAATAATGGTATAATAGCAACCTACGACCTAGAACAAATGAGACTGTGATTCATATAAAGATATAATATAAAATAACATTTCAATCAATAAATGCAATTCAAAGAAAAGAATCTTATCTACCTATTTGTGGCGTATTAATTATAATAATATTATGTTTATTTCTTATCTTTCCACATCGTCCTTTCTGGTGGATGTAGAAATGCTTTTCACTTCCGCGGGAATGGATTGAAGGGAAAGTTGAAGAAGGTCGCGATCTTCTCAATTGCCGTCAGTCCAGATTTCTCGGTAGTTGCTTGTCGATGGGTACTGTAGCTTGAAACAGTAACCCAGCGTGTTTCTCCTTCTTCCTCGGATTTTGTCGAGCATAGGAATTCACCCGTCGCTCAACCGATTCTTCCTCCTCGTCTTGCTGCAAATGTTTCACCACGGATCGCTTCAGAGTTCGATCCCAACTTCAACGTTCGACCGATTCGCAAATCGTCGCCAGTTAGAGTCACACTGCTTCGCACAGTTCACTCGCTTCGCCTCGGAACTTCGCTTCAAACGTCTCAAAGTTCGACAGTGGGACAAGTCGACAACGTGTCGCTTTCCACACCCATAGATCAAGTTCCAGATATTCGAATTACCAACGATTGGCTCCGTATTTGCCGACAGACGCCATCGTTCGAAATATCTTTTCGACCATCGCCTTGCTCAGCTCCATCGATGACTGCCTGTCGTCTGCTTTCGTTAACGCTGCTTTCCGCCGCTCAGTAATGTTGAGTCAATTGTTGTAGCGCATGTTCAAGAATTGTTGTAGCGCTATTATTATTATCTAACTTAATGCCACAAGTAATATTACTTATAATCTACAATACGCCACATATTGTCTAGCTTAATTCTTACCTACATTAATCATTATACATAGCATTGTTTAATAGGTTTTGTTTGGCAAGAAGCATTCAACCGCTACAAATGCCCCTCCTTCAAAAGTCTGTTTACAGGCTTTATCAAACTCACCTACTTGACAAACTAACCTAATAAACTTCTTTAACTTACTTTAGATATCATGCATAACTACTATACTTCACTTACTTATTTACAACTATACATCTACCTTATTACATCCTACTCTACTCTAATCCTCTACTCAGGTAGTCGGACATGACATTGTTGGACCCCTTGATGTATCTTATGCTAAAAGAATAATTTTGGAGGGCCAAACTCCATCTCATCACCCTTGCATTTTTCATCCTATTCTCTCTCATGTATTGCAATCCGCAATGATCTGTCTCGATGATGAATTTCTTTCCACAAAGGTATCGATCGAACCTACTAACTCCCCACATGATCGATAAGCATTCCCTCTCCTCCACTGAGTACCTTCTCTCACGTTCCACAAGTTTCCTGCTGGCATACGCTATGGGATGGTTCATCCCCTCGTATTGCTGCATTATTACACATCCTATTCCGCTTCCACTTGCATCCGTCTGAAGAATAAACTCTTTCTCCAGGTTTGGTAATTTCAGAATTGGTTCCTTTGCCAATTCACTCTTCAACATCGTAAAACTTGCTTCCAGTTCTTCGTTCCATTCAACTACTCCAGGTGCCATCTTCTTCGTCAAATCGCTCAACGGTGCCATGATCTCTGCACAGTGTGGTATGAACTTACGATAATAGTTTATCGCTCCAAGAAAACTCCTGACTTGTTTCTTTGTCTTTGGACGTGGCATGTCTACTATTTTATCAACTGATTTATCCTTTGGACTTATGTCATCCTTGTTCAATGTATGTCCCAAAAAGTCAATCTTTTCATATCCTATAGAACACTTCTTTGGCTTCAATGTCAAATTCGCTTGTCTGACTCTTTCGAAAAATATCTCCAATGTCTTCAAGTGTTCTCTCCATCCTTTATTATGCGCTAGTATATCGTCGACATAACTTTCAAGATTTTCTGTTCCGTGAAGAATCTTCCTAATTAATCGGTTATAACTGGACGCACTGTTAATCAATCCAAATGATGCTTCATATCGCCTCGACTCACTTAACTCACTATTATTATTAACTTAAAGTTCTACTTATTATATATATGTGTTATCTTCTCAACACATGGCATCCATCCACCCTAGTTCTCACAATGAATGACCTTTGTCATTTCACGAACATCTCATTATCTTAACTAGGCAACAATAGTACTTTGCTCACTGGACCTAGTACTTCTTCTTAACTACTTTCTCGTCACTCAACTGTTTTCTAATTATCTAAGTGACTCAACATCACACTCAGATACTATATTCAACTCAATTTCATCTTAGTACTTAACTACTACACAACTACAATGATTTTACTACTACCTCACTTGATCCTAAAATTCACCTTACCACTTAACATAACTCACTGAACTACTTAAAATAAGCAACTCAACTTCACTTATCTCATACTGTATTCTATTTACACTCACTCTTAATTATATATTCTCCACTAGCTACTGTCAGCTTCTATCTGCAGCATCTTTTCTCATGCTTTGATAGTTCCTCCTTTCTACATCTAATATTCTACCGGGATCTCTTTTCACCTTCTTGTACAAATTCAACGTTATGCCCTTTATTGTTTCTAGTTCATCTGTGTGTTCCTCTTCAACACTCAATACATCTGCATCAACATCAGATTTCCACTTAACATCTTCTGTTTCATTTTGTTTACTGACATACGAGTCCAGTATCTCTTCTTCCTCACTTTCTCCTACTTTTCCATCATGTACAACTGCTGAAATGCATGCCACTGTCTCGACATCTTGCATTTCTCCACATTCTCTTTTGTAGTCTTCACTACTTTTCCACTTTTCTACATTACTGTTAGGACATGACCATTCTCTGTCATTCCATAACCTACTTTTCCATTTACTCGTATAATTGTATCCTCTACAATTCTCATTCTGTCTTCTTCCAGAATTATCGCCTTGTTCTCTTCTGTACCATGGTCTACTATTCCAATGGTTTCTACGACTTCTATTCTCATCTCTTCCACTTCTAAATCTCCAATTTAAATCACTAGGTCTCTCATACCTAACTCCATAATCACTACTAGACTCTCTCATCACATGTCTATAGTTTTTCCAGTTACACCTATTTGTGTCATCCAAGTTCCACCTTGTATTTCTCCTATCCACATTTGGATTCTCTTTGTATCTTCCATACATCCACTCATTGGATCTTCTTGACTGAGTCTCGTTAGACTTATCTATATACTCCCTATTTCTCCAGTCTTCTCTTTGCTTCCACCATTTATTCTGATTTACACGACTATTATTGAATTCACTTCTTCCACCTGTGATTAAATATTTATTATGCGTCTCTACCAATCTCAATGGTTTATTTCTGAAGTTCTTCTTCATCGTTTTGTTAAAACTTGATTTCCTGTTGTCTGTATCATCTTTATCTTTTGTTACATCATCAGTGAACCTTACTGGTTTCTTCACATGAAAAGGTTTCTCATGTTCTGTTCTTCTAGTTAATATTCCTTTGTTCTTCATTTCAGTATTATTCTCACAAGTTTCTTTCGGTTTATCATTTGTTGCATTCTCGGTTCTCTCATTTTTAACCATGAATTTCAATCCTTTGATTTTTCCAATTATTACTGGTTTTATCGGCTGTTCCATCACCATAGCTTGTACTTCACCATTAAAGTGTTCACTCTCTATGTACACTTTAGCCAACGGGAAACATCTTAAACTTCCGTCAACTAAAACACAATGTGTTTCTTCACCAGTCAATGCTTCTTCATTTATCAAAGAACGTTTTACGATACAGCAACTTGCGCCTGTGTCGTATAAGCATCCCACTAAGTTTCCATTAACTGTTACTTGGTATTCACTCTTGTCTTCAAGACTAATACATCCATCATTGTCTTTTATCACCATTGCACTGGCTGCCATGTACATTGGTGGTATTTTACTATGTTCACCTTGTTTCATCTGTTGTTCTCCTCTTGTAACTTCAGCCACTCTCTGTATTTCACTTTCTGGCTTAACCAAGTGTGCTCGACTTTCAAATATTTGTACTGCTGCTGCAGTGTGTTTAAATGTACCCCTGTTCTTCTTTGGGCATTGATATGCCTTATGGTTTTGTTCTCCACAGAAAAAGCAAGTAATCTTATGTCTAGTTGCAGCTTCTCTTTCCCTGCTGAACCCTCGGTTTTGATGTGTACCCTGATTTATCTTCACATCGCTTCTACTCCTGTTCAGGTTGTACCCAGACTGTTCCTTGGGTCTGTGTTCAAACGGTCTACCGTTCAACCTGTCACCATGGAATTTCACGTCTGATTTTGCAGACTGCTCGCTGTATTTGTAACCGTGTGCTTCAATGTGTGATTCCGCACAAACCAACATGTCCTTCAAACTCATCTTGCCTTTCTCTTTTATAAACATACGAAGTTCAGTACTGCATGTAAGGTAAAACTGGTCTTTCAACAAGAGATCTTCCACTCCTTCATAAGTTCTCTCAAATCCCGCTTGTGCCAACCACTGTTGCATGTACCTCCTCAATCTATGCACAAAACTAGAAGGTGTCTCTCCTGATTCCATTTTACTGGTTTTGAACTTGTTTCGATAACCACCTTCTGTCAGTTGAAATCTCTTCAAAAGCTGAGTCTTCAAACACTCATAATCTTGCACTTCATCTGCAGACAACCTTTGGTACACTTCCAGTGCTCTGCCTTCCAAATGTCTCGCTAACGTTAGCGACCAAACTTCTTTTCTGATTTCATACGCTACACATGTTCTCTCGAATCTCAACAAGTAGGCATCTAAACAATCCTTGGACTCGTTGAATATAGGAAATTTGATATTCCTGATTCCTTTATTGTTTTCTCGGTGATCTCCCTGTTGCTGACCATCACCGATCCTCATGTAGTCGTGCTCTCGGTTCTGTTCCCCTCTTGAATCAATTTCACGCATCCTCACCTGTGCTTCAAGTCTCTTTATTTCTAGCTGGTGTTCGCGCTGTTCTCTGGCTTCTGCTGCTTCACGATTCAATCTGGCTTCTGCTTCAGCACTCCTGATTGCTTCCAATTCCACTTCAGCCTTCTTTGCTTGCATTGCAGCCTCTGCTTCAGCTTTTCTCGTTGCTGCTTCTGTTTCAGCTTTTCTCATTTCTGCTGCTGCTTCAGCTTCCATCTCTGCTTTTCTTGCTTCAATCTCAAGTCTCTTGACTTCTGCTGCTGCTTCTGCTTCAGCTTTTCTCGTTGCAGCTTCTGTTTCAGCTTTTCTCGTTTCTGCTGTTGCTTCAGCTAATTTCATCTCTTTGGCGATCTCTCTCTCAGTCGCTCTATCTTGTCTCCACTCTGCCTGTCTTTCTTTGACAAAGGCACGTGTCTCGTCCCCTTCCATGTTCATCCGTTTGGCAATTTCCAACCAAGCTTCGAAATCACTGACAGACATACTTACTGTCTTACTTATGATTTTTCACTTGACACAAATATAGGCTTCAACGTGCACTATATAAATTTCTAACAGATAGAAATTGTTCAATTCTACAAAGAGAAATTCAGTTCCACAAAAGCTAATATCTAAAAGTTTACACAACCTATTGTGCACTTTTCAATAAGCAATGTACTACTTCAACTCAGATGCCAATCAGTTCAAATTGTCTCTCTAATAATCACTAGCAACAATTGTTCAAAGTTTGCCACTATAACAATACTCAAATGACATTTTTAACTGTCTAAAATATCCCGGCGTGGGCACCCACTCTTGTCACTACCCCTATATTCAGGATTTATTAAGTCTAGAATATTAAGGGTGAACTTTATGCTCAGAGGCTGTTGGGTGAATAATGGTATAATAGCAACCTACGACCTAGAACAAATGAGACTGTGATTCATATAAAGATATAATATAAAATAACATTTCAATCAATAAATGCAATTCAAAGAAAAGAATCTTATCTACCTATTTGTGGCGTATTAATTATAATAATATTATGTTTATTTCTTATCTTTCCACATCGTCCTTTCTGGTGGATGTAGAAATGCTTTTCACTTCCGCGGGAATGGATTGAAGGGAAAGTTGAAGAAGGTCGCGATCTTCTCAATTGCCGTCAGTCCAGATTTCTCGGTAGTTGCTTGTCGATGGGTACTGTAGCTTGAAACAGTAACCCAGCGTGTTTCTCCTTCTTCCTCGGATTTTGTCGAGCATAGGAATTCACCCGTCGCTCAACCGATTCTTCCTCCTCGTCTTGCTGCAAATGTTTCACCACGGATCGCTTCAGAGTTCGATCCCAACTTCAACGTTCGACCGATTCGCAAATCGTCGCCAGTTAGAGTCACACTGCTTCGCACAGTTCACTCGCTTCGCCTCGGAACTTCGCTTCAAACGTCTCAAAGTTCGACAGTGGGACAAGTCGACAACGTGTCGCTTTCCACACCCATAGATCAAGTTCCAGATATTCGAATTACCAACGATTGGCTCCGTATTTGCCGACAGACGCCATCGTTCGAAATATCTTTTCGACCATCGCCTTGCTCAGCTCCATCGATGACTGCCTGTCGTCTGCTTTCGTTAACGCTGCTTTCCGCCGCTCAGTAATGTTGAGTCAATTGTTGTAGCGCATGTTCAAGAATTGTTGTAGCGCTATTATTATTATCTAACTTAATGCCACAAGTAATATTACTTATAATCTACAATACGCCACATATTGTCTAGCTTAATTCTTACCTACATTAATCATTATACATAGCATTGTTTAATAGGTTTTGTTTGGCAAGAAGCATTCAACCGCTACAGTTTTGTCCATAGAATTTGTGAATTAGTCTAAATAGCAGCTAGGCCTATAATAGGTATAACAATACCAGGATTAGTGTACGGTACAATAATTGTGCTTGATGATACAATCCTTGGCGGTTCAGAGATGCACAAAAGCATTGGACAGAGTACGGTGTAGCCTAGCACAATACAAACGCCTAGTAATTAAGTAGCCTAATTATCGTGTCACCAAGGCAATGCCCGAAGAATATTATATCACAATAATTACTTAATTAGTGAGCGTGCTAATGAGATGACCCGAAAAGGATCTAATTGCTAGGTGTGTTAATTGATGCGAAAAGGACTTAATTATTGGGCGGGACGCTGGATCGATAAGACCTTACTTTGTGGGCTGTACGTGTTATAGGGCCTACTGATATGGATTTATTTAGGACTAATCGTTGTGTGACTTATGCTGATGTTGGACTTTGAGTGCACCCAATGACGACTCATATGAGGCTGAGTCACCTATGCATTTGCTTATTCGAACGAACTCTCAGATCTTTCCAGGTCTAGGAGTCGCACCCAACGCCATTTCGTACACCTGAAACTTATAAGTTCACCTTTGGAACAGTTTGTAACTTTGTTCAAATCTAATGAAAATCCTTGAGTGGGACGAGAGAATGAAGAATTCATAGTCCTGCCACTAGGCTAAGTGTCGTAGCCTCCCTCTCCTTCCTTGCTTCCTCTACTCCGTCTATTAGGCCTATTTCTAAAAATAATATTCCTTGAGATGAGAATTATTGTAATGTTGAAATTTTGAGACTCGCGAAGTTAAAATTTATGGTAATTTGTTAATATTAGCTTTTTAAATCTTGAAAATTTGAAAAATTTAAATTCTGCATTTCCGAAAATTCTAAATATTGTGAACTTAGACACCTAGAAATCTTGGGAATCGTCCATTGACCCATCACTTCCACTGCTTCTCCTTTCCTCCTCCAATGTTTCACATAGGCCCTATATGCAACCTCCTCTGCTTGTCCACTCGATTCCACTCAGACTATGGTAGGCCTAGAACCTGCTTCTAAGCCTTCTATTAATGGAAATTTGCGGCGTTTGAGTTGATAGGCCTACTGCCCGTGGAACGGTAGAAACGCAGGAAGAATAAATTAAGCCTTATGATTGAATGCGCCTATTTATGTAGCACTATATGCGCCTGCGATGGCAACATTTTCGTTATTAATCAGTAAAGAATAACCTTCACGTATGCAATATTTTCAGATTTTCTCTAACAATTAAGTTATCGTTCATTTAGTTAAAATGGATAATAAAACAATAATAATAGTGCAATCAAAATAATATTCAGTTGGCCTATCCATAATATTTATTATAAAAGTATGTACAATTATTTGTAAAGTATTAAATGTGATATGAACTAATAGCGCTAATGCAATCCAAGCGTATGATCGCTTCAATTGTGTGACGTCACAAGGCGTAGCTTCAGGTCGCCATTGCGTTTATTTCTTGTCAAAGGTGCACAACATCGCCAGTCGCAAAACCTTCTTCAGTTACACCTTGTTGTAAATAGTAAATTGGCTATACTCTCGCTACATATAATAAAGCTGGAATAGCTTCCCTTCAGATTGACTCAGAATTTATCTACAAATATCTTTTGGTTTTTAACTTGTTGAATCCGTTTCAAGATGCGACGTTTCTAATTGTTAGTGTTCAGTTCGTCTGGTAACTAATAACAGCTGTCCTCAGGCTACATCATGCCTAAGAAGCGACGTTCAACAGACGCCAATGATGACGACTACACAAATGGAGGCTCGGATAGTAAGTTGATATATTGCTATGATGTTTTTAATATTCGGCCTACCATCATAGATTACTATTATTTATATAATTCAGCGAGTTTTTAGGCCTGATGATTAATGGACACTTGTAATGCTAAAATCAATAATTCAAATACCAGAGCGAAACAAACGTCTGAAATGCTTAAATCATTAGACCTACTTGATTAGCTCTTTACGAGGTGATAATATAATTATTATTATAGCCTTGTAGGCTAATCAGTGGCGTATCCGGGTTTAAGCACCGGCGGGGGAGCAAGCCAATGAAAGCAGTGCCGTTGATAAGCTAGGCTTCGCGAATGCCTTTGCAAAAAGTTGTCGGTCGAGCGGTTGTTGATTTGCCAATATCATGTAGGCCTTATAAACAGCTGAAAAAATTGCCATAATTCAAAGCGATGACGTCACTTGAAAACTTCATTAAGCCTTCATTGTCGATTGTATCATTGTTGATCATCATTTGTGGCGCATTGGATAGGTCTAACACACTGGCTTGGAGATCAGTAGAGCCGAGATCGATTCCCAAAGCCTCGTAGAATAGACATGCTTTGTAGGCTGCTATTATAGCGTCGTTGCATGTTAGTAGTTAAGATTTATGTCAATTAAGATAACTGCATAGAGCTGTATACGGCAACCGACTGCGGTTTGTCTACCGGATTGCTGAACACAAACGAATAAAATTATATAGTCTATATTTAGATACTCTCACCACTGCTAGCTGTTCAATGTTTACATCGAAGAAATGATAAGAGAAGCATTAGAAGACACAGAAGAGGGAATAAAGGTGGTAGGTTGATTCGTGAAGGCTTTGAGATTTGCCGACGATCATGCAATGCTAACGGGCAAGGAAGACGACCTTCAGAAGACGATGAACAGATTAAACTCAGTCTCTGTAGAGTTCAGGATGAAAATTAACATAAAAAAGAAGAAAGTGATGAAGATCAGTAGAAAATAATTATCAACGATGACGATAACAATTCATAGTCTGAAATTTGAGCAGGTAAAGGAGTTCTACTATCTGGGGAAACTGATCACATGCAGAGGATGCAAGATGCCACAGGGAAGTCAGGAAGCGGATATCGATGAGTAAGGAGGCTTTCACGAGGAGGAAAGAGCTTTTAAGAGGAGGAATGAGTAGAGACCTCAAGAAAAGGCTGATCAAGACGCTCATATGGAGTGTATCTCTGTATGGATCTGAAACGTGGACCATGCATGGGGAAGAAAGGCATCTAGGCGATTGGAGGCCTTTGAGATTTGGTTATGGGGATGATGGAAAGGATTAGCTGGATGGAGCACATAACGAATGAGGAGGTGCTACGGATGGTGGGGGAGAAAAGAGCGATAATCACCACAGTATAAGGAAAAGACAAAGAAACTGGATTGGTCACATGCTGAGAGTAAACACCCTTATGAGGGAAATAATAGAAGAAAGAATGGAGGGACGTAAAGGAAGAGGAAGACCTGTAGACAGAAGCTTCTGGACTGGATGATCCGGGAAGGATATCAACAGCTGAAAGAGGAGGCTCAACGACGAGAGGAGGTGGTGCTATCAGACGTACAAGCCTGATGATGATGATGGTGGTGGTGGTGGGGGTGGTGATGATGATGATGATGATGATGATGATGATGATGATGATGATGATGATGATGATGATGATGATGATGATGATGATGATGATGATGATGATGATGATGATGATGATGATGATGATGATGATGATGATGATGATGATGATGATGATGATGATGATGATGATGATGATGATGATGATGATGATGATGATGATGATGATGATGATGATGATGATGATGATGATGATGATGATGATGATGATGATGATGATGATGATGATGATGATGATGATGATGATGATGAAGACGATGATGAAGACGATGATGACGATGATGATGACGACGACGACGACGATGATGATGATGATGAAAATGACGAAGAAGAAGAAGAGTTGGTGTCACGCGTGTTGTGTGTTTTACAATTCTGATAGATTCAGTAAATGTAAGATGTTTATGCGAGAGCTCGACCCGACCCACTGCGCATGCGCACACGCCATATGGTTGAGATGTCGAAATGGCTTATTCCGCAAAACTGACTGCATCTATACGATCAACAGTCAATTGCACAAGAATGCCACAGTGGAAAGCGATGTTAAACGGGCATCTATATACTGCCATCCAGGTTGTTAATCGGTTGTGGTCGAATAAAGGCGACGGCCCATTTTTGGAAACTCTCCATATTTTGGAAAATGATCTTAGACTGATCGCCCGCTTCGTTGCTCCACCCCAGCACTGCCTCTGCTTGTAATACAAAGACTCCACTCATTAATTGAGAATATTAATAACACTTATAGGATAATGTATACGTACTTTTTTGTAGCTGTACATGCCAAAGAGAGGAACAATAAAAGAGTCAGACTCGAACCGGTGCGAGAGACAGCAGTAAGTTATATGGCTTTAGGACTACTACGTGCACTATTCCAAAATCTTTTGGGTTAAACTTTGGTGGTGTATTTATTTTTTTTTAGTCTGAGATTTATCTGGTTTATTTCTCTATTCTAGTAGTTTTATTTTACTTCGATGTGAAAGGACAGATTTGACGCGAATAGCCTATACAACAACGTAGGCTATCTGTTAAAACTGGTTCTAAACACAAGATAAAGCCGATTTTGCACTCCTTTGAGACGCCTTTGCGATGGTGCCATCTTAGCGAGTCTTGCCTGTGTGTCTTCGAACATTGACTATTGTATCATGTTGATGTCAATGTTGCGTATAACTTCTGGCGGCTAAGTCAAGTGAATCATCAATCGCGACTCCCGGCTTGCAAGACGCTCTAAATTGGAATTGTAAGGGAATATTCGAATAAAAATGAGGACAAAACACTAGTTGTCACTAACAGAGAAAACGTTCATGCAGTATCTATAGTCTATTCTTCCGCCAAGCAACGAAAGTTGACGATGATGGGTAACGCATTGCTTACCAGCATACCTTATGAGCAGCCGAAAAGGAAACTCATATATATATATATATATATATATATATATATGGCAAATGCAGGTGACACACAGTGTGTGCTTAGTATTAATAGTTCTGGAGAAGTGTACGAAAGACTTGATTATTTTCTTTGTGTTTTACCTATTATAGTTGCATGATCTACCGATAGAGATGCTCGAGCACATCATCGTTAAAGTCGTAGCTATGGAAGTGGAAAAGATGAAGCTAGACAAAAGCGAGTGGAAAGAAGCAGCTGAGGTGGTGATAAATCGCCTTCGAACCGTCTGCTCCCACTGGAGCAACATCTGTGCGACCAAATATTTTCGAAATGAAGTCCACAGAATTCTAGACGACACTGGTTAGTTCATGTTTATTTTGTCTGCTCTGTAACGGGTTACGGGTTGCAGTTTGTCATCCCGATTGATAATCAACGTATATATATAATCATATAATTATACTGACTGGTTATTATGTAATTTATATCAGTTTTGGTGATAATTAGAAGTTCACCAATGTGTACGACATATGCGAGGACCAGCATTTGCAAACACTGTCGTTGCGTGAGTTGAGGAGCCCCTGGTCATGTTGGTAGCTCCATACTCTTCCCTAGACTTCTCAGAGAGAGAGCTCTGCTGCGAATAAGCTGGTTCACTTTTGCCATCAAAATTAATAGATCCAGGGTGATCTTGTTTACCATTTCGCTGCTTTTCCTTGACCTGTGGTCTGTTCACCTCGATTATAATATTACCTCATTACTTTTTTCTATTCTACACAGAAACTTGTGTTGCGCGGCTTCCACTAATTTCATATCCACGTTTCAGGGTTCTTGCTTTTTCAAGTTCAGGGTAGGCTACAATGTACATTATACCATGAAGTTCTATGTGCCTATGTCAAGTGAGATTAAGTAGAAGTTCATGATTAAAGTAGCATGCATAATAATCAATCGTATAACTACGTTTTAATCTTGAGTATTCGATGTCACCTCATGAGGGAACTTTATTTTATGTAATACCTTTCGTTTCTTTTGTACGTTCATTTTTAGAGCAGAGCACCACGCGGCTGGAGATCGTACATCAGTCGAGCGTCGACATGGAGGACTGCGTGGCCCTTGGAAGAACCATGTTCGCGTTGGGTCATCGCAGAGGGGGAGGACAGTTCATTATGGTGATCGATCGTAGTAGACTTGACGAGGCGCAGCGCATACATGAACTTCCTGCCCTCATTCGACCGGTGAACTTGATTACTTGTAGCGTGTCAAACTGCGTGTATCTACTGTATGCCAAGGACAGCTTCTTCTACGTCCTCAGATTGTCCAATGCTGCAAACTTTCAGGGTGAATTGACCACGGTGGTGAGCGATCTGAATCTCTCTTACGATGCCTCGATGTCTGTCACTGATTCCGGAAACCTATTTATTCTGTCGAAGCACGCACCAACCACAATGTCCATCTACGACCCTAACGGTTTAAAGCTACGTTACTTCAACCTGTATCCGATCTGGAATGAATTCAGAGAAGTTTTCGACTCTCTACCTATTTCGGAGTCACGTGCACTTATTGCTACAAGTATGGGTTACCGTCAATCAGTTGACCTTAGAATATACTCGTTCGCTGCGGAATTAATCTACAGTTACATGTCAACACTGAGGTCCTGTGTGGCCATTGCCAGAGCCGATTCGCGAGGCCGAATCCTTGTCATTAGTCACGACCGGCGTTTGGAGCTGCTCGATAGTCGATTGGACCCTGTCGCATTCATGCTTCCGCCCCAGTTAATGAGTGGTCCATCAATCTTGGATGCGAGGATGGCCTACAACAAAGAGCGAGGCGAAGTGATTCTGAGTGTAAAGTACTGCAATGAACCGAACAAACTCATGATTCTGAATTTCATCGAGGAGCTAAAGTGATTCGACGTGACTTGGACGGACTAACATTACTCATGGTTTATCTTGTTGGCCTACATGATAATTCTTCCTTGTCATAAAGTTGTCAACTACCACCGGTACATTAAGACCTGTCACTGGGAAACGTAGATAAATAGAACTTAAATTTGACCTATTTAAACATTATTCCCGTCGGTTGCGCACGATACTGTTAGTTAGATTTCAAATGTAAAATGTGTGTATATAATGTATATATATATATGTGTGTGTGTGTGTGTGTGTGTGTGTGTGTGTGTGTGTGTGTGTGTGTGTGTGTGTGTGTGTGTGTGTGTGTGTGTGTGTGTGTGTGTGTGTATAATGCCGTCGACCGTTCGATGATTTCCAGATTGTCGGTCGGAAGTATAGAGGAACAAAGTTTGGATGTTTGTAAATATTTTATTGATTTTATAATTCTTATTTTTGGAGTCTGGCTCTGCTCGAATGATGCAGAGGTGAAATAAATTTGGTAAGATCTACGAAGTCTTCAATATAGAGTTTTAACAAACGAAAGCATTCACTGAACGCGTCAAGTCGAGATATTTCATTTCATTTTAATATGCACACGCAGAGCCAAGTCTATGTATAGACATAATGTTAATAACTCTGCTGCAAACAGCATTATGTCAGCATATAAATTATTATGCCTAATGAGACCCTGTTTGAATTCTTCGGATTTTCCTACAGTCGATAGTGTCATTTCAGTCTGCGAACGAGTATTATTGAAATCAAAGACACTTCTCTGACATTGGATACAATTATAAATTCGAAGTGAGGGAATCATAAATAAACATCGCAATAAATACAGTAGGCCTATGCGACTGCCAAATTCCATCCCTACCTACATGTGACTACCATCTGTGGTAGTGCCAGCCAAAAGCCTGGAGATCGTAGGAGGGTGACGATAATCATCTTTGTGGTAGCGCAGGGTCGCAAAATAGCAACTGCAGTCCAAGCAACAACTAAATCATTAAGCTTATATATTTTTATATTTGTATATGCTTGATCCACTGATCGTTCTCATAATAAAATTATTACATGGCAAATCAGATTCTTAAATACACGTATTTATTTATTTCTCACATTTGCCATAGTGCCCCTTCAAGCTTACTACTCAGATGCGCTCCCGAAAACAGCGCGGACACTAAATCTGAGTTTCCCGCCGAAGCGCAAGAGCAATAAAACTTGCGAGTGAAGGACTTTCTCAAGGTCCCGGCGCAGCGGCTTGAGTTGGATTCGAACCTGACTTCAAAACACCGAAATCACCACCACAACACCGTGTCCCATAAATTCTCCGTTTGTTTCGAAGGCGTGTTTGTTCGTATATGCTTTGGCTGTATAAACCGGGATGAACTGTATTCGTAAGATGCTGCTCGAATCGGCTGCGGCGACAGGCAATAGCATCTCTCGAATGGTGATGCGGACGGAGGATGGATATGCAGGATGTTTTAAGTCTTTAAGACAATGAGCAGGTTGAAATTTCAGGGGGTGTCAGAGGGGAGAACGGAGTGTCCATTTCCTCAATGATTCAGTCTGTCTTCCAATGAAGACATTTTCCCAGAGACATTTAATTCCCTTATTCTGCTTCGACTCTCTTCCTCCTTGCGCACTATGCGCACTATTGTCTGCGCGCATTTGTCTGCGTGCAATTGTCTGCGCGCTTTTGTAGTGCGCGCATTTGTTACGGCGCCGAATTTGGATATGCATGTATATAAGACATACGTTTAAATAGAATAATCTAAAAGTCAAAATCAGCAATTTAATTGTCCTGAGCCGATTTTTGGCGACCGAATAAGCCTATGTTCAGTTTATTAACTACTAGCTGGGGTACCCGACGTTTCCCGGGAAATATATGATTTGCCCGGCTCCCGGCCAATTCCTTGCTTCCCCACCCTCACTGCCGGATACCCAAGCGCCCGCTCCCCCAACCCACCCCAGCCCACCCTACCCGACCCCGCCCCTTCCCACCCCACTCCACTCCACGCCTCCCCACCCCACACCTTTCCACCCTACTCCACCCCACCCCACCCCACCTCACCTTTCCCAACCCTTTCAGATATTACTTCGAATAAACACAATGAATAGTGAATAAATAGTTATCACAAATAATATTAGGTAGGCCTACTCGTCATTCCAGAAACTTATTTCTCTTAATATAACAATTGACAATAATAATAATAAGAGACTGTCTTAGCCATTTAACAGCGATCTGAATTATTCCCAGTCAATTATAGGAAACCTACGTTATTGTCATGGGCACCCTCACATATCGGCATGAGGAGCACTTGCACCCACCCTTCCTGGAAACTCCTTCCTGCATATTTAACTACTACTTTTTTTATTTCCTCACGCTAGAGCACTAATAATACAAATGACATGCAAAGTAAAACAGAAACTTTATATTTATAAAGTTTCCATGAAAAACATTCATGTGCTTAATTTCCTGCTCAGCAATTTTCGAGGTCTTGCTAAAAATTAACCACGAAGTACCCCTCCTACCAAAATGTCTGGGGCGCCCATGGCTGTCGTCGCAAGGGTGTTAAAGAATAAGAATGAGTTGAAGAATGTTTTGGGTTTAAAATGCCAATACTAACAGAAGCAAGTGTCAGCCCTGAACGTGAGCCTCCAGTTTTCATTGTTGGATTAAACATCAACACACTTCTTTGGATTCCTAGACGGCCGGAAAAAAATCCTCGTTAAAGCAAAGACTCATAAAATTTGTAACAGCTATAAATGAATGGGTAACTAAAATTTCATTGACCCATGTGTCTTGCCGACTGGTACAGACTGCCGGCTGTTGCTCCCCCCCCCCAATCAAAATACATTTGCTCAATAATTTAAACTTCTATAATAGGCCTAATTAATGTCGTGCGTAACCTAAAGGCTTTTACTCCAATGCTTACGACTTTCGCTAATTGACACATACTTTCAACCTTCACATTCCTCTTCCTTAACCCATGCACCCCCGCAGATTCAGTTCACCATCCACTGGCGGCACATTTCCCCCACCCATTATTTCTGGTCCTGTCCGCTGGTCTTTCATACACCCATAGTTTCGATTGTGGATGCACATTTCCCCCACACAATTCTCTATCAGTCGGTGAGTCCTTCGTCTCTTATGTTACTCCACAGTTCGCACACTCCTCGAATGATGGGTTGGTCTGGTGGTGTGGTGTGGGGGATGGTCGTGATGGGGTGGGGTGGTGTTCGTGTGGTGGTGGTGGTGGTGGTGGTGGTGGTGGTGGTGATGGTGGTGAGGATGGGCATCACACACTCAGCGTCTGCAGCCGCATTCTGAAACGATGAAGTCGTCGAAGACGGAGATGGACAGACGATTCCTGTCGCTGTAGTGAAGGACGCTCAGTGACTTCGCTCTGACCGGACCACAACATTCGCTGAGGCCGAGAGACTGCAACCCACAAACAAAATGAACAATTATACACGTCAGATCAGATATACAGGGTCAGGATTTAAACTTTAAAGTGGGTGGGAACGCGTGGGAACGGCGTTCCCACTGCTCTCGAACTTTTTGGCTTGCGTTCGCACTGCTCATCATGATGGAACTCCAAAACACATGCATTTCAATACAATTCTTCATCAGCGTTCCCACTGCTCACAATCAGCGTTCCCACTGCTCGCCCAAACCACTTTAACCACTGTACAGGGCTATGGTAAAGCATGGTAAGATATCTAGAACATAGAGCAACACGTCAGATGGGGCAACGGTAAGATTAAGGGTATGATACATGTAGAGCAAGGTAAAAAAAAAGTCAAAGCCTAGAGTAATGTGAGGTATGATAAAAGGTAAGGTTACAGATGAGGTAAAATGTACAGAGCAAAGTAAGGCATAAAGGATTAAAGGTGGGATCAAAAGTACTTAAGGTAAGAAGTACAGCATAGAGAATAGGATCAGATATGGTATAAAGGTACAAGTATACTAGGCAAGAGGTAGATCAAGGTAAGGTACACGGTGAAAGGTAAAAAACCCGTCAAAGGTGAAAAGAAGGAAGAGGAGGAAGAGTGCAGTTATAAGGTAGAGCAACAGCTATGGCTGGTTTCCGTAGATTTCATTCAAAGGAAAAACGTATTACGCGGCGCCTTCCTATATCTACGCACCGATATGTTTATGGTTTCCGATCAAAGCATGTAGTAACACTCTCGCTCTTTTGAAGTTAGCCGCCGCTTTTGACATCATAGATCATTGTATTCTCCTACAGCGCTTGGAGGTCTGCATTGCTGGTCCCTCTCTCTCTCTTGGGACTCCCGCTCGGTTGAATCCACTTTCCCCCTCTCTTTCCCTCCACTATGGACGCGCACAAGCTGGTATCTGGATCGACGTACACTCTCTGTACTCTTTAATCTCCCGCAGGGATCTGTCCTAACCTCGATTCTTTATATTCTTTGTGCAGATCAATCATCTACGACTGACTGGCAACGTATCTGCGGGTCTTCGCCTTGCATCACGTTCTCTATATATTATACCTCCGCGGCGCGAGACTTGAAACTTAGTCTATTATGGAAATGGATAGCACAACGACCTTATATAATGGCTAGCACTTGTTAATCATGTCAAGAAAATGTAACGCGTACCAGTCACGCTCATCTCCGTCAGATCATTCGCTCTGTGTTTGCGCCATTCATTTCCTCCGGAATCGATTTGAAGAATGCTGTCTATTCAAGACCTGGGTTCCTATCTTACCTTGACCTTGCACAGGTAGTATTGCTCAATGCCTCTGCTCGCCAGCTTGGTGAAATGTAAGATTGTAAAATAATAATAAAGGAATAAAGGTCGGGACAGAAGAAAGATTTCTAAGTTACCGTTTGCATTTTACAATCTCTCTTTAATATTATGGTCGCTACTCTAGAAGGTAAGAAACATTACGTGGTAGGCCTATGATTGATAGGCGGAAAGTAAAAGATAAGGGAATCTGACGAAAAGCACGTTATGGGTTATTAAAAAATCAGATGATAATTACGAGGTATAAATATTTGTTTTCATTAAATAAATTAAGTCTGGTGACCCATCAATAATTACCAGAATAGCTTAACGAAAAGCGAAAGAGAAAGTAAAAGTGAAAGTGAAAGTAGGCAACCTTGAGATCGGCTGTGAATTTCCCGTTGACCGTTCTTGTTCCAGTTCTCTTCGAACAGGATCCTCGACAGAATCCGGTTTCGAATCCCTTCGGCTGCACGATCCAGTCGCTCCATCCAAGGTCTACGAAAGTCAATAAAATCAATCGCTTTATATAGCGCAACTGTTAATGGAGCTGCAGAAAGGTAAATTTAAATAGACAGTAATGATGAGGTATAGTCAATAAATACAACGCATGCATTTCCCTATTGAAGGTTTTTTGTCGTATTTCTTGATACTTCTATCTAGTTTCAATTGTATTTTCCATAAAGGCTGTTTCTATTACATTTCCATATAAAGAATGCTTAAGAATCGCATAATTATCATCACCATTCCCACTATTAATATAGCAGTAATAGTAATAATAATTATCATCATCATCATCATCATCATCATCATCATCATCATCATCATCATCATCATCATCATCATCATCATCATCATCATCATCATCATCATCATCATCATCATCATCATCATCATCATCATCATCATCATCATCATCATCATCATCATCATCATCATCATCATCATCATCATCATCATCATCATCATCATCATCATCATCATCATCATCATCATCATCATCATCATCATCATCATCATCATCATCATCATCATCATCATCATCATCATCATCATCATCATCATCATCATCATCATCATCATCATCATCATCATCATCATCATCATCATCATCATCATCATCATCATCATCATCATCATCATCATCATTATCATTATCATTATCATTATTATTCTATGGCAATTTCTAAAGCTAATAATTATACCGAAGTGCTGTATAGTGCAGATGAGATGCTATATATATATACCTGCGAATGAGACGAACATTTTCTCAAGGGAGCAGTACGTCCTCTGACTAAACGACTGGAGGTCCCTTGACCCCCGACCCGACCTACTTCTCCGGGGCGCATCAACCGTCACCACATCGAGGAAGATGGCAGGCAGGGTCGTCGCATTGCCCCCCAACACTACGGCTGGGTCAGTGGGATCTTCATGCATGTCAGGCTGGGCCCCAGACCCCGACGACGAGGTCGGAAAACCGAGAACTGGGGGTGAACCTGAAAGACGAACATCGTTGATTTATATTAAGGTTAGAAAGTATGCATTTTATATAATATATACACACACACATATATATACGACGTATATTATATATAGACCTATAGTCTAGTGGTTAGTGTGTAGGATTCGCGTCTGACTGGTGGGCTGGGGGTTCAACTCACCGCTGCAGAACATATACTTGTCCCCCTAGCCAGCTACAACTAAGCAACAATGTGTACATTGACCACACACTCTCGGTACATCGGTACAGACGGATGCCGATTTTGTGTTCCTCTCATTTCTTTGTTATTCCAGCATCATACACAACACATAATTATACTCAACCATCTGGGGATGGGGGGGGGGGTGGTAGCGCATTGGATAACACGCTGTCGTAATTGCAGTCACAATGAAAAGTAACAATAGTTGTAACCACATAATTATTTACCTGCGACAGGTGATGATGATGAGGATGAGCTGCTGCAGTTGATTCTTTCAAAGATGTCGTATGGATTCGTCGTCTGATTGTTGACCTCTACGGTGACCTTCAGGCCGTAGTTGCGCTGTGGTCGACGCATCCAGTCTTCCACTGCTCCACGGATGTCCAGTCGCATCCAGGTCAAGACCGAGTTCCGATTCATCAACTGACTGCTGATCAACTTTTTTGACTCTAGCACGCACAGTCAATCAATCAATCGATCAATCAATCAGTCACTTAATGAATGAATGAATGAATCAATCAATCAATCAATCGATCGATCGATCAATCAATCAGTTGATCAATCAATCAGTCAATCAATCACTCAATAAATAAATAAATAAATAAATCAAACAATCAAATAATTAATCAATCAATCGATCAATCAGTCAATCAATCAATCAAACACTCAACGCCATAGAATGTTCAATATGTGTGTTTCTGGTGGTTCTCTGTTAACTACGACCTCCGTAGCAATCGTAACCATATTGGTAAAATTTATTGAACCCAAGCAACACTAACGACAGCGAAATCCAAGTATACAATAATCGTAATCGTAATCTCCAAATTTCTAGAGCTCCACTATGAAAGCCAGGCGTAGGGCACCAGCTTATTCACGAGTGCAATAGAAAGAAAAAATAGCAAGGATCTAAACTGCAGATTTGTCAAGTTCAATATTTATATATCCAGCTTAATCTGCTTCCTATTTCTCTAATATACTAGAATTCCATCTATTTCCTTTTGAGTTGATCATGACTGATTAAAAATGAAGATCGATTGTGGCGATAAAGACAAACAAAAGATAAATGTAAGACAATAGGAGATTGTCTGCCACCTTTTCGGTTCCACTTGATTGGTCGCGTGTAAGCGTAGACTGAGATTCGGATGACTGCATCCTCGTTGACCCCAGATGAACTTCTCCCCGTTGTCTTTACGTCATCTGAAAGTGAGACACGAGCGACATCTTTACGACATCATCACAATCATCATCATCAGCAGCAGCAGCAGCAAAATCGCCATTAATCATCATCATCATCGTCGTCATCATCATCAGTCTATTGGTGGTTGTGGTGTAGTAGTGGTGGTGAAGGTATTTGGTGTAGGTGGTGGAGGCGGTAGTAGTAGTGGTGGTGGTAGTAGTAGTAGTAGTAGTAGTAGTAGTAGTAGTAGTAGTAGTAGTAGTAGTAGTAGTAGTAGTAGTAGTAGTAGTAGTAGTAGTAGTAGTAGTAGCAGCAGCAGTAGCAGCAGCAGCAGCAGCAGCAGTAGTGGTAGTAGTGGCAGTAGTAGGAGCAGCAGTAGCAGCAATAGCAATACCAGCAGCAGCAGTAGTGGTGGTATAGCAATGTGAATGTATAATGATCATAAGTGTTGTTGTTGTTGTTGTTGTTGTTGTACATCACCTGTGATGGTTTTCCTTCGAAGTCTAAGATTGGCGACCGTCAGTCGAGTTTCACGATGTCTTCCGATCATTTCGATCGGTTCAACAGAGAAGTAAAGTCTCATTTCTTTCGACTTCTCGTCAGTCCACGAACTGTCGCTGTTGCGAGGCAACGTACCTATATAGAGAAACAGAAGAGAAGTTGATAGAACCATCACCATGCCGAATGGTTAGAGCGCTAGCCTAATCAATGTGTTCCAAACCAGTGAGTTCCTTCTCCATAAACAACCGGGCTCAAACCCTGTCCTTGCCCCCACCCCCGCACACCGGACCCGTCCTTCCCCCACCCGACGTCAGTTTGAGCTCATTTCTTATTTCTGCTTTTCACTGGGTTCAAGTTGCGGCCGCCCTGCACAAGAATAGAAACTTTTGCTTCTAACCTTCAGCTCTGAGACGTTTACGAAACGATAGGACCTTTTTTACCAACGCCAGAATCCTCTGCCAGTCAGTCAATCCGGAACGCTTACAGATCCGTGTATACGTAGATCCGTGACCAAATGTGGTAAACATACCAAGTGGTTCATTTCGGGCAGATGTTTATCATCTGCTTTGCTCCCAATCAGTGACTCGGATTATGAAGAGCGAATACCGACCGCATACTAACAATGTATGGATTAAATTTTGGACGCCTGTCATCATAAATTGAGTGAGAATGAAGTCAATAACAACAGTGCATAGGGTGCAGTGTTGCGAAAATGGTTTAACTGCATGTACAGAATGGTTTGGCGTTACAAGACTGACCTACTTATATATAAGGAACGGTTTTGCGTTGCAAGACTCACCTACTTCTGTAGAATGGCTTGGCATTACAAACAGACGTGTACTTCTAGACAATGAATTGGTGCTACAGTACTGACCTACTTCTGAAGAATGACCTACATGTATTTCAAGACAACGGTTTGATATTACAAAACTGATCCATAATTATGCTTCTAAAATGGTTTGTTGTTACAAAATTGACCTACTTCTAGATTATATATCTGTCTGGGAAATTAGGAAGATAGTTTATGACTCTGTCACTGCTCGTACTTTAGTAGTGCCAGTCCTGCATCTAAGAAAAGCAGGAGGGAGAAGGACACTAATCCTCATTGATATGACATAGTGTCGCAAAAATAGTAACATTGTGTAACAAGCGGCAAAAAGGTCTGGTCCAATCCTTCAAAATTATTATCCAGCTAAAAATACTTTGGAACAAATTAAGGCACGTGGAAACTGTTTAACAGGCTTCTGATTTTAACATGAAGAGCTGTCCATGTTTATATATATTTATATATACATAAATGGAAACGATATATATATGTCTTTTTTCTGCATGTGCCGACGATGAGGCTTTAAAAAGTTGTAGTCTCCATATCGTTCTGTTCTTGGTTTAATCCAAGACTTCTCTCATGTCCTGATTGTGCTGTGTCCTCAGATCTTCCATCATCCATGTCTTTGTCTGTCTTCCTCTGCTTGCTTTTCCCTCTACATGGCGTCCTGGCCATATATGTATATATATATATATATATATTATATATATATAAATATATACATATATAATACAGCGCATATAACATGTATATAACTTAGTGCAATGTATGCTTACACAGCGGCATTATGGTCTGGTATCGTTTGGAGTAGAAGTCTCTCTGGTAGATGGCTCGATCCTGGGTCTCCGTCTGTCTCAACAGTTCCTCGAATCGTTCCTGTTCCTCGCCGGTCAGATTCGTCGACGTCACGTTCGGTCTCCGGCGAAGTCCGAGACGATCAAGGATCTCGTGCTGGATGGCAAAGATCCGGGTCTGCTTCTTCCTGAAACACAGCAAACGACTCAGGTATCGTCATCGTCTCATTGGTAAGCAGAGTCGTGCATGGATTCGATTCCCGCGCATGCAGTGGCATGGGCGGAGACTTATGGGGAGACAGAGGACGGTCCCCCTCAATGGATGTGATATAGGGACGGCCCATGCATTTGTCGCCCATGCGCAGTGGCTCAATTCAGTCTCAGGATTTGTTAACATTGAGCAATGAATGAATTAATTAATTAATTCATTCATTCATTCATTCATTCATTCATTATATTTGTAGTGCGTGCTGCATGGCAGCAACGAAATGACTATAGCACCATGCTGGATGTCGGGGATTTGCGCAAGTATATATACATAGGCTAAGCGGTTGCAATGTATATACGATGTAATCGTAATCTCCAAACTTCTAAAGCGCTACTCGAAAGACAAGCGCGGGGCACCAGTTTATTCACGAGCGTTGCGTTGAGACAAAAAGGATTGTCCGTAAGAGTAGGTGTCCAAAGGTGGTATGGGTCGAGTTACCATAGGATCAAAGAAGACGGAGCACTTATTAAAGCGGGTATTGTTACTTAGGCGGGTTGCACTACGCAATAAATTGCATTAGGCCTATCAACACAGTAGAATGCAATATAACGCGACAAAATGGAACACAATGTATACTAAAATGAATTTAAGTGAAAACCGGTAGGCCTAAATGGAAACTTCAAAGTAGAAAACTGATCAGCAGCGATGCTCACCAAAAACAATCCATGGTAAAGGTCGAAGTTCAAACGGAACAGATATCAAAGATAATGCGGAACAATAGGCAGGTGCGTGCACGGGAGATTGTTTAGCCGGATGCTTTTGATTTTAACAGGAAGATTATTAGTCTGTGTTACGCAGAACCAACAACGGAGGAACTTCTGCTCTGAATAGCGGACGACCGTAGCCCGAGGGAGACAGAGTGTATGCCACGTGATGCTGCATGCGGCTGATGCATGGCGAAGCACCGACTATAGAGTACTAGTTCAATGGATTGAACTATACCATTGGATTGCAATAGAACCGATACAATACAACTGAAACCTGCACATGAAGCTTTAAGGTTAATGCACGTCCCTGGGTGTGTGTGCGTGTGTGTGTGTATGTGTGTGTGTATGCGTGTGTTTGCATGTGTGAGCGAGTGTGTCAGAATGTGCATGTGTGTGTGTGTCTTTATGTGTGTGTGTGTGTGTGTGTTTGTGTGTGATTGCGTGTATGCATGTGTGTGTGTGTGTGTGTGGTGTGTATGGATGTGCATGTATGCTTGTGCGTGTGTATGTGCATGTAGGTTTATATTGTGCATAGAAGCCTAGAAGAGAGACTGAGAGAGAGAGTCACAGACAAAGAGAGAGAGGCTGACAACAACATTGAATGATACAGGGACAGAAGCAACAACAGAGGTACACATAGAGGTACATATTATCTTGACCGGGTCTTGCGCTCTGCTGCACGCCTAATTGGGCAAATCCCTAAATATGATCATGTCTCAAACTACATGCTTGAGGTACTTCACTGGCTCCCTATTCGCCAGCGTATCGAGTTCAGGGTAGCTGCATTGGTATGGCGATGTTGTCAGGGCCTTGCCCCAACTTACCTCCGTGAGCTATGCAGCTTTACATTGGGTATCCAAGGACGTCGTCAGCTACGCTCTGCTGATAGGGGAGTCCTCTTAGTTCCTTTTGCTCGTACTACTACCATGAAGAATCGAGCCTTTTCTGTGGTTGGACCAGTGGTCTGGAATGGCCTTCCTTTTGAGCTACGCCTGCACACTGGGACTCTACCAGGATCCTTCCTTACTAAACTTAAAACTGTTCTTTTTGTGCGCGCTGGAGTCGGGAGCGCCTCTGAGTAGTTTTTTCTTGAAGGAGCGCTATATAAATGTCCGAATGAATGAATGAATGAATGAATGAATAGACAAACGACATGTATGGTGGCGAAGAACGAGAGAAGAAGAAAGGAAATAAAGAATGAGAAGATATATTTAGCACAAATTGAGCTATATAAATTATAATAATAATATATATAATACATATATATAATATCTGTGTTTCGCTCTCCCTCTCATTCTCCTGATGTATATATATATATATATATATATATATATATACATATATAATATTCCTTTTACCGCAACTTACTTTTGTTTGTCTCTGCCTCTCTCTGTTCCTGTATCATCGACTCTGTTATCTCATATATATATATATATATATATATATATACATATATATATATATATATATAGACCTGCATATATAATACGTATAGTCGTATATAATTATACATGTATATAAATATTATAGGCTAATCTATTATATATAGAGAGAAAAAGATAGCCAGACAGACAGAGATGAAATGCGAGACACGATATATATATACACATATATATAATTATGTGTATGTATATATATATCATGGAGATGCTATTTTCTATTTCTTTCTTAATTAAAGTTCGGTTCATTAAGAAATGAAATGTGATCCGGAATTTCAAGCAGTTTATTGAGAATCGTAGAACCGTGAGAGAGGAGGTCTGAGCATCGCAAGGAAGAGGAGGAGGCTGAGAAGGAGTGCAGGGAGGAGGTGGAAGAGGAGGAGATACAGTGATGGAAAAGGAGGATAAAAATGGAGTGACGATGGTAGAGACCAAGGATGAAGGGTGGAAGTGGAAAACATGGGGTGGAGGCTGAAAAAGAGGACGAGAAGGTTGGTTGGTGGATGGATGAAGAGAAGGAGAGGAGGAGGAAGAAAATGGGAGAAGGAAAAGGAGGAAAAGGAGGAGGAGGAAGGGGCGGAGGAAGAGGAGGGGGAAATGTGGAAAAGGAGAAGGTGGAAGAGGAGGAGGAAGCGGAGGAAGAGGAGGTTGAGAATGGCGCAGAGGAGGTAGAGAAGGCTGAAAAGGTGTTATAAAGATAAGAAGGATGAGGAGGAGATGACAGAGCAGGCGTCGAATGAAGATGAGAAAAAGGCGAATCATCTCAAGAAAGGTAAAAAGGTTGGTTACAGGACGACTGAAATATTGATGGTGAGGGATGGAAAGGAGCGAAAGCGGAAGATGAAGACGAGCAGAAGAAAGCGGAAGAAGAAGCCATGGATAAATAATTGCTGGCAGGATGTCATGACAGTTTGATGGCGCTCCTTCGTCGTAGATTATCCCCCGACCTGACTCGACCACCCACCGATCCTTCACCCGCCCACCCAACTCAACGAAGGTGGGGGTACTCAGCTCCCTGGAGGCCTTGTGGGCCATCGTACAAGGAAGATGGGGCCCTGGGAAGCAGACACGTCCCAGGAAGAGGGCAGGGAACGATGAGCGTCTATAGTTAAGTGGGTCAGCGACGGGAAGCATAAAGCGAAACGCGACGAGGATATCAGTCGGAGAAGGATTGGTAAGAGTAATTTCGATCCAAATAAATCCGGAATAGGATGGCGGAATGGGATGGCGGTTCCAAATGGTTCCCATTCAGCTCCGTGCACAGCGGATCTGGCACCGTTCCAAAGTTCAAAGCACACCACACACGTGCCGACCCACATATACATGTCAGCGTACAAACGACCTTTGTGCCCTTCTCCCACCTCTTCTACTCCTCTGCTCTTTCCCTTCTCCTGCCTCCATTATACTCCACCAACTTTTCTTAACCAAATCTTCCTTATGACGACCCCCCTCCATTATGTTCTGTGATGATTGTGTTGTCAGTGGCGCAAAGTTTCTGATTAGTCCTTTGATAAAAATGCGCTGTATAAATATATGACGTCATGCGTGTTACCTGTTCCTCATTCATACGATCCGTCTTTCAACCTTCCTTCTTTCCACTCCCACTTTTCCTCATTCCCATCCACTGCATTCCCTCCTCTCCTCCTCTTCCTCTTCCTCCTCTTCCTCATTCTCCTTCTCATCATCTTCCTCCTCCTTCTCGTCCTCCTCCTCCTCCTCCTCCTCCTCCTCCTCGTTCTCTTCTTTCTATCCATTGTGTCTGCACTGCTACTATATACTATATAATGAATGAATGAATGAATGAATGAATGAATGAATGAACAAATGAATGAATGAACGATTGATTGAATGAATTAATGTATTAATGCATACAATACATGAATGAATTAGTTAATGAATTAATGAATTTCCGTAGCAGCAAGAGATTGCGGCGTGGCTAACTCTCGAGAGTGTAGAGTACACTCTAAAACTGAAACTGGTTTCGTTTCTCTGAAGTTTTTTGCGTTCACCCAGTTCTTGTATAGTGAACTGTATGACCTGTTAACCTGCTCAACTGCCGCAGCTGTTCATCACTAACTGGGTTGATACAATGTGTCCCAAGTCCCAACCCCAGGGGTGCCTCGGCATCCAATGATGTATGCCATGCACATTGCACACGATCTAAGTCAGATGACAGATGGTTACAAATAGAAAAGACTTCTAAAATATCGCTGCCGACATTGTCCTTGATCTATTTTTAAACACAAAGTATAATGTTTGATCTTTGAATAGTCGCATGTACTGTGGTGAATGTTGGAAGCCTGGAACGTTGTTCGTCATATAGACACAAAACCAAGACTGAGGCTATTATATTGATTAAAATTGCAGTAAGTTTGTCTTGACAAACACTGTATAAATCGCAACGGATTTACGTTCTGAGTTGGCACACAGGTTGACACAGCGCAGCTTTGCACCTATTATAGCTGTCTATAATTGACTTCGTTTTACTGACCCACGTATTATACATAGTACGTGTCTGTCACCGACTGTCTTAAATTCAGATTATCACCTCAAAGTCAACACATGCATGTACAATTGTGCATGTAGTAGAAGTAACTACTATAGACATTATTCCAGATTACCCAGGAGGCCAATCGACAAGTCTCGCGACTTTGTCAGTCGATAAGCATGCGACTTAGTCGACTAAGTTGTTAAGTCAGTCGCTAACTCATTGAGTCAGTCGGTAATTTCTTAGCAACTGACTCCGAGATCCAGATTAGATTGTGGTCACTGGTCGGTTAGAAATAAGGTACCGGTAGTTTGTAAATCGTGAGTATGTGCATGTTTGCGTGCAAGTTTACATCTTCTAACACGTGTAGGCACAGGGGCGGATCCAGGGGGGGGCAATCCGGCCATGCCCCTCCCCCATTTAGAAATTTCTTTATTTTTTGACCAGCTATTTTCCTCGGAAAATGGACGTACCCCCACCCCATGAGTAGTTCCGTAGGACTTTGACCCCCTTCGAAAATTTCTCTATCCGCCCTTGTGTAGGCCTATCCTTGCTTGCATTTGTGTATCCTTAATGTCTGCGTGTATGACATTGTGTTTTGAACGAATGCATGCATAAAACAAATAATTGTCTACGCGCGCACTTTTGCGTGTGTTTTGTTTGTGGGTGAGTGCGTCCGTGCGTGCGTATTTTTTGTGTTTGCGTGTATCCATGCGTTTGTGTGTCTGTGTGTGTCTGTGTGTGTATGTGTGTTTGTGTGTGTTTGTGTGTGTGCATGTTTGTTTGTGTTTGCGTGTATCAATGCGTTTGTGTGTCTGTGTCTGTGTGTGTATGTGTGTGTGTGTTTGTGT
>OX457041.1:10336198-10431198 GCA_949752735.1 Lumbricus terrestris | reverse complement strand
GTTCGGGTCACGCGGTTTGCTCAGCTGATTACAAGAACATTAGCCGGTTTCATCCATACCTCGCTAGCGATTTTGTTTTGACTGAGCGCCTGTGAATAAGCTGGTTCCCGCCACTTTGACGATCGTCTGTGAAACAGAAATGTTCTGTATAGATAGTTAGATACTGACAATGCGCGTCTGCGCGCTAGAGCTCGGAAGTGTCTGTCCCGAGCCTGAAGTGTGGAAGAGGGCTGCGGGAGCTTAATTATTTCGTCATCGCACAGTGTTGCTGAACTGCAATATCAGCTGCTATTTGCCCAGATATAATTTTTTAGATATAATTGTGAATGAGGATAATTAAATACAGAATTGTAAATATCGATTTACATCTGCTGGGTATATATATTATATAATTATATAATATATAATATATATATATATTTTATATATATATATATATATAGCCTAAAGCAACTTTGCAACGTCAACAGTACTGTCCGCGAAAGCACCGATATCTAAATAACGAATTATTTGTAACTAGCAGCGGTTAATATACGAATGCACGTCCGCAATATATGTATATATATATATATACACGTAACCGGTCTGCTTTGTCCATTTAGGTACCAAGTCAGAATTCGGGGAGGGTAAACGTAGTAGACCTAAACAGACCTCGCTGCGATTCTATTTATATTAGTAATTATAACAATTGTTGAAACTCTGTTTCCGGCGAAGCATCAAGAAATCGCTCCCACTCCCCTATCCCCCCCACTGTAACTGCACTTGCTTGTTGCTGTTTTATTGTGTAGCCTAACTACGATTTACGAGCATGATTATAGACAGTGTCGCCTTCCTCCGTTTTCAACGCTTCAGACTGGCTCTCCCACAGTACGATAAGTGGCGAAGTTATTGTATTGCTGAATAGGCCTATGACAATAATATTTATTTTTAAAATGTGGTATTGTGATTGCTGTCAGCCTGTGACTCTAGTCATTTCAGGGTTGATTCACGCTGTGCTCCCGGAACCGCTTTCGCTCTAAACCTGCTTGCCACCACACCGGAAATTCTGCCGTCTGTCTGTCCCCAGACGTGGCTGGGGAGAAGGGGCGGTCCAAGTGGCAGAGGTGTGTGTGCGTGCGCGTGCGTTTGTGTGTGCGTGTGTGCGTTCGCGTGTGTGATAATAGGCCAAGTACATCGCCCAGATAATGATGGGGACTGTTAGTCGGCCGCCGCCATGTGAGCATGGAGTTGAGACAACTGGGTCAGGTCGAGCACCAAATGAGGTCAGGAGACAGCTTCCTCAGACGTCTGGGTTTGAAGATGAATGGCTGAGATAACGAACGGCTGGGTCGCCAGTCTAACGGACGGCTGGGTCGCCAGTCTATGTCCAAGTGACGTAATTACGAAACAACGCCGCTCTATGCTCAGATGTTTAGTCTGTCCAAATCTGTTTACTCCGAGTGTGCTGACCGACTGACTGACTTATATTATTATTATTCATTCATTCATTCATTCATTATTATTATTATTATTTTTATTATTATTATTATTATTATTATTATTATTATTATTATTATTATTATTATTATTATTATTATTATTATTATTATTATTATTATTTTGTTATATTATTATTATTACTATTATTATTATTATTATTATTATTATTATTATTATTATTATTATTATTATTATTATTATTATTATTATGTGAGTGATTGACGACTGTCCATTCTTAATGCGGTCATTTATATTTCGCTGGCTGATTAATCTAATTATGCATTTACTAAGCACATGGTCACTGGTCAGTATTGGTTCATTCATTCGTTCATTCATTCATTCATTCATTCATTCATTCATTCATTCATTCGTTCATTCATTCATTCATTCATTCATTCATTCATCCATCCAGTCATTCATTCATCCATTCATTCATTCATTCATTCATCCATCCATTCATTCATTCATTCATCCATCCATCCATTCATTCATTCAATTATTCATTCGCTCGTTCGTTCGCCCATTTATTTATATAATTTTAGCAAAAGGCTGATTTACACGATGTAAACGTATTTGTCTTTCACGGATCCTAGACCGATTGCTCCTCAGTCTCATCTTCCTCACCAACCTCACCTCAACTCAACGCTGCTTCAATTCTAAACACATGGAGAGTCTGTCTATTTAATTCTCCGGATATTGATTCCTGTCTATTGACAGTGTCTTGACTAAGCGCCTGTGAAGCATCTGATTCCGGTGACTCAACTTTGTGGGCGTTAAAGAAATCTCTAAATTCCGATCTAGCACAACGACAAAGTTGACGACGACGACTATAGCAACAGCGGTTATGATGACGACGACAAAGATTATGATCATCCTTAGCAGTCGCATTTCATCAATCTGCATTAAATTACCATTAATGCGTTACTCTGATTTAGCTCTAGGGCACGTGACATTCATGTGGAAAGTCACGTGACTCGTATTCCACCACATCTCAATAGACAGATGCGGCGTGGTTATCGGCAACTTATCCCTCTATTCAGCATCCCTCCATCACCGTCGGTTGCAGCGTCTGGTAATCCGGCGGCCGAGTTAGTTCATCTTCACGCATCAATGGAGACCATCAGTGCAGACGCCTTTGTCTGGAACCAAAGACGATGATGACTCAATTGCAGCAGCAGCAGCTGATGTTGATGCTGATGCTGATGCTGATGTTGATGCTGATGCTTGGTCGAGAAGATTCTTGGCAATTATAGTTCTTGTGTCCATCTTTGAGTGCATGGCTGAGTCTCTGTCTGTCTGTCTCTTTATATGTGTGCCTCTGGGTGTGTTTCCTTCTCTGTCCTTATCGCTCTCTCTCTCTCTCGCTCTGTATTTGTCGCTGTCACTCCCCTCTTTCCCTCTCTGTCTGTCTGCCACTGTCTGTCTCTCTCTGTCTCTCTCTGTATCTGTCTCTGTCACTCTCACTCTGTCTCTGTTTCTCTGTCTCTCTCTGTCTTTCACTCTGTCTATGTCTCTCTCTGTCTCTCTCTCTTTCTCTCATTCTGTACCTGTATCTCTGTCTCTGTCTCTCTGTATACTAGTTTAACATCCTCCGGAGAGTATAGCAAGACCATTCTGTATCTACCTTTGTAAGTCTCTATTCGTGTCTATATCTCCCTGTGTCTCGTTCTCCCTGTGTCTCGTTCTCCCCGTGTCTATATCTCCCTGTGTCTATATCTCCCTGTGTCTCGTTATCCCTGTATCTCGTTCTCCCTATGTCTCGTTATCCGTCTTATGCCCCCGTAGACATCGTGTTCTAGATTGAAGACAGCAGCACGTGTTCACACGAACTCGAGCGAAGGGGAAGGGGCAAACGATGAGTTGCGTTGGAACATAGACCCAAGTGTTTGGGGTTATTTGTGCACTTGAGTTTGGGTTCAGTTATCTGGGGCCATTGCTCGGGAAGGGCATTCAGACATTGGGAGATGTAGTAAGTAAGTGAATAAGTGAGATAGAGACAGACAGAGGCAGAGAGAGAGAGAGAGAGAGAGATACGAAAAGAGAGAGAGAGGCAGAGAGAGACGGAAAGAGAGATGAACAGATAGACAGACAGAGAGAAGCAGTAGCAATAGAGGAGCATACAAACAGAGGTAAAGATAAGGAGACAGAGAGGCATAGAGATGAGTCGATCGAAACATAGATATAGACAATAGGACAGAGAGATAGACGGATGGAGAGATAGATCGGTGCAAAGACAAGTAAAGTGCATGGATGTATGGCCGAATTGTCGGACGGACGGACGGATGGATGAATGGATGAATGGATAGATATATGGACGGACGGACGGACGGACGGACGGACGGATAGACGGACGGATAGACGGATTAAAAAGAGAAAGAGAAAAGGCCAGTGGCGAGACTTCGCCACAGACGTTGGTGCAGAATCTTTCGGAAGAAGTCACCACAGTCCTACACAGACAAACAGGTAGACAGACAAAGAGACGGACTGGCGGACAAAAAGATTCTCTCTTCAGAGGTCACTAAGGTCAGCTCGTCTCAGCCAGTCGGTTGCTTATCGTCTGCGGTCATGAATACTTGCAGCACTTGTATAGTCATCAGCATCAGCATCAGCATCATCGTCATCGTCATCATCATCATCATCATCATCATCATCATCATCATCATCATCATCATCATCATCATCATCATCATCATCATCATCATCATCATCATCATCATCATCATCATCATCATCATCATCATCATCATCATCATCATCATCATCATCATCATCATCATCATCATCGTCATCATCATCATCATCATCAACATCATCATCATCATCATCATCATCATCATCATCATCATCATCATCATCATCATCATCATCATCGTCATCATCATCAGCAGCATCATCATCATCATCAGCAGCAGCAGCAGTAGCAGCAGCATCGTAGTCGTCGTCGTCTTCATCATCGTCATCATCATCATCAGCATCATCATCATCAGCAGCATCATCATCATCATCATCAGCAGCAGCAGCAGCAGCAGCATCATCATCAGCATCATCATCATCATCATCATCATCAGCAGCAGCAGCAGCAGCATAATCATCATCATCATCAGCGTCGTCGTCGTTGTCATCATCATCATTATCATCGTCGTCGTCGTCGTCGTATTCATCATCATCATCGTCGTCGTCGTCATCATCATTATCATTATCATCATCATCATCATCATCAGCAGCAGCAGCAGCATAATCATCATCATCATCGTCATCATCATCATCAACGTCGTCGTCGCTGTCATCATTATCATCATCGTAGTCGTCGTCGTATTCATCATCATCATCATCATCATCGTCATCATTATCATCATCATCATCATCATCATCATCATTATCATCATCGTCATCATGATCACCATCATTGTCGTCGTCGTTGTCATCATCATCATCATCATCATCATCCTAGTCATCGTCGTCGTCGTCTTCATCATCGCCATCGTCATCGTCGTCACAGAAAAAGGTGAAGACAGTGTTTTGTGTGGCAGTCTGATAGGCATCATTCGCTCACGTTAGACATTTTCTGGAAGTGAAAATGAAATCACAATTATGGATTTCTACGAGAACTGGAAGAGGAACAAAAAATGATGACAATGGAATCAAATAAGAATAGAGATAGAAATTAATGCTGGAACCAAGATAACAATGATAGTAAAACAGTATAGTAGTTCCGTCTTACATCGCCGCTTCATGCATATAGCTGAGGTGGCTATTGTCACCCTCCTCCTTTATCCTGACGTCAGACTGGCACCACTCTATCAAGGCAGTGGTTTTAAAAAATGCGGCGCTGTGCTACCGTGGTCTGCTCTGGCATTGAACTTCTCTGCTGGTGCTGCTACACTCAGCTGACAAAGCAAACTCTATAGTGTGCCGACTAATTCACGAAACGCCATCTAACGATTAAATGGTCTACGCTGGCATAAATAAGAGGTCGTTTGAAGACGATGGCGGCATTGCCTTTGCAGCAGCAGCAGCAGCAGCAGCAGCAACTTGTGCATTCGTATAGCAGCATCTCAATCGTCAAAGACGCCGGCGGCAGATGAACGAGAGAGAGAGAGAGACTGTTATAGGACAATTTCGGGTTTTATCTGTGGCGTTCCACTTGGACTTCTTAAGAGCGATTACCAGAGAGCGAGACAGACAGACAGACAGACAGCAGGCAGACATACATGCAGACAGACAGACAGACAGACAAAAAGACAGAAAGACAGAGACAGACAGAGATTCAGAGAGAAACAAGCAAAAAAGGATGGGATTGAGTGCAATAAAGCGAACCTGATAGAGACAGAAAGAGGCAAAAATGGCGAAAGAGAAAAACAGATTATCGGACAAAGATTGGGAGACAGACAAACAGACAGACAGACAGACAGACAGACAGATACACAGACACACACACACAGATACACAGACAGACAGATAGACAGACAGAAAGAGAGAGATACTAGAGAGAATTATCTTTTTATGTCAATGATCCTTAGATTTCCGGTCTACTTTCTTTTCTCCCTTTGAACTTGCCGCCAGTCTTCCTCCGCGCCTCCCGCACTTGCACTTCTAAAGACCTAATGACGCCATACACACGTGAGCACACATATATGTATATGTGTGTGTATATGTTTACCTGTATCTGTGCATGTCTGTGTGAGGCAGATAACTGGCTGCTTATACCATAATCGAACGACCTGAAATTTGTCCTGAGTGTTTTTGTGTAGTTGTTCATTTTATCATTGTTACTGCTATCTTCTATAGATAAGCAAAAATGAGCTAAATGAGTTATGTGGCTTCACGCACAGCAAATCTGATTTCTGCAAATGCGCTACAGAAGTGAATAGATCACACACACACACACACACACACACACACACACACACACACACACACACACACACACACACACACACACACAAGCGCAGAAACAGACGCACATACTGTGACATACACACATACATATAGACGTATTTTTTCGTTTCAGTCTCTGTCTATCGCTCTGTATTGCTCTCTATCTGTCCTCCTCTGGCAATGCTTCCGTTTCCTCTTTGTGTCTGTCTCTGTGTCTTTTTCTGCACCTCTGCATCTGCCTCTGCCTGTTTCACTCACTATGCCTTTGTCTTTTACCTCTCTGTCTCTGTCTTTGTCTCTGTCTGTCTCTTTCTGTCTCTTTCTCTTCTCTGTCTGTCTGTCTCTTTCTCTCTGTCCGTCTGTCTCTGTCTGTTTGTCTGTCTGTCTCTGTCTCTTTCTGTGTCTCTGTCTCTGTGTCTCTGTGTCTCTGTCTGTCTGTCTGTCTGTCTGTCTGTCTGTCTCGTCCAGTCTCGAACGTTCTCTGTCAATGTGGGAAGAGCATCACAAAGAAGGACCAATAAAATTCGGACTCCGAATGCCTGGATGTAGTACATACGTTCCACTTGAGGCCACTTGCTTATGCAGCGCCAACGATGTCTGAAATCGTTTGATGCTGCGCCAAAAATTTACAACCGTTCTTGCTCTTGCTCTTGCTCTTGCCATGATATACAGTTCGAAGAACGACTTCCTAGACTTCGTTCTTCAACTGATTCGTCCACTTGTGTCTTTGAAATCGCCCGACACTCCGACTGATATATGGACGGATGCAGTCCTCTGGATGGAATATCGGGTCTTTTCGTTCATCTCCATTCCACTTCACTCCACTCATCCGCAGCTGCTTCTACGAACTGCTCCAGTGGCACTGGAGAAGTGGAGAAGCCCGTGCTGGAAAAATCAGAGGAATAATTATGTGATAGTAGTAGTTGCATCAGTAGCAGCGCTGCTGCAGTCGTATAGCAACAAAGGGGGCATATATTATGACGGAGCAGGAGCGGCATTGGTTGCATCATTGTGGAAGTTGTTGGTTCAGTTATTGGGGCAGCGGCATGCAGGAATGCAGTATGATCATTAAGCAGCACAATTTATTTGCAGAAGAATATGGAGAAAGCTGCGAAAAAATGCGAAAGAGTGGAAGAAGAAGAAGAAGAAGAGGAGGAGGAGGAGGAGGAATAAAAAAGGAGGTGGATGGAAAGTATGAAAGGAGGGAAATGAGAAAGTTATAAGAACGGAAAAGAAGGGAGAAGAATGGGAAAGAAATGATACTGTAAGAAGGAGGAAGAATGGAGGAGAAATGACAAGAGGGAGGCAGACAAGGGAGGAAGGGAGAAGAGAGAAGAAATGAGAAGATATAGGAAGAAGGGAGAAGAAGGGAGAATGGAAAAGAGAATGAGGAAAAGGAGGAGAAGGGCGAAGCAAGCAAAAAAAGGGCTAGGAACTAGGAAGGAGAACGAAGGGAGAAGGGAGAGATTGAGAATGAGGAAAAGTAGGAGAAGAAGATAGAGAAGGAGGGAGAAGAGAAGAAGGAGAAACAGCCCACGCAGAAACACAAGCATATTTAAACTCAAGGATTTACTTATAAAAACTATATAAACAGTCACACACATGCAGTCGCACACATAATATGCTCTTATATATTATATATTATATATTATTATATGTATGCGCTTTGTGAAATGGTAGCGCATATATATATATATATACTAGCTGAATTACCCGGCGTTGCCCGGGAAATTTCGATATTTTGGTCCACAGCCACGCTGACCCCGTTCCCACTTAACCTTTCTCACCCCACCTTCTTCCATCGGCCCCAACCCGGTCCCAGCCTGAGGTGCCTGGCGTTGTCGGTGAAATGTAGATTTTTCGCCCCAACCCAGCTCCCATTGCAACCGCCCCTGCAGGGCGGGTTCGTCACCCTCCGTTGTGGCCAGCATTTGCCGGCGAATTTTAGTTCTTTTGCCTAAACCCGTCCGACCTAAATACCGTAGTGTCCAGATGGCCTGTAGGCCTATACGTACGACGACACGTTACTATATTAATTACCGGTATCCTTTGTCATTGTCTTGCGATCAACCGTTCATAATATTATTATTATCAGTGTTATTAGTATAATTTAGCGAAAGCGCGCGCTATAAAATCGGCCGCCTAAAGCGAAGTAAAGAAGTGATGACGTCATAAATCTATGGGTTCTTTGAAAGCGATCCGGCGACCAATCTTAAATACTGCATTATATTAGCTTTCGTCGGATTATTAAAAATTAAATGTTTCAAATTCGGCAAAGGTAAGATTTTTGGATCGCGAACCCCCCTATATTTGTTAGTGGGTCCTAAAAAGTATTTTTGTAAATATTGGGAAAAATCGGTCGGGCGGATAAGAAGAAAATTGTTCGCAAACATTGGAAAAGTTTGCCTTTATAGTTTTAGATAATATATATATATTGCATATTGCCTACATGTATATATGCATTGCATATAATGCAGGCATTCAATCGGCCCACTGGTGTTTTTGTTCAGCCGTAACGCATTGTGTACGAACTCCTATATTAGTGTTATACCTGTGAGTATGAATGAAGGCTTATCAAACAGACGCATTATCATTGTAAAGTCAAGCGACGCCATTATGTCTTCAGTTCAAATGGATGATACGCCCAATATGAGAGCAATCATACCGACCCATGCACACACACTCTCTCTCTCTCACACTGACAGTTCGCTCTGTCCTCTTTGACCCTATTATGTGATCGGCTTGACCTTTATGGGTTCGCCGCGTCAGGGTCGTCATGGGTCAACGATCCAGATCATTTGTCTGCGTAGACAAATCCCATCTCCATGGAATGATCTTCCAGGCTCTCTTCCTCCACTTCCTCTCTTTCACCATTCTCTCTCTGGCGGCATTTCTTCGCGTTTCTCTCTCAGCTCCAGTCTTGAACTCCGCCACTTGTTGCACTCCGCGAGTGCCAGTCGCAAGTTTGGATAAAGGAGGAGGGCGTCACTAATGGTCCTTGTTACCACACAGTGACGCTAAACTGCAAATACCACCACCACCACCTCCAGTCTTGTCCTTTTTGTCATCGTCACTCTCACTTCAAGAGCTTCTGAATGGGATACGCTGGAAGAAGCGCGATAGAAAGGGTAAACATGGATAAAATTAATGGAAACGGAAAATATGGTCAAATAATATCTAATGAACTATTATAGTATGCATATGGATTACATGTCTAATATGTGTATACATGTTTGTATGATACAGTGATACTGTATATGTCAGTGGTTCCCAACCTTTTTTGACTGTCGGGCCACTTTTTCTAAGGTAGAGGACACAAGTGCCACTTTTCTTAGTTGAAGGACATTAGGGGGCCATTAGGCTAAAATTTAATTAACTAAAGGCGTATAAAATTGTTATAATTGTATCAAAATAGAATGTTTGATGTGATTTATTAGCGTCCAAATAAAATAATTTGTAATAAAAAAGAATTATATATTCTATCATGTCCAAATTGTCAATTTTTACATATAGTTTTATTAATTCATTGAGGTGCAGCGGGCCATTTTTGTAGGCCAGGCGGGCCACTTTTGGCCCGCGGGCCACGGGTTGGGAACCGCTGGTATATGTCCTCGTTGTTGGACATAAAGATGTATGCATGTATGTATGTGTATGTATGTATGTATGTATGTATGTATGTATGTATGTATGTATGTATGTATGTATGTATGTATGTATGCATGCATGCATGCATGCATGCATGCATGCATGCATGTATGTATATATGTATGTATGTATGTAGTATGTATGTATGTATGTATGTATGTATGTATGTATGTATGTATGTATGTATGTATGTATGTATGTATGTATGTATGTATGTATGTATGTATGTATGTATGTATGTATGTATTATGTATGTATGTATGTATGTATGCATGTATGCATGTATGTAGGCCTACGTAGGCTCTATAGTTGCAGGGACGTATTTAACGTTGGGCATGTGTGCCCCTAACGAAGTTGGGGCCCCTCCAAGCTTTGTCATTCAGTTTTAAGCCCCCCTCCCCGACTCAACGAAAGCCCTATTTACGACACAGATGCGATCATGCGATTGTGTATTCAGGTGGACCCTAAAGTTTGTACTTTCGCAATCATTCTCAAGTGTATAGGCCTACGCTTATGCCGGTACGGTAACTACCTGTATCGAGGCCAATTAAAATCGCTTAAAATACCAGTATATATGACAGACTACACGCATAGCAACGACGACCGTGTTACAACAATAATAAACAGGCCAATTGATATTCGTCAGGCCTATAAATTGTAATAGGCGACGATGATAGGCCGTTGAGACGATATATTATGCGACCGGTATATCCCTTGTAAAACCCAGACAGCCGTTTGGCGTCGCCAGCCAATCAGAAACTTCAGTTTGAGAGACTTCCTCTCTGAGGACTCGGAGGTCGCCGTCTAAACACTGAAAAGGGAAGAGCAGAGAGTTCTAAAGAGGAAGAAGAATGTTGTCGACCACAGAGTTCTAAAGAGGAAGAATGTTGTGAATGGATGTTTGGCTGACCATCGGAGTGGGACTGAATCATTGCAAAGCAAAAACTGTGACGTAGTTCGCAACAGGCCATGCAATCGTTAGGGCTTTTGCACTTGCAGTAACGCGTAAAGCTCTTCTATGCTCATGCGAGTAGTTGTTCACGGTATAACAAGCAATTCGTTTGCTGTGTAAAACGCCTTAAAACAGGTAGAACCACAAACAATTTTGGTGATTTCTTCTTATAACGTTAATCAGGTAAAAACGATCAATTTATTGTCTATTTGAGATAAATCTATATAATTTTTAATAACACGCAGTTATATAAGGTTTTCGATATATTTTCATATTCTATACGAATTTAAAACGCAATTGTTTGACTCTAGATTGCCATTTGCGTAGTGTTCTATAGGAATTAAATAAAGGCGCTGCATCAAGAGTTTGGTATATAATACAACATTTGCATGCATGCATATATGTAAACAATTGGATACATATAGATGCATACATTATATATATATAAAATAAATACTTAGATTTTGGAACATACCTGTAGATATACTCTGCAGGGCTTAAAGTGTGTCTGGACGGTTATGGACGGCGTCCATCACTTATTTTGCACTTATTTAAATCTGAACATCGTCCTGCCACTTATTGACCAGCACAGTCTGGAAAGGTAGGGGCGTCCGCCCTACAGGCACTTCTTTTGGAAAGGTAAGGGGCGTCCAGGCACTTCTTTTGGAAAGGTAAGGGGCGTCCAGGCACTTCTTTTGGAAAGGTAAGGGGAGGGGCGTCCAGGCACTTCTTTTGGAATGGTAATGGGCGTCCAGGCACTTCTTTTGGAAAGGTAAGAGGCGTTCAGGCACTTCTTTTGGAAAGGTAAGGGCGTCCAGGCACTTCTTTTGGAATGGTAAGGGCGTCCAGGCACTTATTTTGGAATGGTAAGGGCGTCCAGGCACTTCTTTTGGAATGGTAAGGGCGTCCAGGCACTTATTTTGGAATGGTAAGGGGCGTCCAGGCACTTATTTTTCCACACTTTAAGCACTGAATATAGTTGCATTCATAGAACATTCGTGCATACAAACATTGAATTGTATTGCATTGTGTATGAGAATTTATAAAGCGCCTCTTGCAGTACTGTAGCTATACAGAGGCGCTCAAAACAACGCATGCAGGCGTTCATAATATCAACATGAATCCGTGAATACACGAATCAATGTAGACATAAGTATATGCAGTAAAAACACGCTAAAGTTTACATTGTGTTCCTTTGGGTAAGTTCAGGGAGAAAAACTGTAAAAGGTCGTCAGATTTTAAAACAGCGAACTGGGTACCTTATTTTGAAAAATGGGTCGTAAGAAATTTTCTGGCCAAAGGGCACTATAGATTAAACATTGATATTTGTGAAGTTATAAAGATTACTTTAAAAAGTCCTGCACTGGTCTGCAGGTCGCTTTCCACCTCTTCGCGAGGGCAAGCTCTTACTCCGCAAGAGAGGACATCCATTCATGCTGCCTCTTGATAGATCAAATTTACTTAAGAAATAGTTTTGTCAACAAACGCATTTTCATGCTGTGTTATTTTGCCGTGGGCCTACCTCAAAATCTGCCGCTATCTGTCACAGCTTATTTTTAAATGTAGGCCCTATGTAATTCGTGTCAAGCAATATACTGCGCGTTTGCGCTTGTCAGATGCAAGCCGAGGTTACTTGCTCATTTATTCAATTGCTTATTTACTTACTTACCTACTTTTTGCCATGGTCAACCCCTGAAAATTTTGCATTCGTTTTTTCACCATTACTTTTTAAAAGCTTTTTTTAGCGAATCTCTGCTCACAAAAACTCTACCGGTTCTAATTAGCCTATGTATTGAAACTGAGAAATTTAACTTTAATAAGATTTTTTTAATTATAATTATTTATAGTTGCCTACAGGTACCAACTGTCTCGTGTTCCCTAATTATAAGCCTAATCATATGAAATTTCTCACATTTTACATTAAAAACCACAGTGAAAACTATCCATATTCTTTATTTCCGGTTTTGAATTTGTCAAGCTCTTGCTCAAAAGTTTAGCAGTCGAACTTTGTGTTTTGCAAGGCGTAGCAAGGTTTTTGGTGGCAGGACTTCGATGGTGGGCCCTTCAATGCTTGACCATCGATTTCAAGCAAAAGGCTGCGCTGGAATGCATAGCTGGCTCCTTTGTGATAGACTCTATTTGAATGTTTCGCACCCGAAATTAAATAAAAAATTAACTTAATAATTTTTTTAATAATTTTTTTTATCTCGTTTACCTTTATGAAACACTGCTGACGGGTAAAAAATATGTATTAAATCACGTGCATGGACATTCCGGCTTCAGTCAATGAAACTATAATTGAGTGCATATGTTGTGCATGTATATATTTGATTACATTCTGAATAATTATTCTTAAAAGCAAAAATAAATTACTCTGACCGCCGGGGGCCCTCCACAGCCGGGGACCTGTGCACTGCACAGGCTGCATGACCTATTGCTACGCTAATGGTGTTTTGCCCCCTTGCAAAAAACTCTACGGGCACCCATTCTAAGCATTGATTTGAGCAGTCAGCCCTCAGCTGCATGTATATTTTATAGTGGCTAATCTTTCCAAATGGAACTTATGATCATCCGTTTAAAATCAACGATCAGCTTTGTCAAATTGATAAGACGATTAATATTACGATTAATAAGACGATTAATGAGACGATTATAATATAACGTTTGACCTTGTCAGAAGCAGAACTGAGGTCACGAAAGTCAAGTAGAGACCAGTAACCCGTGGCATCAGCAGATATCAAGTGGTAATCAGGAACAGGAAGCTACGCAATAGTTTCTGTTAAGTTGTAGGGGCTTGTAGCCTATAACATCAAGAGGCAGATTAGTAATGTTATAAGGAAGAAAGAGTTTTCAATAACGCTACATGTATGAAAAAAAGTTGCCTGTAACTTCGCAGTTACATGTAACTTCAAAATTTTTCATAATTATGCGCATACATACATCTATTCACACATCCATTTACACATACACACATACATTCACATATACATGCACACATACATGCACACATACATGCATACAATATTACTGTGCACCATTGGTCGATGATGCCTTACGTATGACGTCTATTCCTCGTGTTTTACTTTCCTATAGGTGACAGACATGGAGTCATGTGACGTCATAGCCTTTCAGGATGCGCTCACAAGGACGTCATCGTATGCGACAGCTGACGTCAGAGTGACGCGGACGTCTTTTAATGACGTGGATCGGCGCTTCTTTCTGCCGAACGGCGGGTACTTCCGGTCGGCTGATCAGGATGATCTCCTCTTCGTCGAGGCCGTTCCAATCGCAGCCTCTGAGGGTCTGAAGACCCAGGTCAAGGACGTCGAAATCAGTCGGAGGTCTGCGGCTGATGTCTGCGAAGGGTCGACACGAAGAGGGAGCGGCAAGAGACTATCAGACGGAAGCAGCGATGAAGACGAAGAAGGTGAGGGATCTGAGCAGAGGTCTGGCAATGACCGCTTGGATCGCGAGGGAGAAGATAAAAAGGTGATACCACACAAAGAAACAGGAGTGGGGGAAGTTGAGACATCCCTGATCGACAGTTTGGACCGTCTTTCGCTGTCTTCCGGAGATCAACCGTCGTCGAGAAAGACTGATTCAGAGGAATCCTCCGACCAGAGAAACAAGGAACCACACGAGTTCAACCAATCAGAAAACTCGACGACCGACAATGCAGACGTTCGGGGCCGTGGTCCAACCGGCGGAACAGCCGTCGCCTACCCTCCGAATGCCCCCAACTGCCTTCATGCCGGTCAGTCCTATCCAGGGGCAAAGCGATCGCAGTTCGCGGTGCCTGAATTCACCTTCTTTGGTGGAAACGATGTCTTCGTCGATGAATTCCAACCGACGAAGTTCCGGAAGGGACCTCAACCGGTGGAGAGCGAAGATCTGTCCGCTGTCCTTGACGATGCGTCCCTTCCGCTGAACTGGCTCCTCTCCCCGAAGGACATCGCTGAGGTTCTCGGCAGCGAGGACTGCGCCGCCATCATCGATGAGTTCTTCCTATCGTCGTCGTCGTCGGGAAGCATCCTTGATCCATCCCAGAAAGTGAAGCAAGAGTTGGCTCCCTACTCGCCCTCTGACCAGTTTGGGAACGGGTCAGTCATAGGCGAGCTCTTTCCATCAGGTGTACCTGCATCCTCCTTTCTACAGCATCTGCATCAAGGCCATCAGCAGCAGCAGCAACAGCAGCAACAGCAACAGCAGCAACAGCAGCAACAGCAACAGCAACAGCAGCAACAGCAACAGCAACAGCAGCAGCAGCTCTCCCGTCCCTGCCCGACCGTCTTCCAGACCACGAATCCCATTACTGTCGCCAGTCCCTCACACCAAGTCCCTTCCCTAACCCCCAATGCCACAGACAGATTCTTTCAACCTGGAAGAACCACTGACCACACCCAATTATACGATGAAGTTCTGAATTTCTACGGCGGTTGCACTGGCTTCCAGGCAGGAGAGGCAAGTCCACCGGAAAGCGGTTTCGGGGGTTCGGACTGCAGTCAGTCACCGCACCCGTCGATGAAGGGAAGTCCTGGTCGCGAAGATGACTTTCCTCTCGAGCCCCACGAGAACTTGGATGAAATCGAAGCGATCTTGAATTTCATCGAAAACGACGTTCAGACTCGAGATGGAAAACATCCAACGATGAATACTCCACCCACAAAGCATCGCTTCCCGCTGGAAGAGCCTCCGCCTGGAAGGCATCCGCCTGGAAAGCATACACCGAATCCTCCTTCATCCACCAATGGCCACCAATCGCCACCGACAAACCCTCAGCCCGGTAGACAGCCGGCGAATCCCCCGTCCAGAAATTACCACTACCCACTGGAAAATCCACCGGCTTCACAGCAAGCTGGTCCGTTCCAACATCCACCCTACTCCACACTGTCACCGCTCCACCCCGTCCAGTTTTCGCCTACCCAAAGGACGCCTGGTCAACATAACTTTTCCAGCAGCAACTCTCCAGATGGAACGAGGAACAGTTTCCAGTTTGCCAAAGTGTCTTCCAGGGAAGATGCTCCAGCTAAGACGACGATGCCATGTGTCAACGGCATCAACTCAGATGTCCCCTCCTCAGAGAACCACATGAAAGGTAAGACTCCCTTGTCGGCCAAAAGTTCCACAACCCTTGTTGTGCAATGTAGTAATATTAATGTAATGCAGGGTTCCGTTAACGATTAATTAATCAATTAATCATATAACACCGGCAGATTAATTAATTGATTAATCTATAACACTGTTCAACGAATAATTAATTAATTGATTAATCATATAACACCGTTTAACGATTAATTAATTGATTAATCGTCTAGCACCGCTTAACGATTAATTGATCGATTAATCCCACGACACCGCTTAACGATTGTCTAATCGATTAATCGTATAAGACAGTTTGACGATTAATTAATCGATTAATCGTATAACACCGTTTAGCGATTAATTGGTTGATTAATTGTATGTCACCGCTTAACGATTGATTATTCGATTAATCGTATGACATTGTTTAACGGTTAATTAATCGATTAATCGTATGACATTGTTTAACGATTAATTAATCGATTAATGGTATGACACCGTTTAACGATTAATTGATTGATTAATCGTTATAATACCGATTAACGATTAATTGATCGTAGAAATCAAAACAAAACAAGATTAACCTTCACTTGCTGGCGCCATATAAACTCAACCTTTGTACATTAAGTTAACTTGGATCGTGATCGTAATATCCAACTTTCTAAAGTGCCACTCGAAAGTCAAGCGCAGGGCACCAGCTTATTCACGAGCGCCTCTGTGTGACTGGTTTTCGTTCTCGTCTTCTGTAGATCAGTCGCTGATTGAGAGAAAGCAACTCGCAAAAGCAAGCAGCGTCATCGCTCGTCTCACCAGACACCAACTTGTCATTCCTGACGCTGACCATGACACGTAAGTAGACCTTCTGCTGTCGTCATTCCTGACTCTGACCATGACACGTAAGTAGACCTTCTGCTGTCGTCATTCCTGACTCTGACCATGACACGTAAGTAGACCTTCTGCTGTCGTCATGCATGACTCTGACCAGTGACCATGACACGTAAGTAGACTTCCTGCTGTCGTCATTCCTGACTCTGACCATGACACGTAAGTAGACCTCCTGCTGTCGTCATGCATGACTCTGACCATGACACGTAAGTAGACCTCCTGCTGTCGTCATGCATGGCTCTGACCATGACACGTAAGTAGACCTCCTGCTGTCGTCATGAATGACTCTGAGTCTCTGACCATGACACGTAAGTAGACCTCCTGCTGTCGTCATGCATGACTCTGACCATGACACGTAAGTAGACCTCCTGCTGTCGTCATGCATGGCTCTGACCATGACACGTAAGTAGACATCCTGCTGTCGTCATACCTGACTCTGACCATGACACGTAAGTAGACATCCTGCTGTCGTCATGCATGGCTCTGACCATGACACGTAAGTAGACATCCTGCTGTCGTCATACCTGACTCTGACCATGACACGTAAGTAGACATCCTGCTGTCGTCATGCATGGCTCTCAGTCTCTGAACATGACACGTAAGTAAGTCTGTTGTCGTCAAGCATGGCTACATCGGCAGCCAAGACTCCTTGAACTCACGCTTAAAATAAATCGGAGGAATTAATAAATTATCACTGTACATGCTCGTTGCTCCGTGCTTGGTCAAGGCAGATATTTTAATAGGCCAATAACGCGGTTATAAGTTGTGATGGCAGCCCAAAGTCCTTCAATACACCTGGATGCCATGTATAGTCAACATTTATTTCAACACACACAGCCACCACCGCTAATGAAATAACTTAAGTCGCTGGAACCAGCTTACACACATTGTTGCTGTTGTTGTTGTTATTATTATCATTATTATTATTATTATTATTATTATTATTATTATTATTATTATTTTAATATTTTCAACGAACAACATCAAAACAGGAAGTACAATAAAATAGGGAAGCAATAACTAATATTATATATCCTCTGGGACCGGCTCAGCTGTCGTCATGAATTATTATTATTATTATTAGTAGTAGTAGTAGTAGTAGTAGTAGTAGTAGTAGTAGTAGTAGTAGTAGTAGTAGTAGTAGTAGTAGTAGAAGTAGTAGTAGTAGTAGTAGTAGTAGTAGTAGTAGTAGTAGTAGTAGCAGCAGCAGCAGCAGCAGCAGCAGCAGCAGCAGCAGCAGCAGCAGCAGTAGCAGTAGCAGTAGCAGTAGCAGTAGCAGCAGTAGTAGTAGTAAGTCAGTTGTAGTACTAGTAGGATTATCTTCATAATCATAAATGCCACCACCACCACCACTTATTACATATGTTGTTGCTGCTGTTGTTTCAAGTTTCTGAATTGCCGCCATCTAATGTTTGCATGTTTGTATGTGCACTTGTTATAGCGCCCCTTCAAGCTCTCTCTAGGCTACTCAGAGGCGCTCCCGAATGCAGAGCGGACACTGCATCGGAGTTTCACGCCGAAGCGCTGAGCAATTGTGAGTGAAGGACTTGCCCAAGGTCCTTACGCGGCGAGGTGGATTCGAACCTCGAACCTTCCGGCTTCAAGGCGACGACGCCACCACTACACCACCGCGCCCCACAATGATATGTCATATCACTTGACATTGCTGTCTGACCAGTTGCGAGTCAGACTTCTTGCTAAAGGTTCTTGCTACAGTAATCGTGTCTTCTATAGGATGCGAATAATGTAGGGCTTGTAGGCTAACCAAAATTGAGACAGCCGTTTCCGGTTCTGAGGCCTACATAGATACAGGATGGATAATTGTGCCTGAAGGCGTTAATTGCAAATATATAGGAAGTAATTGTGGCGTGAAGCTATAGAAATTTACCCTGGACATTAAATTTTGTTTAGGTTACTGCAGCTTCTGGGTACACAGTTTACACACTTACAGACCGCAGGGTATTGCCAACTTGTCGGTATGGCAGCACTCACTCCACGTGGAATTCCCCATGCACTTCCTTGTATACAATGCGGTTTTTTCTAACGCATCTAGGGGACGTATTGACAAATTTCAGCTGCATTATATTGCATGACGAAAACAGAATTTACAACCCACTGCAGTGTGGGGTTTGCGTGTATCCTTTCATGCATAACTCGAGCCAATTGCTGCAGAGCCAGCTCGATTCAAAACTAGATCTGACAACAAATGCGAGTTGTCAGTCTTCTCTCAACTATGAGTCTATGTATGACCCGCTTGTTTCAAACTTGAACCAACCCTGCAAGAACAAACTCACATTGCATATGTTCTACACTCTACAGTTTTATCAGTTCGTCTAGTCTTGGTCAGGACTCTCAGGAGCGCCTCTGAGTAGCGATCTTAAAGTAGCTAGTGCTTTAGAAATTCAAAAAATTTACTAATTGATTCATCGTTTGATTGACTGATTGATTGACTGATTGATTGACTGATTGATTGGTTGATTGATTGATCGATTGATTGAATCCGTTATCCCTCTTGCATCGTTTCTAGCCTCCTGCATTTGGCCATCGCTAAGAACGAACGATATCTGACGGAGGCTCTGATCAGTCGTCTAGATCGTGACAAACTGACGGACAGCATGATCAACCTGAAGAACAAACAGGGACAGGTAATCAATCAATCAATCAATCAATCAATCAATCAATCAATCAATCAATCAATCAATCGATTCATCAATCAATCAATCAATCAATCGATCGATCGATCGATCTATCAATTGACTGATCAACCAACCAATCAATCAATCAATCGATCGATCAACCAATCAGTTAATCAATCAGCAGAATCGATTGATCACATAGATCAATAGGTCATCCATCGATACACTGTTGGATTGGCTGTAATGTAATGTAAATTTTCCATATTCACAATAATTTTTGGTCCAATTCAAACCCGTCGCCAGCCGTTTATTTCGGGCATGCCTACACACATACAAAACCGAATCCACTGAGTAAGGGGTCATTGCATAATTACGTATAATGCATTTCGTGCCTGACTATTATAAGCTTATGCATTGCGTTCCTGCGTGTCATTATGCATTGATTGCCTATCTATAGACCTATGATATGCATTGCGTGCATAACTACGCATTGAGTATAATACCTGAGCAAGAAACACGTAGGCTGCATGACTAAACCTCGATGCACGAAATCAGTCAACCGAGTCGACATTCGTTTTATTAAAACAGGTTGCAGTTGATGATGACTAATGCAAGAAATATTTCTGTTGCGTTGATCGTTTGACGTCGCCAGGATGATTGTAGCGTAGGGGTTTGGTTAGGGCATTGACGTTGTTAGGATGTAGAGAGGGGGTTAGGGCAATGGTTGCATTGGTATGAAGAGCACACGGGTGCGGGATCGATCCCCGATGCTTTCCTCCCAAATGTCGACTCAGTCTTCCATTCGGCAGATGGCGTTGGTGAATTAAGTGAGCAATATAGTAGGACGTTTATTGATGCCTTGCATGGCTGTCAGCAGTTAAATTCGACTTATTCTGTAAGAATTTGTGATCATCCGGTCATTGCCTACTATGACTGATATTGAGGCGTGTCAGTTGAAATTAAACGAGGATCAAGCAATCAATCAATCAATCAATCAATCAATCAATCGATCGATCGATCAATCGATCGAACAGTCAATCAATCGTCTATTGTCCTGGCAAAAGTAGCAATGAAAGACAATAGAAATCTCAGGGAAACTTACAATTGAAACAGAAACAGAAATTTCTAGATTTAAGCTTATCTTTAGGAGTCGTCAACAGGACAAAGTTGAAAAAATCCGCTAATGCAGAACTGTCCCTTTCACATTCATGTATGGCTAGAGATGGCTTAGCACTACAGGGTGAAAATTTCCGGGGGTTTGGGGTTTCAAACTTTCAACCCACACTCTTTCTTAGAGCCCCACAGCAAAGTCTGCTTTTTACACACCTCCTTGTTTCTTGTAGATCACAGTACAACCCCCCCCCCCAGTTACTTTTGCACAATTTTCACACTGGCTCAACGTCATCATGGCTGCATAATTATTTTGTTTAGACCAAGATGATCATACACGTCAATGTGATTACAATTTACATAAACCTAAATAACTTTTATTATTATTATTATTTTTATTATTATTGTTATCATCATCATCATCATCATCATCATCATCGTCATCATCGTCATCATCGTAATCGTCATCATCGTCATCATCATCATCATCATCATCATCATCATCATCATCATCATCATCATCATCATCATCATCAATAAAGATTATTAGGCTATTATTCAAAACTGTACGGTCTTGTGATCGATTTTAGACTCCGCTGTGCCTTGCCACGGTCACCAACCAATGGTCTCTGGTTCGGCTTCTTGTTGAGCGAGGCGCTGACGTCAACGTACGTATTCCACTCGGTGCGAAACAGACGAAATCCTTCTGCAATCCGTTGCACTTCGCTGCTGGCAACGGAAGAGAGTGGCTTCGAACCCTCGAACAGCTATTACGAGCAAAGGCCATCGACCTATCGGCACTCGACTCAGACGGTATGTATAGACCTGTTATGGTCTTACCTACTTTGCGTTACATTACGGTTACCCTATAATGCTCTACGTTACATGCTAGGCCTATATATTTTCGAATAATCTGTTCCCTTCCGCGATTCATGCCATATCATGTCTCAAGACTGTTCTATTTAGCCGTGGTTGGGCCAGGAGCGCTTCTGATTAGCTTATACTGTGAAGAGGTGCTATATAAACTGTCATATATATTTATGTGTGTATATATATATATAATGATTTCGATGAATTCATGGTCTCCAGTCTTCACCAGCAACCAGTTTGAATAGCCCACGTATACCTACTATACGCCATCTCGAGCCCCGTCCACCCGTCTGTGGCTTGCCATCCCGATGATGAAATATCTGGCACATCATAATCTTATTAATCAGCTGTTCTTTCCCTCTGTGCAGGATGTTCAGCGCTACACAAATCGGTGATGTCGAACGGTCTGAGTCTTTTTCACGGTCGCAACTGTGAGATGATGGATTGCAGGGAGTCCGTCCGTCTACTCGTCATACACGGAATCGACATCAATCAACAGGTGGAGCCACAGTCCCCCGAAGAGTTTTTCCATCTATCGATGACGCTGTTGTCTTGTCGTCATCATCTTGTCATCTCGTCTATCATCTCATCGTTTAATCATCCCAACGATCACCTCATGAATTGGTCATCACGTATATATTTTATATAGCCATAATATAACTCCACCACTTCATTATCTTATCATGATCATCGCATCTATATAATTATGACCTCATCTCATATATCACTGCGTCATATCATCATCTGGTCATCCAATTTATCACCTATTCATGTCACCATCTTGTCATCTCATAATCTCGTCACCTCGTCATCTCATATCTTGTCATCCAATCTATCACCACGTCATCCATCATCTTGTCATCTCATATATCACCACATCATCTCATCATCTTGTCATCCAATTTATCACCTCGTCATCTCATCATCTTGTCATCTCATAATCTCGTCACCTCGTCATCTCATATCTTGTCATCCAATCTATCACCACGTCATCCATCATCTTGTCATCCAATCTATCACCACGTCATCTCATCATCTTGTCATCCAATCTATCACCGCGTGATGTCACCATCTTGTCATCTCATAATCTCGTCACCTCGTCATCTCATATCTTGTCATCCAATCTATCACCACGTCATCCATCATCTTGTCATCCAATCTATCACCACGTCATCTCATCATCTTGTCATCCAATCTATCACCGCGTGATGTCACCATCTTGTCATCTCATAATCTCGTCACCTCGTCATCTCATCATCTGGTCATCCAATATATCACCTCGTCATCTCATCATCTGGTCATCCACCTCGTCGTTTCATGCATATAATATCTTATCCTGTGTCTCATCTCGTAATATGTTGTCTATCTTAGGACGGTGTTCACAATAAGACTGCCTTGAACATTGCTCTCGAGAGGGGTGACTTCGAACTCTTCCACTACATCCTTGACCTGGCCATCCCGAGGGTGTCCTTACCATTCTTGTTGAACGCAAGGACCGGTCGAAGGGGAGACACCCTTCTGCACGTCGCTGCCAACCTCCAGATTGACCCCGCCCACCAGTTGACCCTCATAAGACAGCTGATCAGTCGAGGAGCCAATCCGCAGCTGAGAAACTGGGACAATCGACTTCCATGGGAACTGGCAACAAGACCACAGGTTCGATCCTAAATTGTAATAATCGTAATCGTAATCTCAAGACTTCTACAGCGCCCACAAAAGCCAAGTCGCGGGAACCAGCTTATTCACAGACGCTTAATCAAAACAAAATCGATAGGCAGCGGGTCAAGTCCGGAGAGTCAGGCAGGCAAATAGATGGACTAAGGTGGGCAGAGGCTTCTATCCCTATACAATACATGGCGGGCGCAGCTTGCGCCCAGTGAAAAATAGGGGGGGGGGGAAATCAGAAGACAGCCAAAATTCACGTCGGTTGGGGGGGAAGGTCGGACATGGAGGGCAGCGTTCAATCTAGGCATTGCTAAAGGAGGATAGTAAAGGAAGATCCCCCAGTAAATATACTTCCCCTCCATATAAATTTGGACAAAATGGTAGGCCTAATAGTTTTTAGCAAAATGTATGCACTTTATACACTTTGAGTTTTTAGTTTATCTGCATTTTTGAATTACATGAACTGCTATAACAGCTATAATGCTATAATATACTATACAAATTTCCTATTACATGATTATAATTATGTTTTTACTATTTTAATAAATAATACAATCTATAATTGAAAAAAATAATGTTAGGCCTAATACAAATACTTTTTTGCGCAACTAAATGGCTTCTCTCCAATGTTATCTTTCAAATTTCAGACAGCCAAATTTAATTGGTCCTTGAACACTTAGTAAAGCAACATCATTATTACGTGGGCTTGCCGCTTACAATGTAGGACCTACATTGTATTTTATTGTATTGCATTGTGCTCTAAAAATTTATGTAACGCCTCTCGAGTGCACACTGATCAGAGGAGCAAAACATATGACTGCTCAATGTTGGCAGCAATTCCTCCACTGAAACAGTAGAGTAATTTTGCTAAGAGGACAGCTTAAAATGCTGAAATTGCAATGCGGAAATCGCAAAAATTTCAAATGGGGAGGGGCACATTCCCTCCCCATACCAGGTCCCTTCTCGGCGCTACACATGCTTTGGCGATCGTCTGCTGGATGCTCGTTTGTCCCTCTCCAAACAAACCTTCATTCCCACACTAGAGGGGGCATGCGCTAGATTGCATTATATTGCATACATATAGAGGAAGGCCGGTCCAGAAAAGGGTGGGGGGAAGAAAATGGATTGCGACCGGTTGCTTAGGGGTGATAGAAGCCCCTGAAGGTGGGTGATGTTTAGAGTTGAAATATGACGAGGGATGTGAGGAGAAGTGGAAGAATTAGGATAGGATTTGTGAAAGAGCAATGTTTTCAGTTTTGAGTGAAAGACCTGTGGGGAGATAGCGAGAGGTGGAGTTTTAATAATAATACTAATAATAATAATACCTTATACCTCGGGCGATAAAATAAATTTAAAATAATAATAATCAGGGCCTACTACGCCATGGGGGGATGGAAGCAGACTGCTTCCAATTTGGGCCCCTAATGATAAAGTTGAGTATAGAATATTTACTCCTGAATATTTCCCCAGATATTCCCCAGCATCTGCCATGGACTTCCACCTGGTAAATCCCTCGAACAATCCCCTCCTCGTCATAAATCAGAGTAAATCTTCATTTAATTTGACTTTTGCTTAACACTCAAATAAATTTGTCCTTGCACTTCCATCAAATTCGCACCCATCAGGGCTTGCCACGTGGGGGGAGTAAGTAGCCTGATGCCCTGATCCAACTTGTGCCAAGGGCGTTCTGAGGATTAAATTCACGAGCAATTTTGCCAGAGGGAAATCCCCCCCCCCCCTATTGATAGATGGGCATAAGAGATTTCCTTCTGGACATATCCTCCCCGGCATCTCCCTCTGTACCATCCCTTCCCACACCCACGGTAAATTCCCCTTGAACGTTCATCCCGCCATCTCAAGGGTATATATTCGTTAATTTTACTATGGCCTTTGCTTTGCAGTCACTTACATTAATTTTTTCCCTGCACGTATATGGCGCTCGCTCTCACAACTCATAATTAATTACATTAATTGTTTAAACAAATTAAAGTATATTTTATATCTGCATTTGTTATACACAAGAATTTGATATTTTACTGAATGCCGGACCTTTCCAAACTTCACAGGACTAGCCTACTATAGTGTTTAACGCGCTGTTAACTCATAATGAGAAATTTTAGAACGTTACCATCATATTGTGCAAATTTTTAAAAATAATAAATAATGGGGAGGCGACATTTTGCGATATCCTACACTGCGTTCTGAGGATTAAATTCACGAGCAATTTTGTGAAGATGACAGCTTAAAAAAGGTACAATTACAGAGTGCAAATCCAAAAAGTGAAATTTTCATGACTTTATCGTTCATAAACAGCTAGCAAACAAGAGCCTAAAACATGCGCTCTAGTCGATGCCAACAGCTAAAAATGCGTTGGTTTCTGGGGCTCCGCCCCAGACCCCGCTGGGGGAGCTTACGACGCTCCCCCAGACCCCCCAGTCGCTATGGGCTTCGGCACTCGCAGCCTCGCGGCTTCGGCGCTTACAATGTAGGCAAAATGTTTGTTAGGGGGGGACTGCTTCCACCTTCCAGGGGGGGATAGTAGGCCCTGATAATAATAATAATAATAATAATAATAATAATAATGATAATAATAATAATAATAATAATAACAATAGTAGGGGTAGGACCTCGGTAGGCCTACTTTTTCCAACTAGGACCTTGACGAATAGGGTCCATTCCAGACAAATCTGATTTTATCGAGAGAGTTGAAGTCCCCGAGGGATCATGTTTACCTCGGGGCAAAAAAGTAGGCTAGATAGTAGGCTGAATTGATCGAATTTCATTCAAAGCTGGAAAATGAAGCTGTTTTTGTTTTTCGTTATAGATATCCGAACTTCTTCGTATACAAGTCGGCGTCGGTGCATAGCCTAGGTCTCGACGAGGCCACCGAGAAAGGGTTTTGAATTTGTGAACGCTTGGCAGCAGATGACTATGAACAAACAAACAGAGATGTGTTCAGAAAAGACCCTATTTATAATAGATTCGTTTTTCCTGACGATCTTCTGGAGTTTCGAGATTCTGGCGGATAATTTTTCGTGGTTGGGGACCGGGATTTGCAGTTTTCCATGACTGTGTCGAACGCTTGTCACGTTCATCAACGAAAGATTAGATTATTGCAACGCTTAGATTACATTACATGACAATTTTCTGGATGTAGCCTACAATGTACATAATGTAGGCCCCAACACTTTCACGCCATATCTCGCCGTTTTGCTACTAGTAGGCTATAGGCTACCAAGGCTGGGCCTATGACTATAGCCGTCTTAACTAAACGAGGCCACGGTTGCCTTTAGCCTATGCAGAATAATTTCTGATAGGCCTACTCGTGTTCTAACAAACTTAGGGCTTATGAGTCACCACCAAGGATATTGCACTTGTTTTAATATTTCTGTGAAAAGGAACAATTAAGGATGCCCGATAGGTATACGGCAATTGAAAATAAATACTTGGAGAATTATTGCATGAATAAAGTTCAATTCTTCTGATTTATATATATATATATGTCCGATTTATTTATATATATATACATGTATGAAATGGTGTCTTTCTGTTCTTACTTAAAACTCCAATAGAATAGAAATTCCCCATTAAATGTAAAAATGGATAAAGGTACCAGATCTCCCCTATAAACCCAAAGGAGTTCCCCTCAGCCCTAGCTATGCAAAACAAGTAAATTCATCATTTATGGAGAAACGCAACAGCGGCAAGTGTGTACAAGCCGCCTTTTCACTAATAATCAACACGTTTTCATTCATGTTTTCAAGTTTCACTTTAATAACGAAGCTGAAAAACTACTTTTCAACATTTCTTCATCTACACCGACATCAAAACAATAAAACACTTCTACACTACAAAATATTTTTACTAGTAAACGATAGGCCTATACAACTGAACGGATTTACTACAAACAGCTTTATCCTCTCTGTCAATTAACAAGCTTGCTGGACTCTTGAAGGCAGATTAACGCAAAAGTTCATTTACCTAATATTCGCCTACACCGATTCAACGGTTGAACTACTCTACAATTACATACCAGTAATAGAACATATAAAAATACAATATATACTGAATTATATATATATATATATATATATATATATATACACATAACATCCTAGACAAATGTTTAACAAAAATCAGTTATATATATATTATAATTTATACAAGCAGCTGTGAATAAACCAATTTCGTTTGGGATGCCAACAAATACAGTGCTGTAGTTCAAGGTCACAAGTTTGTGGACCATTTACTTCTGCACGTGTGGCCTGGTTAACAGTTAGCATATAACGTTATTAGTCTATAGCATTTGGTTCAATCGATCCTAACACTGTTACTGATGACCATTATTCTTTTGCCACTTTTCCTAACATTTTCTTTCATCGACACATTTTGCCATCGTTGCACCATTCTTGTTCAAGTCTACACACTTCAAGGACACAACGACAAATTAATTTTGATGGATTCACGTCAAGATCTTGCCGTCATGTCCTCAAAGACTCATGTTGACGAGTTAATTGGGCACTCTTGCCGCTGCACTCATGTCTATTTTGTCTCAACATGTTCTCAGGCATTCTTTTGCCATTTCGGTTGTTTTCTAAATTTCTTCTTCACTTGTTCCGTTGGATTCTTACATCGGTCTTCAAGATCTTTCACGGAACTCAAAACGCTCGCTTTCAACCCGAAGCTGTGAGCATGTCTTGCGCAGTGTTGTATGTAGTAGTCACACAAGAACTGCTACCGATATCTTCACCAGTTGCTTTCGCAACTCTTTCATCAGGCATTATGCTTACGGCTTTGTATCTGCAACACGCATTCTTTGCTCAGCAGACTGTCTGACTCTCCAATGTTTCCATATCTTGGCACGCTCTTGCCGTAGTGGTCATGCCATTACTCATCCGATTCCAGCCGTGCTCCAGCGGTTGGACTTGCAGCGCAGCATCCTGGCAGGTCTTTCTACTGGAGCTATTGCCGCATGAGCTCGATTTCGCCAGTGGACCGGATCACTTGGAAGGTGAATTACAATGCAGCGGTTTATTCTACTTGTGCGATTCGTGGGAAAGCCACTCTCTGAGCATCCGTAGCGTAGCATTTCAAGCTTCCGAATCATCGGAGAAAGCATCTATCTTTGCTTCGTCGCTCTTGTCTTCCGCTTCCCTTTCTGCTTCAGCACAATAGATCTCGTAGTCTGAAAATTCCCCGAGCGGCTCATCACTGCATTGTTCGGTCTCATCTTCGTTAACCAGAGGGCGGAACTGTGCAACGTCAGATCCCGCTGAACACACCTTGCCAACAAGATCCTCCCGTAGTTTCGCCAGAATTTCGTAATCTGACTTCCTGTCCACCTTGCGGTACAATGGATTCTGACCGTCAATGTCTTCCGCTTCATCTTCGAAGCATGCATCGTCGCCCACTTCACTCTCCAATTCCTGTTGATGATCCGAATCCTTGCTCAGTTCATCATCGTAATCGTTGCACCCATTGTATTCCTCCTCTTCCACGCCAAACTCGTTGCTGTAATCGCCCGCTTCAACATCGGACTCGGCCTCATCGATTCCGTCACACATCGGCGTATCGGATGCAGTGGACCTTTTTGCCACAGCGTTTGCCATTCTGATGCACTGCTTTGGAAGGTCTGAGCTGGACAACTGCATTCCACACCAGAGGGCCGTACGAGTCCTACGAGTTGAGACGGCAAGGTCTGACAGAGAAGTCGCCAGAGCTAAGACATCTGAAACAACAAAAGAACCAAAACACATCTTTACAAAACTGGTCTCGTACAGAAATATTCTCAAATAAATAAATTACACACAAATACGCGTACATGTATAACTGCGAGTGTCTGCTCAATTTGTCAACAGATTGTCCAAAGATTTGTCCTGTCTTTTAGGACAGTGGCATATTGATACCCTTATCTACTACAAATATTCCTGAAATAAATCATCACTTTTATTTTTAAGAAAAATTTATCCAATCGTTCATCACAGGCAACGCTTATAATTTGACCAATTAAGGTAATTAAAGTTTTAACTAAAAAATAAAAACAAATTATTTGACGGGAGATACCGAAGTTCTAGCTGCAGAGCAAGTACGTTTCGTGTCAGTTTACTAACAGAACACGGTTATTTTAACGACAATTGCATTCTTTCCTGGCATTATCTCTACCACTGCTTGCACTGTGGCAGTGCCAGTCCCAGCCTGGAAAAAGGAGGAGGGCAACACTAATCATCATTGGCAATTTACCTTTCTCTTTCTGGAGAAGACCTCTGCTGTCCAGTCGATATTTCTTCCGGTTGATGATCTCGTTTTTCCGACACGTCTGGAGTTTGTGAGCTCCGTCCATCCAATAGTCAAAGACGGCCAGAAGGCTACGTCGAAATCGAACACCACGAACCTCTTCCATCCTCGACACCAAGGTCACAACCTGTCGCAAAATTACATAACACCAAGGTCACAACCTGTCCAAAAATTACATAAATTTATTTGGTAAAACTCCAGGAATAAGCAAATACTACAGCACACTTTACCAGTAAAATATTATCAACTAAAATTATACAAATAACCAGGAGCTGTATTTTATACAGCTATCACATATACTTAGCATATCGTCACTTGGGATAGACTATTTATTTCCACAAAGAATTCCTATTCGGGCATCAATTCTTTTTGTCATTAATAATTTCAGATAAAAAAAATAATTAAAAAAACTTGACACTTCATTGCCATTTCTAAAACACTTAATATCTCTACTGAACCTGCCGAGATTAAAAATACTGTCAGAGGCACCAACAAGTTTTTAAAAATTATATGAATATTGTCAACAGTGTTGACATCAAACATTAAAAATAGAGGCACCAACAAGTTTTTAAAAATTATATGAATATTGTCAACAGTGTTGACATCAAACATTAAAAATAGAGGCACCAACAAGTTTTTAAAAATTATATAAATATTGTCAACAGTGTTGACATCAAACATTAAAAACTAACTTACCCGCGCATGTTCACGAAGAACCTCGACTATGAGTCGGTCGATTCGTGATGGATTCGGTGGCATTTGCGGCACAGGAAGTGCATTGTCACTGGACACTACTTTGCCCGGATGCTGCCTGGCCATTTCAGCCTCCACCTGATAAACAACAAATTAGCATCTTATGCATATTTAAATCAAATTAGCATCCTATGCATATTCAAAACAAATTAGCATCTTATGCATATTCAAAACAAATTAGTATCTTAGACATATATTCAAAACTGTTTGCTGCTAAGATCATTCAAAATCTCCGAAAAGGCAAGATCCCCGTTAAGACATGAACACCGAAAATGCAGTCAGCACATGGAAGTTCAAAACAGAATCAATTTATCTTGAATCTAAAACAACCAAGATGCTGCTTTTAAATGAAAACCTACAATGAATTGAATCACTGTTTAATGTTTGCCAAAACTGTAGATTAGAAGTTTCAAATTCAAAATGAGATTCAAGATCAAAATTTCAGAAATATTCCAGCAGATATACTGGATATAAATAGCATAGATATCATAAAACGTAAAGATACCTTTTTTCGCTCATTCTCAAGTTGTCTGAATTGGTCGTAGCACTGATCAAGTTGCTGGTGAAGTTCCAAAGCCGGACCAGTATGCCTATAAACATCATTTTACAGCAGTTATAAAAACAGTAGATGACTGTGTTCTTGATGTTTACCCAAAATTAATAAGCAACTGTTGGCAGACTTGATCACCCCCAAAGTTTAAAAACACCACATGTGGCTAAGTTCCTTTACATGACTTTGATACACAACAGGAGACTTTAGAATTAGAACATAATAGAATCAGATGGAAGTAAAACATAGATAAGGAATTACAGTAAGAGTAAACTAATATCATTATAATAAATAATGTAATTCGAAAACATAACGTGCATTAGAAATACATTAAGTATACTGATCCCTACCACACGAAAAAGAAAACTCAAATTAATTACCACCGCTAGCAAATCTAATCAATTTTTATGCCACTAACAATAAAAGTAACATATTGTTACTAGGAATACTTTAGATTAGAAGTCTCAAATTCAAAATAATAGAAGTAACGTATTGTTACTAGGAATTTCAATGAAAACAATCATAATTAAGTTTACCTTGCAACTGAAGCCAGAAAAGGGTTTTTGTTGCCAAACCCAAAGTAGGCGAGTTGCTCGACACTTGGGTAAAACTGAGGCATGGCCGTATGGTAATCGAAATTCACGAAGCCAGGGAACGGAGTCATGTGGGGTAGAAATGGATTGAGCATCGCCTGCTGGCCGGCATGACCATGAACTGCTGGACCTGGTACATAGATGATTGGTACAGCCCCTTGATGATTCATCATGCCTGGCACAAGGTGTGGCATGTAAAACATCGTCTCTGGCATGACTCCCAAGTTCTCCGATTGGTTGTAAGGGGTGGGCTGACATCTGAACTGGCCATTTGCCGACATTTTCTGGTTGGAACGTGGATGACAGTTTCCCCCTTGGACAAAATCAAACCCCGGCGTGGGTGAAGCAAACTGGTTCATTTCTGGACAGCGCGGCTTAGTTTCACGTCGATCGGCACAAACTCTTAGGTTCTTATCAACCATAGCTGGCAGAAGCGCTTCCTCCAAAACTTTCCTTGACGACTGGCTGTTCCATTTGGATGAACCACCCATCCCATTCCAGTTTGACAGAGACCTCCTGCCTTTGTCAGCTGCATCACACCATGGATTTGGATTCAGCGCACCAGGGAATTCCCACGCAGGCAGCTGGACTGAGTCGTCAGTCAAATCCTTCGATTCACTCCTCGTGAAAAGACTGCTGTCTTCGTCCACGCTTATCTGCCGCATCCATGAACTTCCCGGTGAATCTGCCTCCCTGCTGCTAGAATCCTCATCGTTCCACACTTTTCCAAACTTCAGGATTTCCTCCTCAACATCCAATGCCATTTTTCCATCATTTTCATTCAATCCCTTGACGCTTTCCTTCCGTGGGATTTTTCCATCAGCCAGCCAGGTCGAAACTCCAGTTCCGAAGGGCGAGTAGTATCTCATGACGTCCCCCTTTTCCTTCGCATTGTCCACTGGCATTGGAGCGCTCTTAGAGGAGCTGGACGGCAATGGATCAGGAACAAGATTTGATCCGGAATGGGATTGGGTCAGGTCCCCCAATAAAAAGGAACTGAGAGGAAGACTTCCATAAGAAACGGAATTGCGATCTTGGTCTTCGGTGAGCGGTGGACTCGCGCTGCTCACAGGTGTGACGGAGATGCTTTCATCACAAACGCTGCTTCCTCCACACGATCTACAATCGTCAATCGTGATCAATTAAAAACCGATAATAGTCAATATATTAAAGATAAATAACTAGAAAGAAAGAAAATTCAATAGTTGTAATAATGTTCGTTACCTTATCTCCCTTAAAACTTTGGCCAACTAAATTTTCAAATGGCCAGAAAAATTGGTGGATATGATGGAACAAAATGATCCACAGAACAGTGAAAATTTTGCAATTAAATTTCAGCGTTAGAGCACTATTTAATTTTTTAGCAGCCTCTTCAGCTAGCCCTGATGCAGGAATGGGATGAAGTCTTCATTTTCTAAGCCTTGGCGTATGAGGGTGTATCTGGTCATTCCTCTCCCTTGCAGTTTCATCTTCCCACCAACAATGTCTGATTGTGTACTCAATACAGCTGAGTTGGTGCAGATGGTACATATTTTAAAAAATAAATGCCCTGGTGAGGGTTTGAACCGGGATCTCTTGGCTGACAGTCCAGCATGCTGAACACTACACTACTGAACACCATTATGTTAACTGCAAAATTCATGTACAAACAAAATCAAACACGTGCAAAACAGAGTCACAGACAATTCAAAATCTGCACACCAAATTAAGAAAATAAATGCACAGCAACCGAACAATATTAATTAGACTAAATTAAAACCTTTAAAATTTAATATCTAGAATTGTGTGACTAAATTCGGCAATTTCAGCGACCAAACATGGAACATCTTATGGCATGACCTTGGGTTGTTTATTGTCAAACATTCAACTCACTCGTTTAAGAAAAATTCTTCTTGAAGCCATGACGACAACTTGGTCTCCGCAGAAGTAGGTTGCTGGAACATTTCACAGGAACCGTCTGACTGAGTCTCACAATCAAACACCTGCAAAAGATTACTCAAGTTTAAAAAAAATTTATTCAAGTTTTCTTGCAAACTATTATTCAAGTTTTCTTGTAAAACATTACTTTAAAAAATTTAACTTCTGTTTGTTCAATAAGTGAATTAAAAATTCTCAACAGTACTTAGCTAAATCTGACAAGAACTTAAGAAAATCTATTTGATATTGAATATAATTTACCTAATCCAATCTGATTTTGAATAATGGACTCAATTTCAAACAGAAAAAATATTTTTAAAATCAACAGAACATTGAAGTTAAAATATTGAAAACTGCACTCAAACTTTTAAACTGCAAACTTAATTAAATTCAAGACCTTTTCTGCAGAGATGTCATTTTCGTTTTTGAAGTTGTAAAATGGGTAGCCGGTAGACTGGTTCTCTTCCATTTGCAAGAAGTCAGCAAATCTGTTGAAATTAGGTTCACGGAAAGCAGGGTTCCAGCATCCCTGGCCAGTGTCGACACGAAGGACTTCCATTGAAGACATGACTGTGCTCCCAACGCTTTTCTCAACAGATGGAATGAATGGCACAGCACATGGATTGAACTTAAACTGGAAAACAAAACACCTTCTGTTAATAAACCCTGTCCATTGTGGAAGCTGTTCCCCATGGTTAAGATTTATTTATTTATTTTAGATTATCATTCATTTATTCATTCATTCCATGGATTAATATAGCGCCCCTTCAAGAAATCTACTCAAGAGGTGCAAACAAGTGTAACTGACTGTTGAATGACAAAGTAGGACCAATGAGCAACTATACATGAATGATTTGCTTAAGGTTCCTTCAATTCAATTGCCTCAAAAATGTCACACGAAACTTTGACAGGCAAGTCCTGAAACTGAGTGACTGCCATGTCACGAAGTGTTGAGTGATGATTAACAATAGTGGTTATTGACTAATATGGTTATTGTGTTTAATACTGTGACCTCAGATTCATCTTGCCTGCTGATTTAGTTAGGGGTCATTGCATAATTACGTAACGCTCGAGGGTGGGTGGGGTCATTGAAAACGTTACGACACGTTAAATGGGTGGTCAAGGGCAACGTTACGAAGCGTTACAGGGTAGGTGGGTGGGTCAAAAACGGTCATTTTCGGCGTTACGTAATTATGCAATGACCCCTTAGCTGTCAAACTCGACTGAGGTGCTATAGAAGTTACCAGATTACACTGGTGTGCTCTGTGCTGTAATTTTACATTACAGCAATAAAAAAATAATACAATAGCATTTTATGGCCAAATATTCAACCTCAAATGGATGGCAAGCGCTCAAAAACAAACTCTTTAAAAGAAAAGAAAACAAGAATACCAATCTTAACATTCCCATAGTGTAATGTCAATCTCTGAGAATTTCCCAGCACTCAGAGAAGCCACGTCAGTGAGACCCGCTTATTCACCACAGAGTGATTACTCATAGTCATCACTTGCTAGCACCAATAAAACTCTTCCTGATTATTAAACAAGGAACTAATGAAAACTATCAACTGAGCCTAACAAATGAAAACTATCAACCTAGCCTAACGCAGAAACTTGTACAATACTAAATAACTGGAAGACATCATTTACCAAAAATAAATAAAAACCCATCTAGTACTAGTTATTTAGTAACCTAAATAATATATATATTCCAGATAACAAACTGTTGCCCAGAGTAATTGGTCAAATGCCAATATACTGACAGAACAAGATCAGGAAGTGATCTACATCCACATTTCAGCACAAAGAACCTACAAGCTTTGTTATCCTTTGTGGCTTAGAAAGTAGCGACATCGAATGACACCTGTTCATTACAATACGAACCCACGGAAACTTAAATCAACATACCGCGGATGGACTGATAGTTTGTAAAACCATTATCGACCGCGTCGACCCGAAATATTAATTCAGAAGCTCGAAATGACTTGAAGATACTCCAGAAACTGTCCTGAACTCGCGCACAACCTTCTTCGTTCCAAAGTGACCACTACACTGCCTCAGCGTATTCTCCGCCGTTTCTATTATAAGCCACCCGCTAACAAAGGACATTCAACTGGGTCGCATGATTAGGCGCTTCCTGGACCACTACTAAAACCTCAACCGAATTGTCATAATCACTCGCTTCTCGTCCCGCTTTTCGGCGAAGCCCTTCCTACGGCATCTTTTTACGACAAATCATCGGGTCCTTCTCGGGATACCTTAATTGCCGAAGCCTGACTGCGGTCGGTCGTTCGCCTTTGTTAGTCACGGATTCGGCGAACGCACCAATATAAACAAACCGCGATCAGCTGACTCTCCTTCCCTCTCTCCCTCTCTCTGTGTGTGTTATAAATATACTACGCAATAACTGCTTCGAACAAAGAAACTCGGCGCCAAACAATGAAACTTCACCATTAAAATTACATCAATCGGTTGGATAAAATATAGACTTTCTCTGAATACGATTTAGAACTCGAACCTGGTCGTAGAAGTGAAATTTGTCACAAATTCTGCGTCGCCAATTTAAATGCGTAGCAATTGAGAGACGCTGTAGGTAAGGCATGGTTAACAGCTGACCGAGAGAAGTTACGTTAGATTTCTAGAGAATGCTAAATGAACAGTATAAAAGTATCTTACTTGGCTGTCGACGTCTTTGCTGGCGGTGAACTTCATGTCGATCGGCTTCGTTAAATGAAGAACTTGTGTCATCGGGACGTTTTAAAATACGTTTACTAACAAAGGAAAGTCAAGATCGCATCCTTGTCACGCTTTGTTCAAGGATTGGCCTTAACTTACTTACGTCGGCTCTTCCTTTCACGCCCCGCCGGCTAATTTGCATATCGCGTTTGACGTCGACTTTCACAAATAAACGATCTTGCTAATTTTTCAGACATAAATCCCACATCAACTGTCAATATATATTGCTAAGAGAATGAATTTATTTTATTATAAATTACTGAATAAAATAAATTAGTTTCGAACAAAGCCAAGGCTGCGCTTATGAATATTCATAGCGGGGAGGAAAAGTGAAAGCAGGGCTAAACATAGCAGTTGGCCTGTAAGGGTTAGTCCACGGTCCTTGTTGGTCCAAGGACTTTCTGCATATAGCAGATTTTCGCACCAAGTGTATGGTTAAAAACTAGTATTGCTGAATCGGGTGAAATTTAAGTATGAGTGTAAAAGAGGATAATAGTAGGTTTCACGCTGACAGTCGAATTATAATTTATAACTATGCCGTCCAAACGAGTTCGTACTGCACCAGGTGCGATCGATCTTCTGCCATTTGGCGCGTCCAAGGATTAAGTCAGTGCCCTTCTAACCTAGGCGGCAAGAACAGGTTGGTGACTGGCCTTGTTTTTAGTTGTGGGCATTACTCATCGACTAGGTAGGGTGGCTGTCACGATTAGAGTTCGCTGATTCGAAACAAATTGGACTGGACTAATAATTTATAAAGGCTGACCTCGGCCCGGGCCTCATTCAAATGATTTACTGGGATACTGCGTGCGTTTAATTGCGCTAAAATGCATTGGTCGCAGTTCGCGCCATTTTCTGGTCCCTTTCTTCTCAGAAGGCCTTGGGCCAGCCAAAGGTAGGTCTGTAGAGGGCTATGACGTTTCTTTTCAATGGGCAGCTTTTGATGGCCGATATTATCATGTGATCAGTGTACTCTGTAGTTCTTCAACGAGGTCATCCACCATAGGCTAATGCATATAATTTCTGACCACATAGTGCGGCAGCGGAAACATGGTGAAGGGGATGGGGTTGTTCAGCCCCAGCTTTTCTTAGGGCCCCATAGTTTGCGTACCACCCTCAAGGCTTGAACTCCACGTGGATGATAAAAAGTCTGAGCCCTTGTTATTTTTCTACAGTTTAACGGTCACTTTAACCAGTCATATTGAGTTGAAGGAATTGGAAATGGCTACGATAATCATCGTAAGCGTTGGTATCATCATCATCATCATCATCATCATCATCATAACCTGATATCATTGTCACCAAGGGCGGATACAGAAATGTTCGAAGGGGGGCAAAGTCCTACGGAACTACTCATGGGGGCCCACGTCTACTTTCCGAGCAAAATAGCTGGTCAAAATTAAAGAAATTTCTAAATGGGGGTCATGACCGGATTGCCCCTCCCCTGGATCCGCCCCTGATTGTCACAGCTCTACATAATCAAAGAGTATCAGACAGTATGAGAATTGTGGGGGACAAACTGGGTGGGTCCACTGGGTCGGACTATGATCCATGTTTAATTGGGGTGTGAAAAGCAGATTTTACTGTGTGGCTATAAGAAAGACCGGGGATTGAACGCTCTCAATCCTCCGGCAATTCTCACCCTGATATCAAAGTATTTGTGCATGCACAATGCACATGTACATTGCACAATGCACATGTATGAATGCCGCTGCACATGGTTCCCGGCGCTCCATCTGCTTCAGAGCGCATTGTTTTGCTGGCTGATGCAATCCGAGATTCATATTTCATAGCGACAACCTTGACAACATTGTCTGCTCGAAAGATTTCGCCAAAGATCCTGATGAGCCCTACAGACTCATTAGTCATGCAGATTGAGCGACATCACGTGAATACTCAATTAGAGTTTAAAAATTAGTTATACATAATATGTAAATGGCTTTACATATTATACGTACATGTATTTACATATTATACGTACATGTACGCACGGAGGGGTCACCGGATTTTATAGATTTACGGTCGGAGGGGAGGGGGGTCTCGGCAAAATGTACGTAAACCTATTTGTACGTATACGCATAGGGGTGTTAACTAAATGTACGGATGCGCACGAGGGGAGGGGTCGAAGAATTTTTTTACGTACGTAATAATTATGTCATATGACTGGCCCCTATAGCCGTCTTCGGTGTGTGTGCGTGTGTTTGCGTGTGTGTGTGTGTGTGTGTGTGTGTGGATCTATGTATAATACAATTAGGCCTACTCAGATACTGTATGTGAATTGCTCATTCACATTGTTAAACTACATGCACATGAAGTGGTTTTAGTAATATTTCTGGTGTTAGAACGAAAATCGTGTATTGCTGACTGAAGCTATTTCCTCAAACATTCGTGCAACTCTAGGCACTAGTTTTCAGACAAGACAACAGCTCGCTTTGTGTTCGAAAACAATATTTTGTAGAACTGATCTAGATATGGGCCTATGTCCATGTCAGTGAACTCGGCTAAGGTTCTCTGCTGTTGAAGAGTAGGCCTCCAGCAGTAGGCTTCCATAGATCTACTGCTGCCATTCCACTTTAACGCAGTAAATGCGCTTGAGTTAATCAACTGCGCCTGGCCAAACGCGCAAGAGGCAATGGATTTAGACCTACTCATGAAGTGTGTACAACTACAATAGCATTGCAGCTTCTTGTAATTACACTGAAATCATATATTTTGAATATACGCTAAGGCAGTTTATACGAATCATAGCATTTTTTAAAATCAATTCCTGCAAATAAGTAGACCCTGTGCCTGTAAGAACAGTTCAATGAACATTGTACAATGTACAGTAGTATAAAAATATGGTAAAATACCTGTAGGCTAAACAGCTGCATAAAAAACTACTACTAATCCTAATGATAATTGTTGTTTTGTGTCGTTGCGTTGTAGGTGCGAATACCGTAGCCAGGATTTTATTTCGGGTGATGTTACTGTTTAATCGACCTTCAGCAAGTCGACATGCAACAGAATCAACGTGATATTAAATGGGTTTTGAGGATGATTTAATTTATTGTAAAATATCAGCTCAGAAATAAGAGCTTCAAAATGAAATTCCGCCAGTCTTTATACATGTGTAATGATTGTGTTGGTAACAATGGTAAGTTCATTATATATATATATATATATATAAGGGTAGCATAATAGCATTATGTGATTTCGGGGGGGTTTTCAGACCTCCCAGCTGCGGCCTTGGTAGGTGCATATAGCCTGATGATATAGGCTATAGGCCTATACAGAGGCGACGCCAGAATTTTGTTTACACCGGAGCAATCGTACAAGACTACAATTAAGTGGCGAGAGCGGAAGACAATTTACGAGCTAAATAAATTCTCGGCACGACAATATTTTGGCGGCCTTGTGGCAGAACATCGACCAGGGCAGAGGCGTCTTAACAAGGACATTTGCCCTGGCTATTAATGCCCTGGTGTAGCGCGGGCTCTGCATGGGAGCGTGTATCATGCGCCCACGTGTATTAGCAATATTCATCACACCTAATTAGTGCAAATTAATTGGCGACCTTAATTAATCGCGAGTCGTGACCCGAATAGGCCTACCAAGTTATAAATCAACACAATATTCATTCAATGTTTAGCCCAATTAACGTGATTATTACAAACTATAGTTCGCGTTCTGCCGCTTCGTTCGAGGTTATAATTGTGCACTGAATGTGTACTGTGTAGACTTGTTGAACATGCTTTGTAACTTTGTAAGGACAACGATGAAACTAATACTAATAGGCTTAATACCAGATTTAAAAGTAAGAAGAGTTGATTATTTGACTTAGTTAGACTACACCGATATGTCACTGGGATAGGATTCGGTTCTATATGCGGCCTACCCATAATTAATTATAACTGATGAATATATATATATAATATATATATATATATAGCACCTCTTCAAGGTGACCATTCAGAAGCGCTCCCGACCCAGGAAGAGTCGAAGAGGAAAGACTTGAGTAGTTTATAAAAAGAGTTAGACCAGTCCCACCCCGTCTCCCACGGAAGGGAACGCAGGACAAATAGGAGAGTCTACTCCAAACAGAGGGACCAACAATTGAGAAAGTCCTATTCTGTCGTGTGTGTGTGTGTGTGTGTGTGTGTGTGTGTGTGTGTTTTGCATGTAGAACTGCAAGGTCGTCTCTAGAGCTCCTGAAGAAAGACAGACGCAGAAGCAGAGATATGACTAAATTAGTAGGCTGATGTTCCATCTGAAGTTCTGAACCACCTACAATTAAGGGTTTACTGTCAATACCGCGCACCCAATACCGCGCACACGATACCGCGCACACAATACCGCGATTCACAAGACCGCGCACGATCATTACCGCGCACGATCATTACCGCGCACGATGATAACCGCATACAAGTATTTCAACATGCATCCAGCTTCTACGTCAGATCTAAAAATACCTTCATCCAGCTTCTATTTCTCACGCGTTATTTTCATCAATCCAGCTTCCATTTCATATATAAAAATACCTTCATCCAGCTTCTATTTCTCATGCGTTATTTTCATCAATCCAGCTTCTATTTCATATATAAAAATACCATCATCCAGCTTCTGTTTCTCATGCGTTATTTTCGACAATCCAGCTTCTATTTCACCTCTAAAATAATTTAATCCAGCTTCCATTTCTCAAGCGCTGGACCAGTTGTCTGTAGACCAGTTGTCGTTTGACGAGTTGTCTGTAGAACAATTGTCGTGACACCGCTTAAATAGAAGTTGGATGATGGTATTTTTAGATCTGACATAGAAGCTGGATGCATGTTGAAATACTTGTATGCGATTATCATCGTGCGCGGTAATGATCGTGCGTGGTAATGATCGTGCGCGGTCTTGTGAATCGCGGTATTGTGTGCGCGGTATCGTGTGCGCGGTATTGTGTGCGCGGTATTGACCGGATACCACAATTAAGCAGGCTACAACAGTAGGCCTATGTCGAGGCCTGATGGTGAAATCACGGCGTCGTTTAGAGTCTAGGTATATGCTTCACCATGTGGTGACCGCCTCTTCCTTGAATTGCATGCTTCGGATGTCGCAGGGTATAGCCGAGTAGTTCGAACACGCCTTATAACGCGGAGGGTGCGTGTTTGAGCATCTTCTGCAACAGTTAACCTACTGGTTAGGACCGTGAGTAAGTCCTTTACTCCCATTTGCTCAGCACCACCGATTGATGTTAGTCGTTGTATATATTGGCACCTCATAAATGCATAGTAATAAAACCGTTGCCGGAGACAGAGCAGGCGGATGGTCCCGACTCCCAAGAAATTCATCAGTCATTTTTTCAATGTCCTTCAGTAGATGCATGATTAAGCGCTGATGACTGGGCTTAACGCGATGCTGACAGCAAGGCTGTTTACTGTTTAATCTATGGATGGATCTGATTTGACCAGGGTCTATGACAACAAAGGCCATTAATTACCATGGACAGATATTTGCTCGGCATATTACAGCACTTAAGAGCAAGGTACTGAACCAGTTTTTATGTGTCGCTGTTTCTCTATATAGTCACCATAGCAACATGAAGCTTCGACTCGGCGTATTTTAAAAGATCCAGCTGCTACTTCGAGCGCTCGGAGGTGCTACCGAACAGACAACATGACAGCTTCTCGTGTGAACAACGGATTGCACGATCTTTCAATGGACGAAGATGCAGCACACAATTTATATACAATATACAGTATTATAAAGAAGCTCGTTTAGATATTGTTTCTGGCATATATACTGCAGTGTGGCATCTATTATAGTATAATATCACAATATGCTAGGCCTACCACGGTCACGTCACATTGAAACGGAAGTACGGTGCGATGAGCAGTCATTCTCTGCGAATAGGCCTACATGTTGTATTTCACGGTTAAATCGAAATCATATTTACACACATCAGTTTTGAATGACTCTGCCAGCGAATGCAGACAGTCTATCGAGCAAGCTGTTGCCAAAAGTTCCAACGAAATGGCATACTTAACTTAATTTCCTTATAAGACATCTTGATTAAATGGGAGTCTTTACCTCAGCAATTATATGCTTAGCTGTCGAACTGATATGGCGCCGTAGTTAAATTGCTCGTCCAGACCGCGCTGACCGGTTAACGAATATGTAAATATTTGCCAAGCTAAAGCCTACGCGCATGTCTTTCTGGGTAATCAGTATCTGCTGATCCGACAACACTACAACTGCCACTGCGCGAAACATAGGCTAATGGACATCATGCATTTTGACGACTGAAAGTAGATAGGGAAGTACCGTTTCAGGCTCACTTTGCACTTATCTACTACCTAAGATTCATTTTGGTGACGGATCTCCTCCATAGTGAAAGAACTCAAAGTCTAGTTGGCTGATCTTAAATCCGATCGGTCATCTGCTTTTAACCACCTAGTGCTTGTAAGGCGTCACTGATGATTTGCCCTATAGCCTACTCCATAAACTTTTTGGTTAGGACATTCCAAAGCAAAATGAAAAATCTTGGACATAGAAACTCCTTTAGGAAATATGTCGCATACAATTGTCACTCCCAAAAGGGGTTTTTAAGGTATGAAATGTGATGAAAAGCTGCTGTAATAAAAAGAAATGCCACTGGTATTACGTAAGCAGAACTCAACCAAGCAAAATAGTAAAAATAATGAGAATTCAAGTGAAGAAAATGGAGTGTTCAGAGACAGGTTTGCCTCGTGCGTCCCTCTTTCCTCACCTCATCCGCCACTTCCTCTCCAAGCCTGCTATAGGCTGAACAAGAGTCGTATCAGTCACACAGACTTCCAGAGTCTGTCAACCGCTTAACTTCCTCCTTCCTCCACTTTGCCCCTCATTTGAATCACAAAACCACGCGTGCACACGTGCTACTTCCTCTGACGTCAACTTCGCGCCATAACTTCCTCTCTGAGAATCGCGAAATCCCGCCATCAAGAAGCTCACATTATCATATAATACTTCGCGGCGGATTTGATGCGCAACAACTTATGCAGCGCAACTTTTCATTCCTATTTGAGTTGAGCGAGAACTGCAGCAAAGCTTTTGCGGTGGACGATGGCGTCTTTGTTGAGTTCATTGCGCAGGTTGTTGCGCAGTTGTTCGAGCTTCGGAGGGTTAAAGGTCCCAGCGCAGGTGACGATGAAAGGGTGGCAGATGACGTCGATGGCTGTGTACCTCTTCCCAGCGTCTACCTGCAGAAGGTGGGTTATGAGATCGCGAACACCTGTGAACAATCAAGGAGTTCCAATGTAGTGGTTAACACAACTATATATATATATATATATATATATATATATATATTTATATATATATATATATACACATATTGTATATGCACAAATTGCACATATAAATGCAATCATGCAAATATAGCCTATATAAATTTAAATTTCTCTGATTCATTTTCTGCATCTTTAGTATAATTATTATTACTTTAATGCAAAGAAATTTTTCTAAAAGTAGCAGTTCAGAAATAAGTGTTAATTTTCTATAGATGAGAGTGCCAACACTCATTCCTTTCCCTATATGCGGCTGACGATATAATTATGTCAATCCAAAGCTGCTGTTAACCCGTAAAAATATTGGGAATGGATGGCAGAGTCTCCCTTACGAATCTATCTTGTATGTGCATATAGCAGTGGTGTAGTGGGGCGGGGACGCGGGGGGACGCCGTCCCCCCACTTTTTGCAAAATTCTTGCAAGATTGCACTTTTTGCTACAGTTTCTACTTCAATTTTCCAGGCGTCCCCCCACTTCAATTTCCAGGCGTCCCCCCACTTCATTTTTTAGGACTACACCACTGGCATATAGCCGTATTATACCTTCGGATGCATTGTCCCAGTATGGACTCGTGAACTCGAACTGTCCGGACTTGATGGCTTCGAAGAGATCCAGCTGATCTGGATCCTCTCCTCGGAATGGAGCGAAACCACACAAGAGGATGTAGAGGATCACTCCAGTTGCCCATAAGTCGATTTCAAGACCATAACCTACAAACGACGAACAGTTGAAGTCTGGAACAGGGCGGAGGCGTATAGCCAAAACAATTTCTGGAGAGATTTGTATGTAAGGTTTTACCGTTTAACATAGCCTACCATGATCGCAAAATGCATTGAATATAGGCTACACAGAACAAGTTAACAAATTTCGGAGACGACACATATCAGGGTTTGAACCCGTAAACCCCCATAAATACGATCAGATGAACAACCCATTGTCGGTAAAGTAGACAATTGCTATTAAAAATGTATGTGGCCACACTAAAAGAGACTATTCTTGTATGAATGAATGTATGGACATGTTGTGTATGCTTGCATATATGTAGACCTATGCGTGTGTGCATGCTTGTAGCCTTGTAGGCTACATACATGCATGTATATTTTTTGTCTAAATAATTATGCAATAGCTTTAAACAAGCCTATAGGGCATAAAATCAAATCAAATAATTTATTCGGCATCCAAACAGCAAATCAATAACCAATGGAAACAAAAGTTTACAAATACAATTAAGAGGCGACATATTATTTTGTATGCTAATCAAAATCATGTTGCTGATAATTAATAAACTCACCAATTTCCGAGAGGATTTCAGGCGCCACATAAGTTGGAGTGCCGCAGACGGTGGACAGCGGACCTCTGACCTCCGTGGCCAGACCGAAATCAGCGAGTTTGAGACAGAAGAGATCAGTGTCACCGTGCTGAACCTAATCGGACAAAAGAGCAAAGCAACAACAAACAATAGCATTCATTCATTCATTTCAAGAATTCATTTAGCACCCCTTCAGAAACCACTCAGAAGCGCTCCCAGTCCAACCACGGTGAAACAAAAAAGTTTTAAGGAGCTTGTATAGAACACTGACGGGTCAACCCTAGGTAGCAGGCGCACCTGCAACGGGTATGAGTGATCGTGACGAGGCATTGAGAAATTTTGGAGATATTGCCAAAAAGGAGGAACAGCCCCTGGCTTCCTCGTTATTGCTGCTTGATGACAAGAAAGGAGCGATCCTGCAGGCGGAAGCGGAAGAACGTTGTTCCATTTGGGCAGGGTCGTTTTTAACATAGGTCCATTCGGTGCGGTGCACCGAATGCCTCTGAGCCGAGAGCTTTGTTGCTATTGGTTAAATGTCTTATTTGAGTCTCAATGTTACTCAAGCCTTTTGTAAAATCTGCAAGTGTAAGAAAACATCAATCTAACTAAGTTCACTGACGCTGCGGACAATATAAGTTTCTTTATGATATAGGCCTATACTTGTTTACACGCCACCGTAGCTATTGGCAAACCAACGGCCGCTCGAACGACACTTTGCCCCTGCTGTAATAATTTGCACCGACACTCGAAGAACCTTAAAAACGGCTCTGATTTTGGGTCTGTCTTTAGATTGAAGTGTTGCAACAAATGAACTTGAAATTATGGCCTACGTTTTTGGGGTGATCAATAATGGTCAGGCCTATTCAATAGCCGATGGCTGTCTTTCTGGTGAATTAGGCTATTGTTAACTCTGGGTCGTAGAATATCGGTTCGATTCCCGATGCTTTTTTATTTGGACATTTAACTACATAATTATCAGTCTATAGACTATAATTTTAGCAATTAAGATGCGTTAATGCGGATTTCTTTAGGGTGCTACGCCCACTCAAACGCATTTCATAGACCTATAAAGACTAAAGTATAGGTCTAGGCTATAGATACATTTTCCAGCTTTGCACCTGGCTGCCTTTCCATGACTCGATGCTGTCAACCGCAGATGTAGGCCTACTGTAGGCATAATCATATTAGATCATAGAATAGGTTTGTTTATTATATTAGTTTAAAGTGCAGATTTGGGGGGAGGGGAATCGACCTCTCTCCCGAAGCGGTTCAGATTATCTTCTGCCAGAAGGATAGGGCCTACAGTGCTCTACACTTCATCAATCACGAATCTCACTTGCATAGATTTAGATTAGATCAGATTTAGATCAGTTTGGATTAGCTTAGATTAGTGTAAGCGTCACGTACGACTATGTTTTCTGGTTTGACATCTCGATGTACGACTGATCTCGTGTGTAGGTAGGCGAGAGCTTTGGCCAGATCGTAGACCATCCCAGCCGCCTCGACCTCGTTGAAGGGAGCGTGTTGGCTGATGAAATCGAACAGATCGCCACCCTACAGTAAGTATACAATACCATCGACGGCATGAAAATAAACCACAATAACTAACTAGGCTATATGATCTCTCATCAAACACGTTTTAGTAGCTCACAATTTAAACCGGACAAAGTTTCGCTTCAGTTCAGCATGTAAGCGTATACATATTATTATAATGGACAGGCAAACGCTTCTGGGTAGAGAGTCTTGAATTGGCGCTATAAAAATTGTTTCAGTATATAGATTATAGAACCACCAACATCAGTCCAGCCAAAGGTCGAAGCCGTTATCATTCAAATGTAAACGATTGTCGCCATCATCATCAACATCATCATCATCACAACCACAACCATCTCATCATAATTATCATAAAAAATTATCGTCAACATCACCGTCACCACCACCACAACCATTATCATCATCATCATCATCATCATCATCATCATCATCATCATCATCATCATCATCATCATCATCACCATCATCATCATCATCATCATCACCATCATCATCGTCGTCGTCATGATGATGATGATAATGATGATGATCATTATCATCATCATAACATTCGCCATTTGCAATGACCGTTTTGTTGCAAGCCTCTCTTGTCGCTACATAAACTGAATGACTAAGATGATGATGATGCTAACAGCGACGACGACGACGAATGTCGTGTGTATGATGATGTTATGGATAAAAAGAAGGTTTACGGTCGTTTGGCTGCGGGCGACAAACGATGTTTAGACATCCATCACACCTGTCATGACAACAGTCCCAGGCAATGTCCCTCTGCCTACGTCTGTCTGGCTGTGCCTTGCTGTGTCTGTTCGTCTGCCTGGCTGTGTCTGTCTATGTCTGTCTATGTGTGTTCGTCTGCCTATGTTCTTCTGTCATCGTCAAAGACATTACCAGACTCCATTCGGATGTAAATTTGTCTGTCTCTCGACCTGTCTGCGTGTCTGCATGTCTGTGTGCTTGTTTGCCTGCTACCATCAATAGTCAGAGACAGACACTATGCGTCAGTTTATCTGTCAGTTTATCTGTCTGTCTCTCTGTCTGCCTGTCTATGTGCCTCTCTGTCCGCCTCTGTGTCTATGTCATCTATCCTCCGATTCTCATCATTACGTCCTCCACCTGTCTCTCCCTTTCTCCGTCTCTCTGTCTGTCTCTCTCTCTTCATATCTCTCTGTGTGTCTCTCACTGTCTCTCTCTGTCTCTCTCTCCCCCTCTTCCGTCTGCACGCCTGCTTCCCTCCGTCCTCTTGTCCCCCTCCACCCCGGACGTCCGTCTGTCCTCAGAGAGCCTTGGTCTCCAATAAACAAATCGCTGGTTGCTATGGTGAGTGCCGGCGACAACAAATGGCGTCGACGAAGGAAACGAGGAACGACAAACGATAAAACGATTGATCGCTTCGAGCGTCGTTAGTCAGTGCAACTAGGACGATAGGGGGGGGGGTGGTTGAAAGGGGTGGGTACTGGGTAGGGCGGTAGGCAGACGGGTGGGGGACGGGTAGGACGATGATGGTGTGGGTAGAAATGGAAGTGAATGAAGGGAGGAGGGAAGTGGTGGTGTATTGGATGTATCCATGGTATACGCCGTCAGCAGGGTCGTTACGTGGCTAGCAATTCACCTGTGTGTCGATGCATGTATGCCTGGATGTCTGTGTCAATATTCGTCTTTGGATGTTCCTGTCAGTTTCCAGGAATCTTTATAATCCATTTGCATGCCATTATTCTCCATCGCTTTGCATATTTCCTCTCTCTGTCTCTGTCTCTCTGTCTCTGTCTCTATCTCTCTCTTTCTCTCTTTCTCTCTTTCTCTCTTTCTCTCTTTCTCTCTCTCTCTCTCTCTCTCTCTCTCTCTCTCTCTCTCTCTCTCTCTCTCTCTCTCTCTCTCTCTCTCTCTCTATCTCTCTGTCTCCTTCCATGTCTCACCGTTTGTCTCTTCCGATTACTCTTCCATCGTCTTCGTCTATGTCCGTCTGTTTGTCCCTCCAGTCGTCTGTGTGGGTGTTTTGTCTGTCAACAGCTCTTAGACGACGTCCTGATCGATGTCTGTTTCATTAGCAATATCGAAACTGCGCATGCAAGATTGCAAGTCATAGCTTGAGAGAAGATTCTTATCGTTTCCAATCGCTTCTTTCGCCTGTCTCTCATTTTCTAACCAATTCTAACTTGTTCTAATTTGTTCCAGTCTGTCTTAATTTCTTCTAGTTTGTTCTGCTCTTTCCACCTGTATTTTTTCAGTAGGCTTATATAGAACACTCCTTATGTCCTCCTTTGGGTCCTTACTGTCTGTAACCTTGCTTTAGCTTTAGATGGAACACAGAACAACAGGGATAAAATTAGCATGAAACAAAACAGACCAGAGCAGATGAAAACAAAGAGTAACAGAACAAATAATGGTATTATATGTGAGAAACAAATAGAATAAAAGAAAGTACAAATGGATCAGATGAGAATTTAAGAAAAACAATGGAAGAGAGAGAGAACAGGACAGGTTAGAATATGACCGACTTGAATGAAACAGATTAGAATAAGACAGGTTAAGATGGGTCTAATTAAAATAGAACAACTCAAAAGGTAACATAGTAAAAGGGAACAAAATAAAATAGGGAGGATTAGATTACATTAGATTTATAGTACAACAGACTAGAATACGACGGTTTAAAATATAGCGAGACAGAATGGTACAGATTAGAGTAGAACTAATGGCAATAGAACTATTTAAATATAACACACTGGAATCGAATCTCTGAATATAGACTTATAGAGCCGGTTAGAATGGAAGATACAGTGAATGGAATAGAATAGAAGAAGTTAGTCTGCAACATTGACTAGAACGGATTAGAACAGAACTCAATCAATTCACTAGAACAGATTAGAACAGAGCGAACATTGACTAGAACAGATTAGAACAGAATGGTCATTGACTAGAACAGATTAGAACAGAATGGTCATTGACTAGAACAGATTAGAACAGACTGGTCATTGACTAGAACAGATTAAAACTGAGCGGACATTGACAAGAACAGATTAGAAAAAACGGACGGGACAAGAACACATTAGAACGGACCGTTACGTCATCATACCCCGACAAGTTCCATGAGAAGAAAGATTTCGCTATTCGTCTCGTACTCGAGGAATAGCTTCACGATGTTGGGATGGTTGCAGGCCTTCATGATTAGAATCTCGTTTTCAATTAGGTCTTCCTTTCCCCTCAGCTTGGCCTTGTCGACGACCTTCATCGCGAATTCCTTCCCCGTCTTCCTCTCCTTGCAGTACTTAACAACGGCGAAATTTCCATCGCCCAAAATCCGCCCAAGTTCGTACCTCTCCTCGATGACCAGGTAACTAGGCACGTGACGCTGGTGCATAGCAACGGGCTTTCGATCCTCCTCAACCGGAAGTGTATGCGTCACTTCTGGCGACGATCCGGATCGTTCCTCCGCGTCATCAGGAGGATCTGGATCCACCGGTTTAGGAGTGGCGTTGTCCCTCGGCGAATCCATCCCAGCATCGAAGGTTCTTGAAGGATCAGTCCGGTCTTCGTCGTTGCTCCAGAGGAGGTTTTCATCGTCGTTGTTGTCGATGTTGTTGACGGAATCTTCTTCGTGAGGTTCTGGCTGTTTTTCGGGGGTCCTGCGGCCACTGTGCAGGCGATAAGTCAGCGGTGGAGAGACGATTCTCGAGTCCCTCGTCAGAGCCGCCGGTGGATCGCGAAGACTTGAAGCAGTCCCAGGTCGAGAAGAGAAGACCTCACGAGGACTGTCCATCGAAGGCCTGTCTGCATCCTGCGCTTCCTCCAACGGTTCCGTCACTGACGGATCGCGATCTATTCCATTCGTTAGACCCTTCCGCTTCTTCGGCAGTCCCACACTCACTTCCGGTCGGCTGACCCCGTCACTCGACCGTTGACCTACGTGACCCCTGACCTGACCCTGAAAGACTTCGACATCGCCATTGGCCACCGGCGACGATCGTCTGCTGCCGTTGAGGCGGGAAAGCTCCGCGCGCCTTCTCTCCGCCTGAACGTCACCCATCATCGACGCAGCACCGTTTCCGGTCACGTGACCGCGTCGACCGGAGGAGGTCTGGATGGACGGAAGAACGGAGAAGTTGTTGAGCCTCGCCGCCTCCTCCGCCCTTCGTTCCATGAACCGACGCGGCATCTTCGGACCCTTCCTCCGTCGCGGCATCTCCTCCTCCTCCCCCTGCTCAGCCTCCGGACCCCCATCTCCTCTATCCACATCCGCTTTTGAGATGACTGGTCTCTCTGACGCACCGCCACCATCACCACCACCACCACCACCAGCAGCAGCAGCAGTTTTAGCATCTTCCAGTCGCTTCTCCCACAGCCTCATCAGCGTGTCTCCGTAGACGCTGTTCGGATAGAGTTGGCGGAGAACGCCACGGACCGTGTCCATGTCGACTCGTTCCGGTCCGGCGCCGATGAAGAACTCGTCATCGCGGAAGAGATCCCCGACTCCGCCCACATCCCTCCCGCCGACGCTCACCAGCTTCCGCAGCCGGTGGTTCTTAGCCAACGACGACGATGACGATGGCGACAGCTCGAAGGCGTCGCCAAGGTCGCGGAGGAATTGCTCGTAGGACTGGACCGATTTGCGGTTGAACAGGATCTTGACGTTCTGAAGGGGTTTCGAACCGTTGCGGTAGATGGTTATGATGCGTGGCTTGACCTTCGAACCGGGAGGTACAGGTGTGACGTCGTGACCTTGATCGGCGCGTTGCCTAGCAACGGACGGTCTGGTCAGAAGAGGGGGGTGTTGAGAAGAGCGTGGACTGGCTTCCTGAATCGAAGAACGCGCGGAGTCGGATTTCGTGTTCTCTCGCAGGCTTTTCTTTCTTTTACCACCTGGAATAATTTCAAGGTGAGACATGAAGACGTAATGAACGCAATTAAATAGAAACTTTAAAATTAAAATATGAATTGAACTTTGTCTGAGTTCGTGCAAACCGGTCAGCATCAGTGCTTTAATGCTTTGCTTTACTAGATTTGTGCTACATGTGGTGTTAGTGGGAGGAAGGCATGTGCAATCTCCCTCCTTGGTCCTCTGTCAGTCTCTCGTCATCTGTCTGTCTGTCTGTCTGTGTGTCTGTCTGTGTGTCTGTCTGTCTGTCTGTCTGTCTCTGTCTGTCTGTCTGTCTATCTGTTGGTCGTTGGTCTGCTTTTTGGTTTGCCGTGCTCTTGCTTTGGTGACTGTGAACATCATGATTATTAAAGCTCCTAAATTAGCCAGTTGAACCTCTAAGGCAGTTTGAAAATTATGCCAGGAAACTAAAACTCGGCCTCTAGCCAACAAGCAGGTTTTTTGCAGAGGCTCAAATCTAAAAAAATTCATAATTTATTTTATTTTATTTATTTATTTACTTTTTCCTCAACCAAAACAACAAACAAACATGATACATTTATGGCAATGAATAATACTTTAACATAATTTGGCGAAGAAGGGGAGACCCAGAAGGGATGGACAATCCCACTAGGCCTAATAGGGCCACCCATTACTCATGTAAAATATATTTTTAACAAAATATACACAGAAGAATGAGTGGAAGGATAAAAAATAGTTGATCAGAATTTTTCTAATCTCTAAGGTCTACGTGCAAAATCATTTGACACGGAGCCCATCTGTGACAGGATGGTGACCGTGGTTATAACAATACGTCTCAGTATAGTTTAACACTTTAATATGAATAACATATAAGTATAGTATAGGTCTTTGTAGATCTCTCTAGTCCGATAGTCAGCAATAGACTGCCGTCTCTACGTGGTCAGCAAACCCTCCTTAGCCACTGCAGAGGGCGTGGCCTGTGCTGACCAATAAGATACCGTTACATCCCCTTTCCCAAAGCTAGTTTGCCACCCCCGAAAGTTCCTATAATACTATATGCCAAAAGTTTCTACAATGCTACATGCTACTTCTAAAGCTATTAGATGTATACTCCTTTTTGGTTTGTTCTTACGAACTGTCTGTTGTCCATGCAATAGCAGAATAGTATAGGCCTATCAGTTTCTGAATCGGGCTGGTTTGCTAATTAATCGGCCTGACCGCGTTCTGACATCTCTCTGGGGAGATGTCGCTGGAGCGCTGCGTCGCTTGGACGGTCGGCTGCGTCGCGACGGTGGTTGGATACGGCGCGGGAGGTGGTGTGGGAGGCTGTGGTACTGCCGGTGTGTTCGTTTCATCGTCTGCGCTTTCTGTCTTGATGGTAATGGGAGGTACAGACGAGAGATGCACATGTCTTGATGTTCGCCTTCTGGTAGTACCGTCTTCAAATCGCAGCTGGTATGATCTGTGTGGGAGTACACGTGCAACATCGGCCTTCCGCCAATCACGATCGTCGAATCTGGCTCTCACTGTTTGGCCAATTGATAGGGCCGGTCTCTCTTTGGCCCCTTTGTCATAGTAGTGGGCCTGCCGTTGTTTTGCAGCCGCAAGAACAGCGCTGGCATCAGGCGCTGTCAGTGAGATGAGGAGGGCTGCTGCTGTGGGCAATTTAGAATGAGTCCGTCTGGAGAACATTACTTGAGTGGGGGTCAGGCCCAGCTGCTCGGAGGGGGTGTTTCTCCAGTCTAGCAGAGCGAGAAAAGGGTCGACTTCGAAATAGCCCGATAGGCAGCAGACCGAAATCAAGTAGTCTTGGCCGCGATGCATAAATATGTCAAGTCCAACTTTGTCCCAAGCGCGGGGTGGTGGTGGGTGGGATAGAAGCGGCTCCTTCTGAGTCTCCGTCTGATATCGGGAACAGATGTCGCACTTTGAGACCAAATCCTTAATGGCCGCTGTAATGCCTGGGAAGAAAACTGATTCTTGTGCTCGTCGGATACAGCCGTTAACACCGATATGGCTTGAATGAAGTCGCCGCAAGATGTCATCTCTTGCCGGTCGAGGGATAATGACGCGTTGATCCCTGAATGCCAGACCTCCGCTCGTAATTAGTTCTTCAGCGAACGGCATGTACGGCCTGATAATCGCTGGCACTTCGCTATGGGTGGCTGGCCATCCAACCTTTATCTGCCACAGCAGTTGTTGGTATTCTTCATCGGACGCTGCGGCTGCTGAGATGTTTCTGATAGTGTCCTGTGAGGCTGCTAATCTCAGGCCTTGCAGCTGTAAGTTGCTCGTCCATCAACGCTGCCGATTCAGCGGGGAATTCAGCTCCCAGCGAGCTGTCGTTTGCTGTGAGTGAGAGGTATGCACGCGAGAGGGTGTCTGCGTGGATCAACTGCAACAAAAATTGTTCCTTCTCAATCTGCGCATAAGATTCTTGCTCCGGTCTTGTCATTGCGCGTGAAACATATTCTATAGGCCTTCCATTCTCAAGTAAAATGGCGCCACGACCACCTTGGCTTGCATCAGCCTGAATAACAATTGGCTTAGTTGTGTCAAAATATGCTAGAACAGGTGCGTGCGTTAACATGTCTTTCAATTTGTCTAGCGCCACGCCATGCAATTCTGGTCTCCAACAGAATTCGTTTTCTGCTTTAAGTAATGCGCGGATGGGTGCCGTTGTCTCGCTGAAGTTGGCGCAGAACTTGGCTAAACATGTCGCCATTCCAAGGAGACGCAAGACACCTTGTCGATCGCTAGGCGGAGGCATCTGTTTGATAGCTGCCACTTTTCTCTGATCAGGGTGAACGCCGTCCCTTGTTAGCTCGTGTCCACAGAAGATGGTTGATTCTTTATTCAGCCGGAGTTTCTTCTGATTAAGCTTAATGGCTTTTCCTCTGCATCTCTCTAACAGCGCGCGCAGGTTGCTGTTTTGATTTTCAATTGCTATCTCCTCTGTCTCCCCGGCGCCTGTGATCAATATGTCATCTGCAATGCATACCATACCGTTCAGTCCAGAAAGTGCATCAATTGTCGGCATGCAGTATTGTTCGCGCACAAGGGCTTTGTTCCGCGGCTTCGGACCAAGGCAAATTCGTATTCTGCGATCTGGCTTTGCGACAACAAGGAGCGCTGACACCCATGAGCCTGGCTCGCTCACTGGTGTGATGATGCCGTTTGCCTCCAAACTCTTTAGCTCGGTCTCGACCTTGTCACGGACGCCCAGCGGAAGTCGTCTGAGTGGCATTTGGACTGGCGGGATTTGATCGTCGATGTGCAGCTGTACGTCACCCTCTAACAAACCAACGCCGTCGAAAAGGTCAGCGTATTCAGCGTTTACTTCCGTTTCCGTCAGACAACCATGCGTTGTAGCAAGAGAGAAAGAAGATGGCTGAACTGTTAGAACTTCGCAAATGTTCTCTTCGACCGCATTCATAAGCTGCAAGTCCCTGCAGGCCTTGAATCCGAGGATCGGCTGGTTGTGCTTTGCTGTGACGTAAAAATCTATATTATATTCTCTGGCAGCACGTTGGTGCCAGACGGTGAACGTTATCATGCCTGGTGTTGATAACTCGGAGCGATCAAACATGCGCAGAGTCGCTTCCGCAGGACGGACTTCGTGGAGTCGACCGAGAGTGCGAACAAATTCTTCCGGGATGACGTTGACAGTCGCGCCACTGTCAAGCAAAAAACGCACTGTTCTATTGTCAATCTGCAAACGCGTATACCATCTGTCGCTGGTGGGCGTGTCTAACGTAAGTAGCTCTTCATCCAACTCTAGTTCACAGACTTCAGGCCTGCTACGCGGTTTCCCTGTCATCTTGGACGGGCAAACAACCTCAAAGTGCGATTTTCTGTTGCAGTTTCTACAGATTTGGCCATACGCGGGACACGATTCCTTTCGCAGATCGTGCATTCTGTCGCAAAACTTGCATAGGTTCAGTCTTACCTTGGCGTCGTACTGGTTGCCATAGACTGGTGAGCGTGCTTGCGGACGAGATAGGTGACGGTTGCGAGCATGTGCTGTCGAGTGTCGAAGGGCTTGGACTTCGTCGTGCGCCGTCATTGCCTTCAGCTGTTGACCTGCGGCCTCGCTGGCTTTGCACACGTCGATGGCTTTGCTCAGCGTCAGCTCCCGAATCTGTAGGAGTTTGCGACGAGTGGCGTCGTCCTTAACTCCAACGACGATGCGGTCCCGAATCATGGACTCTTCGACGCCCTCGAATTTGCACGTTTTTGCCATGCGTCGGACTTCACCCAGGAACACGTCGAATCGTTCACCTGCTTCTTGCACTCGCTGGTAAAACATATACCGTTCGTAGGTAACGTTAACAGCGCCCAGGCAGAAAGTCTCGAATGCCTCTAATATCTTATCGATGTTCTTTTTATCCGACGTCGGAATGTCCATGCTCCTGTACGCGTCGTAGGCCTCGCCACCTAGACACGTGAGAAAACCGCTGCTCGCTTCGCCGAGTTGGCTTCCGTCAGATCTGCGGCAAGCTCGTAATTTTCCCACTGCTCACGAAACCGCTCCCAATTGTCAGCGACATTGCTTCCTGTGACCTTCAGTGGCTCTGGAAGACGCAAATTCGAAGCCATGTTCATTTGCGGAGTCTATATGTAGGCTTAACTATCGACTTGTTCTACTTGTTCTAAAAAAACAACGTGTACGGTTTTTTTCAGTTCACACTTCTGACGCCATGTGACAGGATGGTGACCGTGGTTATAACAATACGTCTCAGTATAGTTTAACACTTTAATATGAATAACATATAAGTATAGTATAGGTCTTTGTAGATCTCTCTAGTCCGATAGTCAGCAATAGACTGCCGTCTCTACGTGGTCAGCAAACCCTCCTTAGCCACTGCAGAGGGCGTGGCCTGTGCTGACCAATAAGATACCGTTACACCATCTTGCCAGGCGCAATTACGTCCTATAGTCATGCCCGGTCCGACCTTGTCTTGTCTACGGTTTATTCGACACGGGGCGGTCTCCCTATCTCAAGAGAGCGACTGAAGCACCACACCTGCTCTGCCCGAGAGCGTCAAGAGGATGAAGGAATGTTCACACGTTCGTGAGTATTGGGATTACAATTCTATAGGTATTCGATTGTGACGAATACTATGTCTGACTAATCAACAGAGGGCAATATATATACGGCAATAGTAGCCTAATAATTATAGATCAAACCATGCAGTAGCGTATTGAGAATTGTAAAAAAATAACTGTATTGTCAGACCATGATCCCCATGTGGAGTAGAGAAGACTTAACAACGGGACCCTAAGAAAGACTGGAGTGTTGAAATCCAACAACCCTCCCCCTCATCGTACAATTCTCATTCTGTACTGAACGCGTACCCCGGTAATAAATATTGTCTTTGGTTTTAAGCGTGTGCATTTGATCTTGACTTCTGTGTGTGTTAAACACTGACCTAGCGTGTCTTCAGAATATTTGTAAGCCATTATGAATGAATTGGCCTAAAATAAATAAGTGTTGAAACGATTTAATAACCTCACAATGTTGGGATTATGTATGCGTCGAATATCTCAACTAATCTCTGCCACACAATCCACACATCCATCCATCCATCCATCCACACATTCATCCATCCATCCATCCATCCACACATTCATCCATCCATCCATCCATCCACACATTCATCCATCCATCCATCCATCCACACATTCATCCATCCATCCATCCATCCACACATTCATCCATCCATCCATCCACACATTCATCCATCCATCCATCCACACATTCATCCATCCATCCATCCATCCACACATTCATCCATCCATCCATCCACACATTCATCCATCCATCCATCCATCCACACATTCATCCATCCATCCATCCACACATTCATCCATCCATCCATCCACACATTCATCCATCCATCCATCCATCCACACATTCATCCATCCATCCATCCATCCACACATTCATCCATCCATCCATCCATCCACACATTCATCCATCCATCCATCCACACATTCATCCATCCATCCATCCATCCACACATTCATCCATCCATCCATCCACACATTCATCCATCCATCCATCCACACATTCATCCATCCATCCATCCACACATTCATCCATCCATCCATCCATCCACACATTCATCCATCCATCCATCCACACATTCATCCATCCATCCATCCACACATTCATCCATCCATCCATCCACACATTCATCCATCCATCCATCCATCCACACATTCATCCATCCATCCATCCACACATTCATCCATCCATCCATCCATCCACACATTCATCCATCCATCCATCCATCCACACATTCATCCATCCATCCATCCACACATTCATCCATCCATCCATCCATCCACACATTCATCCATCCATCCATCCATCCACACATTCATCCATCCATCCATCCACACATTCATCCATCCATCCATCCATCCACACATTCATCCATCCATCCATCCACACATTCATCCATCCATCCATCCATCCACACATTCATCCATCCATCCATCCACACATTCATCCATCCATCCATCCATCCACACATTCATCCATCCATCCATCCACACATTCATCCATCCATCCATCCATCCACACATTCATCCATCCATCCATCCATCCACACATTCATCCATCCATCCATCCACACATTCATCCATCCATCCATCCACACATTCATCCATCCATCCATCCATCCACACATTCATCCATCCATCCATCCACACATTCATCCATCCATCCATCCATCCACACATTCATCCATCCATCCATCCATCCACACATTCATCCATCCATCCATCCACACATTCATCCATCCATCCATCCATCCACACATTCATCCATCCATCCATCCACACATTCATCCATCCATCCATCCATCCACACATCCATCCATCCATCCATCCACACATTCATCCATCCATCCATCCACACATTCATCCATCCATCCATCCATCCACACATTCATCCATCCATCCATCCATCCACACATTCATCCATCCATCCATCCATCCACACATTCATCCATCCATCCATCCATCCACACATTCATCCATCCATCCATCCACACATTCATCCATCCATCCATCCACACATTCATCCATCCATCCATCCATCCACACATTCATCCATCCATCCATCCACACATTCATCCATCCATCCATCCACACATTCATCCATCCATCCATCCACACATTCATCCATCCATCCAGCCATCCACACATTCATCCATCCATCCATCCACACATTCATCCATCCATCCATCCATCCACACATTCATCCATCCATCCATCCATCCACACATTCATCCATCCATCCATCCACACATTCATCCATCCATCCATCCATCCACACATTCATCCATCCATCCATCCATCCACACATTCATCCATCCATCCATCCACACATTCATCCATCCATCCATCCACACATTCATCCATCCATCCATCCATCCACACATTCATCCATCCATCCATCCACACATTCATCCATCCATCCATCCATCCACACATTCATCCATCCATCCATCCATCCACACATTCATCCATCCATCCATCCACACGTTCATCCATCCATCCATCCATCCACACATTCATCCATCCATCCATCCACACATTCATCCATCCATCCATCCACACATTCATCCATCCATCCATCCATCCACACATTCATCCATCCATCCATCCACACATTCATCCATCCATCCATCCATCCACACATTCATCCATCCACACATTCATCCATCCATCCATCCATCCACACATTCATCCATCCATCCATCCACACATTCATCCATCCATCCATCCATCCACACATTCATCCATCCATCCATCCACACATTCATCCATCCATCCATCCACACATTCATCCATCCATCCATCCATCCACACATTCATCCATCCATCCATCCACACATTCATCCATCCATCCATCCATCCACACATTCATCCATCCATCCATCCACACATTCATCCATCCATCCACACATTCATCCATCCATCCATCCATCCACACATTCATCCATCCATCCATCCACACATTCATCCATCCATCCATCCATCCACACATTCATCCATCCATCCACGACTATAGGCCTACGAGCATCTGTTGTCCTTTCTTGTGTCTGTCTGTCTATCTGTCTGTCTGTCTGTCTGTCTAGACATGGACAATCTCTCTCTTTGGTTCTTTGTCAATCTCTCGCCATCTGTCTGTCTGTCTCTGTTTGTCTGTCTGTCTGTCTGTCTGTCTGTCTGTATCTGTCTGTCTCTGTGTCTCTGTGTGTGTGTCTGTAATGATCTATTCTGCTTCAGTACGGCCTACCCTTTTCAACGCAGCTACGTTCCATTCCCATATCTCATACACTGTTCGAACCTCTGACTAAAATAATTAATTAATTAATTTATTTATTTATTTATTTATTTATTAACCTAATAAAGACAACTTATACCCGTAGCAGGTGGTGCACGCGCCTTCCCATCCGTCAGGTCTTCGTACGGCATCGGTTTGAAGGTTTCGAATCCCGCACACACGTAGCTCCTTCCGTCCTCCAGGTCAGACAGCCGTCTTAAACGCCTTCCGTTGACGGGGGTAAAGACCTGCCGGACCCCGTGCGCCAGAGGAAGGGTCGGCTGGAGCCGGTCCGTCACGTCACTCAGGAAGTCCCCGAAGTTCCGGTACTGACGCATGTTGATGAGAACGACCTTGCCCTTGAAGTGTCGGTTTCCGTTGCAGAAGAGGTAGAGGCGCTGAGGTCGCCTTTCCGGTTGGAGGCCGTCGTTCACGTGACTTCCGGTCTGGGTCCGGTACCTCGCTTCCGGTTCGCGATCGTACCGTTCGAGGGACATCGTTTCCAACATCGTTTCAGGATGAGTGATCGACGACGCTGTAACGTAGAGTAACGTAACTGCACTTTGCATGTCGCAGCTGTTGTGGGGTTCTTGAAATGCGCTATATAAGTTAATGGGTGCCTGATTTTTCACGCTGATCGATTGATTGATTGCTCATGGTGATTGATTGATTTATTCATTCGTTATTTTAATTGATTGATTGATTGAGTGAGTGAGTGATTGATTGATTGCGTGATTGATTGATTGATTGATTGAGTGATTGATTGATTGATTGAGTGATTGAGTGATTGAGTGATTGATTGAATAGCTGGCTGGCTGGTTGGCTGGTTGATTGAGGTAAAGGTCCTCTAATCAACCAGTTATTCGTGTGGCATCAATTTCAAGGTTTCTTATTATTCGGCACAGACATAATGTAAAATAGAATGTCGCAAGCTCATGAGTATGGTAAGCTACCAAACTTATGAGCATCAAACTTATGTGGATGCATCATGGACCTATCAGATGTGCGTTGACTTCTGCATGACATTGTACATTGTACATCGTACAAGTAGATTGTGTGTGTCAAGATCTTATATGACGAATTTTGCAATCTCGGCGCTAATTACTATGCATTTCTAAAAAAAGAGTAAAGTCCTATCCCGTTCCATGAGGAACATAGGAGGCGCTCATCTCCTTTTCCATGGCCCTGAGCCAGCAATGGACGAATCCCAAGGTCCTGGACACGACGCCAGTGTTTCGCAGGACTTGCTGTTTACTTCCCAGCTTGCGCCAGTACCAAATTATACTGCTTGGTGACAGAGGCACGTGTGCATGAACAACTTGACAAAGGTCGTTACCCGGAGTCGAACCCGCAACCTCCCGCTCCATGGGCGGACGCGTTACCGGTCTGCCACCAGGTCGCACATTTCTAGATGATAAATATTTCCAACGCTGGATAACTTTATATAGCGCCTCTCAAAGGTCGTAGACATGACGAGAGCTCGACGTTTCCGATTGCAGGCATATATATATATATATATATATATATGTAATATTTCGACTGAAGATTAGATTTAATTGTCTCACACTGATACAAGAAACTACTTGTGTTCCTCTTACACCTTAAGTGAACAGAAGCGAAGTACAACTCAAGAATTGCTGACACGAGTGTAATTGAACCAAAGAATAACCTATTGAAGCTATTATAGGCCTACACAGTATATGGGCTGGACAGTTGATAGGCCTATCTTTGCTATCTTGGTCGGCTGGTCCTTGTGAGTAACGTTTACAAACAACGGCAACACTATTCGCGGCTCTTATGGGTTGCTAGGGACGCTGGACTTTGTCGCCAATGATTTCACTCTCAAGATGGTCGTGTGTGAATAATGACCTCGACTGTACACACACGCACAAGCGCACACAAACACACACGCACACACGCACACAAGCACACACACGCACACACAAACACACATACACACAGTGGCGCTCAACCCAACGAAATAAACAGGCAGCCCACGGACACGCTTCGTTTGCAGGTTCGAAAACAATAACAGAACGCTTATTAATTATAGGTGAAACAATCAGTAGACCTAGACCGAAGGTACTATGATTATTATGATACGTCTTCAAACAGGTGTAGATTATATATGACTCACCATAGACCTACTGCACTGCGATAAAGACCTGTATATAGAGGCCTAGATTAAATAATAGGCTTATCAGTGCAAATGAGAGATGCATGCCAATGGTAAAAATTAAACCAATCAAGTTGGGGGCGCATATATTATAGCCTACGCAGTGAATCCCCAAAAACGCGAGTCCCCGAATTATTTTAAGAGTGAAACAAATTTTTAGAAAACCTAATTAAGCCTTCGTGAGATTTTCCGAATGCAATATTAGGCTATATTCAGAACGCCAGTAGAAAAGGTTTTCTCCAAAACTGTATCAATTTTTGCATTTATACAACATTCGAGGAATCAGGTTTTGGCGACGAGGGTATATATGTAGACTATACACTCTGGAGCAAGTGATGCCAAGAATCGTAATTCGTTTAAAAACAGACGAACGTCTGGTTGGTCGGAGAACTTAGGAAGTCAGGCGATGTGACGTGACAGACGTGACGTTGTGCGAGTAGATTCAACTTAAAGGGCTTATAATTCCTAAAATGTTGACAACATTATTTTACAGATAAGACTTGCGAGCTTGCCGATATATCCTATAATGTATGTATGTATGTGTGTATGTATGTATGTATGTATGTATGTATGTATGTATGTATGTATGTATGTATGTATGTATGTATGTATGTATGTATGTATGTATGTATCTACATGTATGTATGTATGTATGTATGTATGTATGTATGTATGTATGTATGTATGTATGTATGTATGTATGTATGTATGTATGTATGTATGTATGTATGTATGTATGTATGTATGTATGTATGTATGTATGTATGTATGTATGTATGTATGTATGTATGTATGTATGTATGTATGTATGTACAGGGTGCGCCAAAAAAAGTAATCCCCTACGGTTTTTAGCCCATATCTTGGCCAAACATACGAATTTTTAAATGAAACTTTACAGTCTTAAAGGCAATTTATATCTACGTACATTGGTCAAATTACAACAAAATATTTCAAACGGAACAAAAGTTACACCACTTTTAGGGAGGCCACCCACCGTTTTTTGACGATTCAAAAATGAAGCGCAACAAAAATTAGGTTTTTTGCCAATATCTTGGCCAAAATTAAGAATATCGAAATGAAATTTTACAGGCTTATAGACAATTCATATCTGCAAATGGTGCTCAGATTTCATCAAAATATTTCAAACAGGACAAAAGTTATACCACTTTTAGTGAGGCCACCACCGTTTTTTGACGATTCAAAAACGAAACGTGACAAAAAGTAACAAAAACACGATTTTATTAGTCTCATCTCAAATAACTGTTGTCAAATGACCTTGGTAGTGCTTCACAACTTGTGCTCAATGCGCCCACCACCCGTGCCAAAACTTCTTTTGAGTCTCTTTGCAAAGTTCTTGATGGACCTGTTGATTAAACTGATAGATTCCTTATTTACCAATTTGATCGTCGTCTTGCTAAGTGACTTCTCAGTGGCGCGCAGCTACGCTGGTGCCCTGTTTCTTTTTTAAATAGTAACAATAATGATCATCTGGCAATATCAAGGCTATTTGATAACAATTATTCAAGATGAGACTTAATAAAATCGTGTTTTTGCTACTTTTTCCTTCGTTACGTCTTTGAATCGTCAAGAAACGGGGGTGGCCTCACTAAAAGTGGTATAACTTATGTTCTGTTTGAAATATTTTGATGGAATCTGACCACCATGTGCAGATATGAATTGTCTTTAAGTCTGTAAAATTTCATTTCGATATTCTTACTTTTGGCCAAGATATTGGCCAGAATAATTAGATTGGTTTTTTGTTACTTTTCGTTGCGTCGCGTTTTTGAATCGTCAAAACTAAAAGTGATATAACTTTTGTTCTGTTTCACATATGACTATGAAATTTGGCTATTGCACGTAGATATGAATTACCTTCAAGCCCGTAAAACTGGATTTGAAAAATTCCTATTTTTGGCCAGGATATTGATAAAAAGCCGTAGGGGATTACTTTTTTTGGCGCACCCTGTATGTATGTATGTGCACTTGCTGTAGCGCCCCTTAAACAAACATACCCATTACACCACCGTGTCCAACAATACGGCTGATGGCAAATAAGGCGCATCAGGATAATCAAAGTATGCTGTCCATAATAAAACTAAGTTTCGTTGATTACCTGTTGTAGCTCACACTGCTTTAGTATCCACTATCCAGGGCAATCCATCGTCGTCCTGGAGCTGTTTCCTCCGAAATTCCACCGACGCTCTAAACGCGCAATAGCGCATTATTCCTCTTCTGGAATCACGACTTCTCCGTCAATCCAACCTTATAACCTTGACGAACAATGACCCTCAACCGTGAGTTCGAGCTCCTAACAACCTCTCTCACCTATCTCACGAAATAGCTCAAGGCGCTATAGGGTATACCACCAGCTCTCCTCATAAACCAACCAAGACTTAAATCCACCGAATCCCTAGCATAGCCTAGGCTAGCAGGCTACTAGACCTAAGAACGGACGGCACTGGCCATGATTGTCTTCTAATCGACTAGATCTCGCGACGCCTAAATATTAAGCTGTCGTGCAGACTCGTGCTCACGTCTGTCGCGATCGCGTTACGATCTCCGATTGCACATGTTCCTTATCGTACTATCGACGTCCTTCGACTAACAGTAACGCTATATTATACAAATATGTATATACATGTAACTACAATAGCCTATAGGCCTATATATATATATAGTCTATGCAGCGTGTGTGCATGTATATATATCCGTTGTCCATGCGCGCCTTGTCAATAAGAGCACGCTCGTGCATGTGCAAAAAGCCTGCGTATACCATAGAAATCGTGCATTAACAGTAATAATCTCTACGGTGCTGCGGCGAAACGCGACAGGCGCACGGTAGCCATATAACGATTCACTCGCTACGAGTAGGTGGAACATGTGAGAGGAGAATATGCTGACGAGCGCAATGTAAATTGTCTAGCCTGGTTAAGGACAATTATTGTGGCCCACTGCATGGCCACTGTAAACGACGTAATCGCTGAATGAACGTAGGCAAACAAAGCATCTGATTGTAAAATTATGTTGGGCCACTGTTATTGGGCCTACTCAATTAGCCGAAAGTGTCTGATGCCAGACAATTTAAAGTAGGATTTACAATGGTCCTTGTCACATCCTCTGGTCTTTATTCTCACCATTTTTAAGTAACTGATATAACTTTTGAGCTATATATCAAGTAGCCTACATATTAAGTTTTTCATTGCCATCATAGATCGCCATGGTTTCATTTCGCGTGACTTCTATGGGCCTGTGTAAGTCCATCTGTCACCTAGACCCTACTAACATGATATTAGTATAATCTGATATTCTATCCTTGCATCTGTCATCTGGACCCTACTAACCTGATATTCTATCCTTGCATCTGTCATCTGGACCCTACTAACCTGATATTCTATCCTTGCATCTGTCATCTGGACCCTACTAACATGATATTCTATCCTTGCATCTGTCATCTGGACCCTACTAACATGATATTCTATCCTTGCGTTGTGACAGTCACCGTAAATATGATGAAGAAGATTATTGTCTGTTTAAGTTGCGCATGTGTCAGCCTAGTATACATGTAGCTACTTCTAATAAAATAATTGATTGATTATTCGATTGATTTATTGGTAATTGGAAGCCTCATTTACCTTCGCCACCCGCTACCTACGCGAAACATAATAATGCACTACGACACGGTAGCCATTTTCCCGCCCCTCTATAATTATGAGTTAAGAAATTCGTCATTTTCATGCCTCGTTGCAGTTTCAGGAGGGCATTATTTGTTTATGTCGCACTTTGTATTGTAATCTCTCGACCATGAAATGTGCGAAAAACGTCGATTTTCCGAGCACCTCCTGTACATGTATATTCGTTCAGGTAGCCTACGCTATAGAGGCTACGGGTGTCGATGATTTTTCATGACATGTTGTCGCACTTATTGTCTTGTTAGACAAAAGAATGTGTGTGCGGTTGCAACAGAGGCTTCGGCGAGAGTCTGTCGTGGACTTGTGGCACTCGAGTCGGCAGGAATAGAGAAATGAAATTCAGAGCGGCTGAGGATTGTGCCGTGTATTATCGCCCACTCCATTCACTGCAACAGTCGACTGGGCGTGAAATACAGGAGCACTATGAATATATGAATATATGATTATTGCATGAAGACAAAGTGAAACTGCATTCTTCTTCTACAGACGAGAGAGAGAGAGAGAGAGAGAGAGAGAGACAGACAGACAGACAGACAGACAGACAGCGACAGAGACAGACATATATATATATATATATATATATATATATATATATATATATATAGAGAGAGAGAGAGAGAGAGAGAGAGAGAGAGAGAGAGAGAGAGAGAGAGAGAGAGAGAGAGAGAGAGAGAGAGAGAGAGAGAGAGGGTTTTCAAAATGAAAAAAGAAATCGAATAGACCTACAGCGTGTAGGCTCTAAATACATATGTGTATATAAATCCCATGCAGCTGTGAAACGTTTCAGGGCTTTTTTAACGTGCAGTTCTACACAAAAAGTGCAGTTGCAAATGAGTTTGTGCAGTTGTAAAAGCAATCTTGTGCAGTGATAATCATTAGAAAAAATAACTGCAATCGGTTCACAACAAAAGAGCAGTGCCTATAAAGTGTGGAAAATTAAGTACCTGGACGCCCCTTACCTTTCCAGTCTGCTCGCCAATAAGTGGCTGGACGGCGTTCAGATTTTAAAACAAGTGCATGGACGCCGTCCATGACCGTCCGGGCACGCTTTAAGCCCTGCAAAAGAGCGAAATGGAAAGAAGGATTTGTGGAGTGGAAAATATGCAGGAAGGCCAAATATCAAGTGAATGACTAAAAAAGAAGGTAATCCGATATTATCCAAAAAGGTCGTCAGAAATTTGTCTCACCAAAGCCACACTAGATTTAAAATGCTGGTTGTGCAGTTCTAACAAATTCTTTCATGATCTAGTGCTTCAATGACATATCATTCTCACTCTTCCTCCTGTCTTCTCCCTTCAATTCTTCGCTCACTTATAGATCTTAGGAGGGTTACCTCTCCACATTACATGCACCTCAGATAAGTAAATCTGAATCTAGAGTATGAACAGAATGTTTGGCTTACACAAAGTACAGGCTATTCAGCAGGTTCAGAATCACCGTCGTTGGAAAGAGACCAGTAGCCTAGAGTGCAACCGAATGCACAAGACAAAGCACATAATAAAAATAAATCTACATCATAAAATAATCAGCGTAAATGCGAAGTTTGCAACTACAATAAATACCTACGCCTACTGTTTACCTAAATAAAATGGCACTTGAATAGCCTACGTGTGACCATTCACGCCAAACGTAGCAGAATTGTGTGGCAGAGTAGCAGTTAACCAGGACCCGCTTTAAATAATTATACAATTAATCAAAGCAGTCTACTTCTCTGAGATTTGGTTTCATAACGCTGAGATGTACAAGATCACGCACACACGCACACACACACACTCACGCACACACACACGCACGTCGTACACACACACACACACACACACACACACGCACACACACTGTACACAGACTCAAGTACGACAAACAAAATTCGTAAAGCACCGTGGATTTACTCTGACACCAAGTACACACATTATGTGCAGATCGCCAGGCAAATAAACGACAGCAAAACAAAACAGCACACTAAAATTTTACATTGTACTTAAAACAGATGCAAAAACGAAGAAATTTTCATTAAAACTATGCAACATTTTCAGTTGCTGTAAATGTTCAAACTCGGTCACCAGCACAAAAGGATAAACATAATTATACATGAACGACAGTCAGTCATGTCCAAAGCGTAAATATTATATTTTCTGTGAAAATGGATTTCTTAGATTCAATTGTCCAACAAAAGCTTTTCTGCAGTCGAAAGTCTTTGGTCAATATAATTGTCATGTGATAACAGCCTGAATATTTTGACTCCCAGCAAATTAAAAGTTCAAATCGGTATTCAAAATTCAAAACCATCGTCTACAAACTTCTCTAGTCCAGTGTTGTTCTGTAGTGTATCTTATAAACCTGGTTTCCAAGAAACTCAGCAGAATTCGCAAATGCAGGTAACTTTTAAAGCATAAAAATAGTCAACTACCACAAAGTCTTTCGGAAAATTTCTAACATTTCCTGTAAAACCAGACTTCTTAAAAATCGAGTCAGAAGTCTTCTAAAAAAATCGTCAACCGAACACATTCTGTTCAAACTGTCTGAATCAAGGCAAAAACATCAATTATTATCAGAGTACAGTCAAATGAAAATTGGTTTTCAATCTTTCACCACGCTGTCAAAATTCTTCAGCTTCTTCTCACCCGTCGTATTACTTCACGACTATAAATGGCCAAAGTATAGAACAACTTCTTCTTCTGCAAGGCGCAACTCATTTCACTCTGCTTTCATGGTGACAACCAACAACAGGACCGTTGGTAAAAACTGCCTCAGAAAACACCGTTGAACATTCTAAAGATCTGTACTTCCATTAATTTCATTGCACATTCTAGTCTACCATCACCGTAAGTAAAAGTCAGCTTGTATAAAACGAATCTGAGGCAGAAAATAATTAGCTTGTCTCGAAATTCGTAAACGACTACTGAATAATAAACGGTGCAAACTCAAATCGTCGGCTCAAAGCTTTTGCCTAGATAAATTGAAAAGGAAAAGGCAATCTGAGAAGATGTGCTCTGCATCATACGCAAGTTACGCCCCTCAACACAAAGTCAGGCCAGAAAATCGCCCTTTGAAATAGTACCAGGAAGATCCCATCTGGATTCTGCAAAGGCTGCAAAGGCACCATGCGGTGGTGACATGTCGCACAAAAGTCACGAAACAACGTTTCAAAATATCTCAGAAGATGTCACGACTAGCAACACGCAAGTGCACAGGAGCTACAGAAACGATGCTAATTATTCCGTTGAATATTCATGGAAGAACGAACAAGCGAAAAGTTATGAAGCATTATCCGAAAGACACGAACGCAAATGTTCAAATCACAATGGATGGCGGAGCTTGAGCGTCCGATTTACCACGCTGTAGTAAATTGATGGAAAAACAAAGAGTTGCGGAATTCTTTCGCTGAAGAGGGTGCCAGACTTGAAGCAAAATTGAGGGGACAGCAAAGATTCAGAACAAGACCCATGGAAGAGGATGTTTCAACAGATTTAAACCTGAAGACAGATTTGTAATCATATGATCTGAAAACGTATCTTAAAAAGCTTAAAAATAGATTCATTGAAAAGAATTTTCTTAAAAGTACAATTCAAGAGACTCTGAAAAGAAGAGGATGCGTTTGAATGGCGTTGAGACACGATTCAAACCTGAAAGACGAAAGCGAAAGTTTACCAAAGAGAAAGAAAGCTTGAAGGAATTCAAAGAAGATTCAAGTGAATTGAACTAGCACATAGTCAGTCAGCACTGTCGTGCCAAAAAATCCAAAGGTTGCAAGGCGTTCAAAAAATTCGTTCCAGCCGGTCGCTCGAACGACCGATCAACCGCAGACGACTCATCCGCTAAACGACAAAGCTTCCTCGCTCGATAGCGGCCTGTCTGTGATCTCGAATCGGGAACCGTTGTCCAGCCGCGTTTCGCTCCTGCTCCGGGTTATAATCCCAGAGCCGACTTCTCTGGTCGTGGATTTCCCATGAGTCATCCGACAAACCCTGCGGATTCGAGTCCCGGTGAGCAATGCTATCGCCACGAGTCCTCTGAGCATTCTGCTCCTGTCTGCTCGACCGACGCACGGCGTGCTGCTGCTCATGGTGCTCGTGACTTCGCGCTGCGTCACCATGAGATGAGTCGTCGGCATGATGATGAGCGACGCTGTGACGGTCGTGGTCGTCGCCTGCGTCCCTTCGCTCTTGGCTGTGAGCGCGGAGTGAGCGCCGTGAGCCGTGCAGTGGCTGCGCTCGCAGGGTCTGAAGGTGAGCGTGCGAAGAGCCGGATATGAGCGGAGGGTGGGTGGCACGCCAGTACGCCTCCAGGTACTCGAATAAATGCTCGCAGGCTTCGTCGAGCTGATTTTCGTCCAGAATTATGTCGAACATCTCCTGAAATAGATTAGAACACAGATGTTTAAAATTTGGAAAAAAAATATAAAAAACGAGGAAAAACGGAAAACGCAAAAATAATTGTATTTTGTTGCTGCTTATACTAGTTTGAAATTAAAAACCTTGTTTACGTAATTTTATTTTATTCAGCAAGCAAATAACTCATTTGTATTAGTAAACAATAACTAAAACAGTCAAATAGTGACTCAAATTAGCGGAATCCTCGAAAGTACGAAGACAGCTTAAGAGATATCATACAATAATAAAATTAAGGAAAATAATTACAGAGAGTAGGCTAAATAAATAAATATGGTCACATAAAAAAATAAATGTTTAAATGAGACAAAAAAGTTTTTTTACAAACACGAAATAGAGCATAGAATGGAATATTCTTTCAAGCAATTGCTAACCGCATTTTGGCTTACACAGAAGATTTGTTTAAATATACTAATTCCTGCATCAGAAATGTACAAGTTGACCAAGGAGTTAAGAGTTATAATAATTTCTGGGTTTGTCCTATTTTGGAATGGAGGATGACAGAAAGATAAAAAGTGTGATGCTGGGAAGTATGGATGGTAATGGAAGAAGAGGACGACCAAACAGAGAGTGGATAGACGACATCAAAGAGTGGTGTAATCAAGACATTTACAGCTTAAGTAGATCTGCTCAGGACCGCGGACTTTGGAGGAGAATGATAAAGTGTGCATTGGACACCTACGGGTTGTTAACCCATGGATAATGATGATGATGAAATATGAAATGCGAAAACAATAGGTTTCAGCAGTTTCAAAAACAGAACATTATTAGAGTGCAGCTTAAAATTAATGCATGATTATGCATGATTAACATTAATGCATGATTATGCATGATTAATATTAATGCATGATTATGCATGCACAATGCACATTGCATCCTGTCAGTACTGATTGTCAGTTTCCAATAGAATCAGACAGAGGAATGGAATAAATTGATGATTGATTGACTGATTGATTGATTGATTGAAAGGTCTTACTGGATTGCATTGATTGATTGAAAGGTCTTACTGGATTGCATTGATTGATTGATTGAAAGGTCTTACTGGATTGCATTGATTGATTGATTGATTGAAAGGTCTTACTGGATTGCATTGATTGATTGATTGAAAGGTCTTACTGGATTGCATTGATTGATTGATTGATTGAAAGGTCTTACTGGATTGCATTGATTGATTGATTGATTGAAAGGTCTTACTGGATTGCATTGATTGAGTTTCTCAGCAGCGACAAGTTGAACGTTCATGTTGCGACTCTGCGACTTCCCTCGCGTTTTAATCAACTTCTGAAGCACCTTTTTTCATCAACAACACCAACGACGATGTTAGCACACAGCAACAGATCAGAGGATAGCCTTCCAATGGATTCATTCATTCATTCATTCATTATTTGCATTTATATAGCGCCCCTTCAAGAAACTACTCAGAGGCGCTCCCAGCCCAGCCACGGCAAAAGAAAAAAAATTTAAGGGACCTAAGGAATCAGGATTGACTGGTCAGGTGAAGGAGATAGAGGTTAGGGGGGAGGTCATTCCAGATTGACGGCCCCACAACCGAGAATGCTCGGCGCTGTCTGGTAGCTAAGCGAGCCCGTGGAACAAGTAGTTGTCCATTCGCAGCAGAGCGAAGGGTCCGACGCGCTTCAATGTCAGAGACTGGGCGACAAAGAACGCGCAGGTAAGATGGAGCACAACCAAGGATACAACGAGAAACCAGGGCAGCAATTCGATAATGGATGCGTTGGGCTATTGGCAACCAATGCAGCACATCACACATGTAGGTAGAAACAGATGAAAATTTAGGGATTTGTCCAATGAGCCGGGCAGCATGGATATCTTAGATAGAGCTATATCTTCGTCTTAGATAGAGCGATATCTTCGTCTTCATTCAACTGTACTGCACGAGGAAGAAACACTATTTGCAAATATATTTTTCAGAAAGATGCTTCAAACAGACATGCTTTGGTGGAAGTTAGATCCATGTAGTGCTGCATATTGAAGATATTATCACAAACACGCATAAAGCAGTGAAAGTTTGAAAGACTTTTTGTACAACTGTACCGTATTGTATAATTTTCGTTTATTCAGCAATCCGGTTGACAGATCGCAACAGGCTACACCGCTACAGTGTAAGCTACAGTTATGCGGTTATCTTAATAAACATCAATCTTAACTAATAACAGAACAGACAGCCTGCAATTCAACGGTGCTAATAGCAGCCAATAAAGCACATCCATCTTAGGGGGGGTCTTCGGGAATTGAACTTGGCTTCGCTGATCTCCATGCTAGTGTGTTATCAAATGTGCCACCGAACCCCCCAACCCCCTCAATGGTGTGACGATAATTATGTCAATCAGAAACATATCAGGTGAACATATCACTTCTTAAAGATAATTTAAAGACAGATTTGTATACACAGTTGGGGAAGATAATTTCATCCAGTTGCACATTAGATGTACATTGTACATGTTTTCACTCAGAGGAAGAAGTCTTTGTGGTGTACATGTACCATACCTTAGGAGAAGCCATTTTGACATGTACCATACCTTAGGAGAAGCTATTTTGACATGTACCATACCTTAGGAGAAGCTATTTTGACATGTACCATACCTTAGGAGAAGCTATTTTGACATAGACAACGATTGGAGCAAGTGACGTCTTTGTAAGTTGCGACGGATGGTTGATGGTATCACAATCGAGAACGACGAGTTGAAGCGTTCGTGCGAGCTCAAAGATTCGCTCAATCTCTCCCTGCACCTCAACTAAACAAACACAGAACACATCCAATTTATTTAGCACCTCTCTTAACTGTGGAGACAAGGACAACACAGTAAAAGAAACAATGTAAGGTAACGTAACATGCAAGTTACAGATTATCTCAGCATTGCTAGCTAGATAACCTTTTGATATCTTAATGACTCAGCCAACATTAATTTTAGGCACACCATTAATTTTAGGCTGGTGCATGCCCCTTGTGATCCACTGTAAAGGCACCATAAATTATTAAAATGTCTAAGAATAAACCCACAGTCAAACAACCGAAATACTTCAGTGTCACATAAAAGCTGCATAAGAGGAGAAACAACTTACAGTACCCGTAGGTGTTATAAAATCAAAACGTAATTACAAGAATTTGAACAAGTCACACAGCTTGGACAAGCTGTAGTCTTGTGACTTAAATGGGTCAAGAGAGACAGTTGTGAAGTCTGAGAAATACGCTTAAGAAAGTTCAAGCTATATGGCTTCAATCACACTTTGGGCTTCAATCAAATGGATCAAAGTGCTGTGAGACTGTGGTTCCTCTGAATCTAGCGAACTCATTCTAGGTTGTACATCATCATTATTATTGTTATTAAGAACTTTTTATATAGCGCCCCTTCAAGGTAATCTACTCAGAAGCACTCACAGTTCAATCACTGCTAATAACACAGTTTCTAAGTTCGTAAGGAACGTCATGGTGTGAGGAAATCAGTAATGCGAGGAACAAAGTGGTGTGAGGAACTCAGTAGTACGAGGAACAAAGTGGTGTGAAGAACTCAGTAGTACGAGGAACAAAGTGGTGTGAAGAACTCAGTAGTGCGAGGAACAAAGTGGTGTGAGGAACTCAGTAGTGCGAGGAACAAAGTGGTGTGAGGAACTCAGTAGTGCGAGGAACAAAGTGGTGTGAGGAACTCAGTAGTGCGAGGAACAAAGTGGTGTGAGGAACTCAGTAGTGCAAGGAACAAAGTGGTGTGAAGAACTCAGTAGTGCGAGGAACAAAGTGGTGTGAGGAACTCAGTAGTGCGAGGAACAAAGTGGTGTGAAGAACTCAGTAGTGCGAGGAACAAAGTGGTGTGAGGAACTCAGTAGTGCGAGGAACAAAGTGGTGTGAAGAACTCAGTAGTGCGAGGAACAAAGTGGCATGAGGAACACAGTGGTGCAAAGGAACATAGTGGTGTGAGGAACATCATAGTGGCGTGACCTCTAAACGCTAACAATATAAGCATGATCATTATTGTAATCTCCACTTTACTAAAGCGCCACGCGAAAGCCAAGTTCAGGTCACCAGCTAATTCACGACTCAAGAGCACAAAAACACACACATACAAAAACACAAGCACAAAACACACAAACACACACAAAAACACACACATACAAAGACACAAGCACAAAACACACAAACACACACAAAAACACACACATACAAAAACACAAGCTTGCACAAAAACACACAAACACACACAAAAACACACACATACAAAAACACAAGCTTGCACAAAAACACACAAACACACACAGACACACACACAGACATACACATACAGACCGATCGAAGATGATCGACTGTTCGATCTCTCCATCAGAGCGCGTTTGCTCGGATTGTTCAACACGGATCGTTTGGCGAGCGAAATGTCAGCCGTCACTCGAGTTATCGTGACTCTGAGACAACAAACAAACAGAAAAATTACTCGTAATGCCTTAGTTCGTAAACTTTAGTTTGCTATGCTATATAATGCTGTCATTCTATAAACTATAAAGGCATAGTGTGTGGTTCAGAGAGTTACTTCTGCTCAAGTACTGCTCAAGTACAACTCGAATGAAGTTTAAAGTAGTAGTACAGGATGCCAAAATACTCGCACTCATATTTGTGACCTATGTACATGTACTAGTACTCATACATATTACCTTTGGAAGTATTAGTACTTGTACTTTCACCTATGTACTAGACTACTAGTAATCGTACATTCACATCTTAGTTGGCTCTTCCTACATCCATTTCCCATTGTCCGTCATCTTAGTGTAGGAGCTTTTGTTTGAGCTAAAATGAAGAATTCTCATGTGATGGTGACAACTCCATGTACAGCTACAGTTGTAGCTCCAAGTATTTAGTGGAATGCTCCAACAATTAACATAATTTCTCCAACGCTCAAACTCCTCTCTTCCTTCAAGTAAAATAACAGTACTAAAATGAAATATTTTCAAACGATCGTAAGTTACACTTCTTTCGATCAGCAAACAGAACCACACATCAGTGCAATTGAGAGCTTTCCGCATTCTGAAGTTTCATATGGATGATCAAACAACAAAGAACCAAAATCAGCGACAGTCATATTACGACCAGCAAAAATAGAAAGAGAAGTGCGCACATTTATGTTGAGGCTGTAGAAAAACCAACCGGTTCTCAAACTTGTGCTTGAGGAAGTCGAAAAGTGCCTTCTGCATCATATCGGTGACTTCGTAACCTTTCAACGACGGTCCAATCAGAACGACGGGTCGCATCGAAGGGACGACCTCGTACGGAGGCATGCTCTCAAGCTGTTCAACATCAACAACACACATTGACCCATCAAATGTTTGGCATTTTAAAAAGTTGAAACTGTGAAGACCCCAATATTAGCATTACAGGCTTCTAACCTCTAACATCTGTAATAAAATCATGAGCACCTGCACACAGAGGCACAAGGGGGCACTTTCCACTCTTGGAAAATTGGCAATTATTTATAACAACAACTTTTTAGCTATCAAAAAATTCTTTTGCACTAATGTTATGTATTTAACCTCATTGTCTTAAACAAAGACTTTCATGCTTAACCTGACCTCATACAGAAATTCACTCATGTTATTTTAACCTGATCTTCTTAAACAAAGACTTTTATAATATTAATTTTTAAACCTAACCTTACACAGAAATGCACTCATATTATTTTAACCTGATCATCTCAAACAAAGACTTTTACATTGAACCTGATCTCATACAGAAATTCACTCATAATAATATTTTTAACCCCACCTTCTTAAAGAAAGGCTTGCGCATTTTGTCCCTGGCGGCATTTGGGCTTATGCTGTTGCGCGACGTGTTCCGCTGATTGGCCACGCTGTCGTCGTCGGCGGCCATGTTGCCGTCGGCGCCCTGCTCTGAAAACAGATCAGCAAATGAAATATTCGCAGCAATAATACGCTGATAAATTCGTCCTTGTAACAGCGTAAGTTCACGCAAAAATCGACCATGAGACATCGCTCGATCTAGCAGCTGCTGCGGCGGCGACGGCACAGAAACTAGGTCAGACCGCGTCCTAGTCGTATCACGTCAGGATTCCTGCGCTGTGTCATGCAGTTATTACCTCTACAGTCATTTTTATGCACCTGGATTTATTGCATTTGAATCAATGATCCACTGTCATACCGATGGCCTCGTATGTGACCATATAGTCATACACATGTAAGGCTTTTTCTTGTGTATATATATATATATATATATATATAGGCTTAGGCCTATGTTTATATATGCATGTGAATTATACAGGCCTATGATTATATGGGCTATATACACATGCACAGACATGTGGCTTAAATATACATATATGTGTAGACTATATATATATATATATATATATATATATATATATATATATATATATATATACATAACACGTAAAATACACGTTTTATTCATACTCATAAAGCAAGTGCAAATTATGATATCTACTGTCTTGTTTGTTTGCATATAATATTCTTAATGCTGCTGCCCGCTTAATTGCTGGTCTTCCCAAATTCTCTCACATATCTGATTTTATTCGGGACACTCTTCATTGGCTTCCTGTACCTCAGCGCATTGAGTTCAAGATCCTGACTCTTATGCGCAACTCTCTTCTCGGGGTAGCCCCCTCTTATCTTCGGGCACTGTGTAACTTGGTCTCCACTCTTCCTGGCCGCTCTGCCCTTCGATCTGCTGCCAATGGCCTTCTAGTTGTCCCGCGCATGCGTGGAGCTACGGCCCAGTCCAGAAGCTTCGCATATCTTGGTCCTACTTGTTGGAACCGCCTTCCTCACAAGCTCCGTTCTGAGCTTCTTGGCCTTTCTCCTCCCCTGTTCCGTAAACGTCTGAAAACTATACTATTTGTTAGGGGTGAGCACTAGCTTGGGTCGGGAGCGCCACTGAATCTGTGAGCGGCGCTATATAAATGTTCAATTACAATTACAATTACAATATTACATGCACTTGTACAAGTAAGTTAAATATTCAATGTATGTATATAATATATATATATATATATACGCACTTGATTATATATATGCATATATTATATATATATATATGTAAATCAAAGATGTATATAAATTGAGCTGAGCCTAAAAATACAGAAAATTTCGCCAGATCAGCCGAACAAGTTTCAAAATTTTAATTGAAAAGTTCTGCCTCTAAAATACAGAGAATCATGCATGCTCAAATGGAATGGTTTCAATCATTCATTCGAGTAATTTTGTAGCACCTCTTCAAGGAAACTGCTCAGAGGTGCTCTCGAAACTCCAGCACGACCAAACAGAACAGTTTTCAATTGACTAAATAGAACATGTGTCATCAAATGACTTATACACATGCACATAATAATTATTATTACATGTATCAGACTTTGTAACATGTTCTTTATCATGAAGATCAGAAGAGGTTCAGTAGGTTCGGTACCAATCGCCATGACGAAAGAAGATATCAAAAGATTGTAAATCTTTCAGATGTGGATATATATATATATCCCTTCAGATGTGGATATATATACATATATACAAACATATATATACATATATATACATAATTATATATACACACACGGGAAAGGATGGAAAGAGTCAGCTGTACGGAACGCAGAACAAATGAAGAGATACTGCAAACGGTGGAAGAAAAAGGATTGCTGATAGGAATCATCAGAAGCAGGCAGAAAAACTGGTTTGGCCACACGATGACGGGAGAAACTCTCTCTTAAGAACCATTAATTATATTATTGAGGGAAGAATGGTGGGTGAAATGACAAAAGAAAACCGGAGGATGATTGATGCTATTGGAGTGGATGATGAAGGGGGGTTATAGCAAGTTGAAGGAGACAGCCACCTTCAACAGCCACCCTCCCTCCCTCTCGCGGCCACCAATCATCATAAAACACTGCAGCAAACATTGTGTCACAACATCTGGACCGAATACCATGACTCAGCAGATTGCAGTCGTCAGCCACCCCCGGATTTCATCGTCAACAACAGCTTCTTCAGCCTTTTTTTATTCCAAGAATCGAATCCAATCGATTCCCATAGTACTGCCAGAGGCGAAACCGGGGGGGGCATTCCGGCCATGGCCCCCACCCCCATCAGAAATGTGCATAGGACGTGCCCCCATTAGGTTTCAACAAGCTTTCGATCAATGCAGTGGTAAAAGCAGGATATATGACTAAAAATTAATTATTTAGCATTGGCTTGGAAAAATGGTACACATTGAAGAGATTTCGTCGATTAAAGGACTTTAAAAAGGTCGTCAGCTATTTCGGCAGGGAAATTCGGTATATTTTCAAGACATTTCAATGACCAGATGACTAAAAAAATTTGCCCCTTCGAAAGTTTCTGTATCTGCTGCTGAGTACTGCTGCTACCATAATTGATGAATTTCTATTGAAAAAAGGAGAGACACTTAAACCTGCCATTACATTACAATGCAGAGTAATGTACTAAAGACATTTTCAACAGGATTTTCTAGATCAACGTTTTGAATCGGCAACTTCTCGACTGACAGTCCATCATGCTAATCAGTAGACCATCGGACACCATGGGCGGATTTTATCATCAGGGGCTAGGGGGCTGAGCCCCCCACAAGAAGACCCAGAGAAATTTTTTACCGTGTAAATTGTATCTTTTCTCGGGCTTAGCCCCCCCCACCCCCAAGAAGGTGCAGACTCAGAAGTTTACGCGAAACTTACGAGAATGACTAAAACAGGTCATCAACTTTTTTGGCCAGATTTTTTTAAATTTTTCAGTACCCCGACCGTACACTGTCAGCAAGGATCTGAAATATTAACTGAGTAGAGAGAGGCAAGGAAAATTAATTGGCTAACAGTTGCTACTCATGTTATGGGCACCTCTTGAGGTCGGCTAAAGCACTCGTCTTCTATTGGTTAAATTGTGTAACCAAAGGTGCTAAACATATTCGAAATGTGGAATTAAAGGGTTAGACAGCTTACCGGGCGTTGGGGGTGTTGAGCCTCGTGAGTTGGCCGTCCTGGAGTTCAGTAGGAGGTTATCTACATTGGAACTGGAGGTCGGTTTGCTGACAAAACAAATTGAAACAAAGAGAACATAAACCTCATTACCTCAGCCCACACTTTAATCTAATATCGCATCACACATCAAATAATAAAAATAAAAATAGCTCGATAAGATGTTGCAGATGATGATTATTATAATTATAGCGGCAGTTTTATATAGCGCCTCTTCAAGGTAGGCTACTCAGAAGCCCTCCCCGGCCCAACCACAGCTAAGTAGGACAGTTTTGAGATTATTCAGTAACAGATGGAACCCAATGATGTGTGGTATGTCTATGTCAATTTCATTTTCTTAAAACATTTTTAAAAACTGAACAGTCATACCTACTTTAGAAAAATACGATTAAAGAACTCTGTCACTGACCGTACTCTGGACGTGCCAGTCTCAAGCCTGGATAAAGGAGGAGGGTGACACTAATCAACTTTGTTAGAACACAATGTTGTTATCAGCACCCAACCAATAATATAATTACTTCAGTCATGTCATTGCTTTAAAATCATCCGAACCTACTAAAGAACGTTACATTTGTAATAAAATAATAATAATATTATTATTAATAATATTATTAATAATAATATTAATGCATCTACAGACTATAGGCAGTGATTAAGCTGGTGTCCTGTGCTTGACTTCCGAGTGGTACTTTGGAAGTCTGGAGCTTGCGACTATGACTATGGGTGTTTGATTGGATCGCTTTGCTTACCCTGGGCATATCTTCGTTGGCTTTATCTTCATTGGCTTACCTGGACTATATCTTCATTTTGTCCTACCTGGAGTATATCTTTGTTGGATATCTTCGTCGGCTTACCTGGAGTATATCTTCGCTTGTCGAGGTTGTGTCTGGGCTCCCTGAAAGAGTCTAAGGCTTTCCAGTTTGGAAGGGCTTGGAATGAAGCCAATGTCTTCTCCCTCCTTCACGATTCGACCAATCCACCAATCGTTGTTGAATTTCTAAACAATCATTCACACCAAACAAACCCAATTACATAATATGAATGACCAGGTCGACTCTAGAGGTCACCCAACCCTTTCAGCATGATTCATTATTTGAGTTAATCAGGTTACCTACCGGTACCTTTTCTGGCATGCAGATGATTGGCTGCGTAAATGAGGTCATCCAATCCTATTGACAGATGACTGAATAAGCCTGGGACTAATTCTGAAGGGATATGAAGCCGACGAAAATTGGGTCACTGAACGAGAAGTTGGTTGTTTCTGCATCCGGGAACTTTTATGGGGTGGCTTCACCCAGCCATTCCAGTTTGTTTTGTTGACGACTGTCGCAGCAGAGATATGAATTAATTTAATGATAAAGAGAATTTGCAAACTAAATAAAATGTGTTTTTTAAGGATTGGAGTTATATAAATGTTTACGAACTTTTGGGCGATTATGCTTGAGACTATGGTGTCGAGATTATACAAATGGCGACTAAAAAACCGTCGAAACGATGCAACTCAGTTCAATTAGCAATAAATTACTCACCAACTTACTTGTTTTTTTACTTATTTACCAATCTATTTACTTACTTAATTACATGTGATGAAGTAAAAGCTCTGTCTAGCAAACTAAATGGTATGACTTCACAGTTAACACAGCTCACACAGGTCAAAGTCATTCAGGAATAAGTAATTTTTTCGATCAAGACAACTTGGGAGTTTTTATGATGTGTACCTCTTAAAGAGGCGCTATATAAATCCTTGATCGTAATTTTAAGAACAAACTACAATTATTATTCTAAGACAGAAAATATGTACGATGAGTGGTCATTATGATCGAAGAGCAGATATTCTATTGAAAGTTGTATGGAGACCTCTTTGATATGAAGGAAGTCTTTGACAGCGAATGAAACCGCCGTTCCGTGAACGGGTGAGTCGTCGTCCATGGCTCCATCGTAAGCCACATTCGTCCGCACTGCAAAGGCCACTGGCTTCGACTGAAGCAAACACCAACAACACCAAACATTAGAAAGACTTAAGCGTCGAATAAGCAGCCTGGATGTAGCCTAGGTAGAGTGCTTGCCACCTCTGATTATTTGGAGAATAATACGACCTCCTTCGGACTATTCTTTTGGACAACCCTTCTGACTAGACACAGCGCTCGTGAATAAGCTGGTGCCCAGCGCTTGGCTTTCGAGTGGAGCTCAAGAAGTTTTGAGATAACGATTACGATTAAGTTATCTTTGAGCCTGCCGTGAGATGGTTGGCGTTTAGGGACTCAATAATTAATTGAAGTCCTTTGTACTCGCAACTGCGAAGCCACGTGCCTGGCGCTTTGGAGCTCTTCTTGTATGGGGGTGGGGGTGGGGGCGAGGGACGTGGAGGAGGGGGCTGTCCATATTACGTGAAAGCGAGGGGAGGAGAGATGGTCACCGAATTCAGGCGATTTGCGTAGGGTGCGTACGGCGGGGAAGGAGTCGCGACAAAATGTGCGTACCCAAAATGAATGCCTAAAATTAGCCTATATTTTACAACTCTATATTGTCTATAAATATTCGTCCGATGTCAATGGCATGTGATTACATCATAATCGAATTTTATTCAGATCTAAACAGTAAAGCACAACAGTAAAGATAATATTTTAGCAAGTTAATAATATGATGCTTAACAAAAATAAACACCGGTCTATGGTAAAAGATGACTTCAGCTAATAAACTTTGTAAAGAGGTAGAAAAACTTTTTGTACATACTAGTGATGATACTACGTAGTGTATAGGCCTACACAAAAGGGGATAACACAAAATGTACAAATAGCAAAAGGATAGGTGACCGAAAATATGAATTTTTCTGTAGGTATGTAATAAATTCTAAGTGTGGGCCTAAGTGTTTTTCTGGACTATGGCTTGGCTATTGTGCAACGCGGGTTGACGTTTTGTACGTTGGACACAGACAATTAAGACAGAGTTTTTAATTGATGATTAATTCTAATTAATCAATAGCATAGTGTACACTGAAGGCCTGCAACCTACCCTGGCTTTTTCAAGAAGGGCCAAAGCCTTTTTCTCGTTTTCCCTCTGCAGGGCCTCCGAAACCTCTTCCCCCGACAACTCGGAAGATGGTTGACTATAATTGGAATCACCAGAACCCTAAAACACACGACAATAACACCGTCAACAGCAGATGCATTCTGTTGTCCGACGGCAATCATGTAGTTCAGCAGGCTAATTTAACGCTTTAATAACACGTAACAAAAAAGGAGGCGCACACTTGAATGTGCTCACACTGGTACAGTTGACTTAAGTACTTGTAAGTTTCTAAGCACCACTAAGAAAATGTCAAGTAATATTTAAATGACCAGTATACCGTTAAATACCAGCACACGAAAAGTGCCATGGTCTTCAGTACAATACCCTCACATGCACTCTACCATCACAAAACTCGCTAACATCCTTACTCTACCTTGTGGTGGCATTGCAGATCTAATCAAGTCATACTCACTTGTAGGGTACCAACTGATTCCACAACTAGACAACTAGAACACAACTAGACATTTCTGGGCTATTGCAGCCAAAACTCACACTGGGTGTCTGGCTTAGGGCTTTGCATATGTGTTTTGTACACCACAGAACAAAGCAATTTGTACACTACAGTACAAAGCATTTTAACAGTACAAAGCAATTTATACAGTCAATACAAAGCAATTTGTACAGTACAATAGAAAGCAATTTTTACACTACAGCACAAAGCAACTTGTACACTTCATTGCAAAGCAATTTTTACACAAAAGTACAAAGCAATTCGTACATTTCATTACAAAGCAGTTTTACACTAAAGTACAAAGAAATTGGTATACTACACTACAAAGCAATTTGTACACTATAGTACAAAACAATTTGCTCCTTGTACAATTACAACAGCAGTGCATTCTGAAGTTGACAACCAGACAAGAGATAGCACTGACAACAGTAGGCCTCGTGTCCAGAGACAGCAGACATTGGCCAAGCCGAAACTCTAATACTATAACTTCTATAGCGCCGAAATCATCAGGTGCTATGCATCGTTCGATGGCGATACAAACAGAACCCCGATAAAACAAAGACTGCATTGTTGTACGTAACACATTGTGTACCACAGAAAGTCACAGACGATAGGATTCAGCAGCAGAAGCAAACCAGTTACGTCAAGTCATCATAATCATCATCATCATCATCATCATCATCATCATCATCATCATCATCATCATCATCATCATCATAATCATCATCATCATTGTCGTCATAATCATCATCATCATCATCAAAATGGTATGCGGACGTTTCGTCCAAGGACGATTCGTCACGGACTGTTCGTCATGGCCTGTTCGTCAAGCGGACGATTCGTCAGAGGACGTTTCGTCCACGGACGATTCGTCATGCGGACGGTTCGTCACCGGACTGTTCGTCAGTTATATAACAGAGCTCTAAATGATTGCAGTATGAATGAAGTCAGATGAATTACAAAGTTAATAGTGACAACAGTTTTACTCTACTTGACGCTTATTTAGTTAAGAAGAATATTGTTACGCCCGCCCTAGTCGCTAGAGGGCCAGGAGCTCTTGCAAGTGGTGCTTCACTTACTGTCTTACTTTCGGTGTTTCCCTCTAGCGCTGCGGCGTACTGCTGGGGCAATGGGAACGCACGCACAGGAACCTCAGGTGTAGATGACAGGAAGGAACGTACAGGTTCCATACTTTCATTGTTACCAGGGCCTAAAGGACATATCGCTGCGGCTGTTGGTCGACGAGCGACAGCACCCTTCTCCCGGTGCTCGTCTGGGTTCGTTCTCCCCTTAGCAGCTTTGGGTGAAGGGTATGCGAACTCCATGGGATCCAGTGGTAGGTCTCTCGACTTAAACAAAAGTGTCTCATATAAACAGTGTTTTCTAAGACTTCTACTCTCTTTGGCGCTTATGTAGTTAAGTGCGCAAGCATTAAGAAATGTTCAAAACATATTTGTCTCAAGTAAACAGTTTCTGCTCTAGCTGTGAGATAGGTGTGCAATTCCACGGACACAGGTGACCACATCAGTTTTGTTATATGCCTGAACGGCACGCTGTACTCTCTCAACCAAGTGACGGTACTTTTTGGTACCTGGTTCTTGACTGGTTGACGAACAGTCCGTTGACGAACCGTCCGCATGACGAATCGTCCGTGGACGAAACGTCCTCTGACGAATCGTCCGCTTGACGAACAGTCCATGACGAACAGTCCGTGACGAATCGTCCTTGGACGAAACGTCCGCGAATCATCAAAATCAACCCATGCATCATCATCATCATCATTGTGAGCAGTAGGTACAACAACATCCGTCAATTGTCATGGGATTGAAGCAAATGAAATTCAGAACAGATATAGACAAACAGTTATAGATGACAAATCGCACTCGTATATAAAAACGCCAATACGAACGTCAGCCGTGTTTTAATTCATTCATCTATGTCTGCGTATGCGTGTGTCACGGTGTGTGTGTGTGTGTCTACGTTTGTGTGCGTATGTCTATGTGTGTATGACTGCATGCACATGCGTGTGTGTGCCTATCTGTTTGATTCATCATGATATTATCATAAAAAATTATAGGCTATATATCATCGATAGCCTATAGTATATATAGTTATAGTAGCCTATTATTATAAGTTCAAACTGGGAGTGACGGTATATAAGTTTAAAATTACATTAGGCCTACAATAACAAATTTATAATAATAATATATATATATATATATATATATATATATGTAGCCACACTTACCAAGATGCACACATAGACATCATTATTATTATATTACTGTTAAATGTAAGATGTCTATGGATAACCTACACATAAGACTACGCCGTTCATTTTGCTCGGTTATCATATGACCTGGAATTGCCTCATTGTTAGATGTCACTCTACGTCGCCCTTTGAAAGTCTTAAAACTGCACATAAGCCCATTTGGGCGGGGTTGGGTCAGTAGCACTGTTGAGCATCCTACCACGAAGGGGCGCTACATAATAATATAATTCGTTAATAGAATATTGTCATAGTATTTTACGCAATTATCATGATATACAATTATACATCCATGGATATAAAATAATAATTAGATTATTTACATGACTTTTATGAGTTTTATATCAGTTGTATCTCAGTCTAATATTTCACCTGCAGCCAAGGTACAGTTCATTGCCCAATGTTCGGAACTTCCGAATAGAATGAGTCGTTAGTATTGAGTCTATTGGAGATTGTGGACGTACATGTATGCTGTGTTGATATTGAAGATTATTATTGGTTGAAAGCATCTCACCTGTCAAGTCATCTCACCTGAGACGCCATCTGGTGTATTTATAAGTAAACTGAAAGTCTCAGTCCCAGGCATTTGGGCGTTTCTGGCTACTAGAGATGCTTCAGGTACTTAGTTCCAAGTACAAGTACTTAGGTCTCACATACAATTACTTAGGTCTCAAGTGCAAGTACTCACCAGCAGTTTCAGGTGAAAGTACTTAGGTACTAGGTAATAAGTGCAGGTACTTAGTTTAAATTGCAAGTACCTAGGTTTCAAGTACAAGTACTCCGGTCGCAAACATACAATTACTTAAGTCTCAAGTGCAAGTACTTACCAGAAGTTTCAGGTGAAAGTACTTAGGTATTAAGTACAAGCACTTAGGCAATAAGTGCAGGTACTTAGTTTAAATTGCAAGTACTTAGATCTCAAGTAATCAGTTCGCAAGTACAAATACCTAGGTCTCAAGTACAAGGCAGGGTTTAAAGTGGGTGGGAACGCGTGGGAACGGCGTTCCCACTGCTCTCAAAATTCTTGACTTGCGTTCCCACTGCTCATCACGATGGAACTCTAAAACACATGCATTTCAATAAAATTCTTCATCAGCGTTCCCACTGCTCTCATCCAGCGTTCCCACTGCTCAGCCAAACCACTTTAACCACTGACTGTACAAGTACATGGATATCAAGTACAGGTACTTGGTTCTCAAGTGGAAGTACTTAAGTTTCAAGTATGAGTAGTGAGTGCAGTTAGTTGCATCTCAAGTTCATGTACCAGTATTATTTCATTCATTTTTCACTATAAGATTTACTAATTTAGAGGGACTGTTGTTTCAAATGTGGAAACAATACTTTGATGAAGGTTTCTTCTGATGGAAAAGGAATAGCTGCACTGGCATTTCCTCCAATACCAGAGCAGCAAAGCGATGGCCAAGGATGCTGACAAGAGCAAGGTCATTGCTGTTGTTTTGTTATTATTGTTGTTGTTATTGTTATTGTTGTTGTTGTCGTCGTTGTTGTTGTTAACATTATTTTGCCCCAGGGTACCTCAGATTCCACAGGAATAAAAAAATCTGTGAGTTTTATTCATTTATATGTCATGTCAAGTTGCATCATTTGAGAGTGGCGTCATAATATCAATTACAAAAGTAAGTCATTCGGAAAGTAAGCAGGCAGTGCAGTGCGACATACATACATGTAAGTAAAAACATTTTTATAGAGCCTGTAGCCTTTTAGAAAGCAAGCAACAGTATACGTAAAAAGGAACGATCGGCAAAACAGAATGTGGAGACTTCTAAAAGGCATCTCAGACATCGAGTTGATGTTTATGGCTTCGTGCGCAACGTTCCGTCGACGACAGTTAAAGCCCAAGGATCGAATTTGCGCAAACAAACTGAACGAGAAACAGATATTTACAGACAGCCAAGCAGACTGGCAGGGAGAGTGACAGACAGGAAGTTATGTCATGAAGAATAACACAACAGAGAAGAAGAATGAACTGTTTACAGAGGGAGACTATAGGATGGGGGAAGAGGGGGAGCAGAGGAGCCAAAGAGGATAACCGACTAAGTGCAGATGCTGGATCGTGGATAAGCACTAGATAGCAGATTTCCGATAAAGACAATAAGACTAACAATGGGTAAAGAAAACAATTCGGACCACACCAGTAGTTGGAGATTATCAGTGCGGAGATCAGATGGTGGTCTGAGGAGGTCAGCAAGTGCTAAAAGGCAGTCTGTCTAGACCACTCGCCCTCTGGTCGTGGGTTTCTACCAAAACAATGGAATGTCGTAACTACCAAAACAGTCTATTATTGCTAAAACTATCACAAATTATCATCATCATCATCATCATCATCATCATCGTCGTCATCATCGTCATCATCATCATCGTCGTCGTCGTCGTTGTCGTCATCATCATCATCATCATAAATTATCAAATAAGTATTATTAATATTTTCGTCATCGCTGCATATTAAAATCATGATAGTTATCATTTTCATCATCATCATCATTACGATTATTAATAATATAAATATAAAAATTATTAATATTACAAATCAGCTTTATTATCAAGATTGATATTATAATTCTTATTGCTGTCATCATCATTATTATTTTTTGGGCCAAGATCATACAGGATCCCACTGGGACTTCAATATAAGAAGAAGATATTGAATTGATGTCTGGAGATAAACAAACTCGTCGTTATTATTACTAATATGATTAGTGTTGTTGTTGTTGTTGTTGTTGTTGTTGTTGTTGTTGTTGTTGTTAGGAAAGTGGAAGAGGAAGATCCTAGTGGCTGACCCCCTCCACGTAAAGAGGGATTAATAATTCAAATCTGAAGGAAAAGAAGTTGTTGTTGTTGTTGTCGTCACCATCGTCGTCATCGTCTACAGTTAGGCTATCATTGCTTCTATTTTACTTTTTTTTTTATTATACTAGCGATGTTTGGCGACTTTTGGCCACGCCCCCGGACAGAAATGACGTCGAAAATGACGTTGTCAACAGAAATGAAATATCGCCAAGGTTTATGACTAATAATGCATACGACCGTTAATGGCGTCTTAATTTCGCGTTAATTAGGCTACACATCGAAATTTAAAATGCCCATAACTCGGAATTTAAAGTGAAATTAATGAAAGCTGAAAATAGTCGCGCTGATCTACAAATTCGCATACGAAGATTATAAAAAATGTTTCGTCATTCAAATGCATGAGTTTTCAGAACCTTTCTTGGGACAGACATATACAGAGTGACAACATTCAGCTTTGTAGTGTAAGAAGATGCCAAAAATGACAGTCAATCAAAGGCTGAGCAACAATAGTGTGAATGAAGGACCTGCTAAAACGTCTCAGCCATGAATGGTAACCGACTAACTAAGAGGAGCATGCGGTTCAAACCACTACTCTCGACATTACAAGGACAGTCTCTACCCAATCGACAAGTACTCTACCCAATCGACGAGTACTCTACCCAATCGACGAGTGATGTACCAAATTGACGAGTACTCTACCCAATCGACGAGTACTACACCCAATCGGCCTACTCTACCAAATCAGCGATTGCCCTACCAAATCGGCGAATACTCTGCTCCGACACCTCAGGTATTGGGATAACACAAACCAAGTCTGACACCGAAATAGATTGGGGCTTGGGACTCATTCAAGTTGTCATGTGAAACTGCAGTGTCCAAGAATCATGCCGTATCTCTGATGTGCCGTATTTCTGACAGACGACAACAGACACCATTATAAAGCATAGCCCAGAAGTAATAATAATTGAAAAATAAGAATATAAAACGACATAAGTGCTGTAATATGCCGAGCAAATTTCTGTCCAGGGTAACGGCCTCTGTTGTCATAGACCCTGGTCAAATCGGATCCATCCATAAAACGACATGAAAGTAACCTGACGCAAGTGCTGCTATACAAGTAGATCACTGGAGCACAAGGAACACCAAGACTACATGTATATTCGGATAAAACAACGTAAGTGAAAGCATTAGCAAAAATTTGAATTGACTTGAGGACAGCATTCGACAAGAGAAGTTATTTAAGGGGTTGAAGATCACCTGTTTGTATGGACCTGATGCTGATACAATGGGGAAACAGTTGTTACTAAGATAAGCATAACATGTCCTTCATTACTCATGGATTACCACGAGTGTTAGGCAGGGCCGTGTTTAACATAGGTCCATTCGGTGCGGTGCACCGAATGCCCTGAGGCCTGAGCCGACAGTTTTGGTCCTATTGGCCAAAATAAATGTCTTATGCGAGTGCAGCGAGTCTGACTGTTTCTTAGGCCTAAGCCGTTTGTAAAATAAGTAAGTGTAAGAAAACATGGTTCTCGCATGTTCCTGAACAGTGGAGAACGGCTCTCATCCGTCCGAAGGCTAAGGTTGCCTCTCCAACGTGCCCGACTGATTTTAGACCTATATCTGTTCTACCAATTCTCTCGAGAGTGGTGGAACGGATCCTGGTCCACACCTACCTCTACCCGTGCTTCAACAACATGCCGCCGCCATTGTCACTCAATGATCAATATGCCTTCCGTCCGACAGGATCTACTACAGCGGCACTGATAGCCATACTTCAAAACATCTCTGAACTCTTAGCCACCAATCAACATGTCGTTGTAATCTCAATGGACTATACAAAAGCGTTTGATTCCTTCAGACACTGCGCAATTGTTGACACACTCTCTAAGCTTGATATACCTGACTGTATATTCAACTGGTTCGCAACCTACCTTGATGACAGAAAACATGCAACCTGCTTCGAAGGGAAAACATCAACGATTAAGAAAATAAATGCTAGTGTCATTCAGGGTTCTGGTGTTGGCCCGGCAAAGTTTATCACTGGCACTTCTGACCTTCATCCAGTAAATGATCAAAACCGACTATTGAAATATGCTGATGACACCTACCTACTAATCGGCTCGAACAACATCAGATCTGCCCAGGGAAATGGCTGTAGTGAGGAGATCGCATGCTTCATTGGCCTCCATGTCGTCCATCACAGGAGTTAATAGACCAACTTCTATAAAAATACTAGGTGTTACAATTGGTGAACATCTAACTGTCTCGGAGCATGTTGATAATACTCTAAGCTCGTGTGCCTCTTCAATTTACGCTTTGCGCGTGCTGCGAGCTCACGGCATGCCAGGACCGGCCCTGCACGTCATTACTCGAGCGACCACAGTTGCACGTCTGCTGTACGCCTCTCCCGCCTGGTGGGGACTGCTGAGCGCTGGTGAGGTCGACCGCATCGAAAGGTTCTTAGGACGTGTCAGACGAGCTGGATTCCTTCCATCCGACTCCCCCAAAGCAGCCATTATGGCTGAGTCTGCTGATGCTGCACTCTTTGCAGCTATTATTATAGACGACAATCATGTTCTTCGCAAATTTTTCTCCGATAGACTCCCTGGAAAATACAATCTACGCCCTAGGCTACATCCATTCGAACTAACCAATAAAAACAATAAAAACTTCATAACACGGATGCTGTATAAAAACATTTACTAGGCTTTATCCGCTGCTCCTTTGTGCTTGTTAACTGTCGCGTTATGTCGATCGGTTATTTTGTCAATAAAACGAATATCTAGGCTATATTAATTAAAAGTGTAGCTACCATAAAAGCCCTATTGGATGATATTTATAAATTTCTTTATGATATAGCCTACACTTATTTACACGTGGTCGTAGGTTTTGAAAAACCAGCGGCCCCTCGGACGACACTATGCCCCTGCGGTAACACTTTGCACCGACACTCGAAGAACCTTAAACACGGCCCTGGTGTTAGGCTAATTATCACTATTTCTCTTTTTTGCTGCTCCTTTATTAGTATTATTATTACCATAGATTCAGCTGCAGCTGAATAAATTTCATTACACTGGATTGGCATAAACTGCATAAGACTATTATACACTATCGTAATCGTAAACGTAATATTAAAATTTCTAAAGCACCACTCGAAAGTCAAGGGTATATAGGGCACCAGTCAATTCACGAGCGCACTCTGCGAGGTTATAGATTGTAGCTAGATTCAACTGGCCTGAAATAGATCAGATTAGATTAGACCAGTTTAGATTAGATTAGATTAGATTAGCTCTCACTGGTCACCCGGTCCGTGGTGAACAACACGCCCCTTAGAGTGTGACCCAATACATGCGAAGCAATTTCGCGCAGGACGCCAAGAGACTTCGTTGCAATACCAACATATGATCGCCGGCAATTTATGGGCAGCTCAATATATTCCACCGCTGGGTGCGATTATTACCCGGTCCCCAATTGGCCGCCGCACCGACGCTCGAGGCACACGCCGCGGGACAATAGCACGACAGCGCGCAAAATAAAAACTCAATTTAGAGACCGTCGGCTGGCCGTATTCACAACGCCACAACATTGTCGTCAAATATCGAAAAACTGCTTAACAAGGTAATTGCGAACGCTGGCTGCAGTGAAGCGCCCAGCCGCATCTACCAAATGGCTCCGAGAGGTTGTGAACTTGTTCAATCTTGTTGAGAAGCTTGAAGGAAGGGTTTAAGACTCTGGTTCTCAAAAGGTGGTACGGTATACGCGTACCGTTAGTTGTACGCCATCATCGCCATGTGGTACGCGAAATCCATAAAACGTCCAGTGTGTCTCCTTTTCGTCTATGCTTGGGATAAAAAAAACAAATAGGCCTACAGAACAAAGTCTGAACTGGAACCAGATTTGCGCTTAAAAATTAGAAGAAAAAAACTGAAAAGAGATAGTCCCGATTTCAAGTAGGCCTATGTGCTCGTCGAAACAAGCCAAAAGCTCATAATTATTAAAAAATTTATAATAAGGATGATCTGAATTTTTCCTATTTGGTGATATTACTTTCTTAACAATATATAATATTTTTTTAAATTCATCTACCGACAACTCACCCGCCCCAGATTATGCCGCAAGAGAACGCTGCAGATAATTAGGTCTAAGTGCAAAGGTGGCCCTGTGCTCGCCTCGTGCATTTGGTCGTATTATCGTATACCTTTGCCGGGGCCCGGGGCCGGAGGTCAGGCCAATTTTAGAATTTTATCTGGCGGTATAGAATATAAATAAAGTTTGAAAATCCTTATTTCCCGTCTTTTCCTGTCCAATGGATTAGTTAACACCCCAAAATGAGTGCCTTACAAGTTACAATAGTTGTCCTCCAAGACATCAACTCTGCATGCAGGGAAAGCCGGGGCACATGGCCAATGGCGGCGCCAGCTATACTTGTGTCACCAGGTGGCGTTACAGTCGTGGAAATAATTCAGCAGATCAAAGAGTGTAAAGAAGACATTAAAAATTCCTAAGAATTTTTGGCAGGTCAAGGGTAAAATATACAGTAACCTGCCGCGAACTATGATAGCACAACCACTGCACATGTCCAAATAATTAAGGACGGTGAGCATTCCAGAACCCCTCCACAAAAAATTCCAGAATGGTTTCTTGCACTATTAAAAGCTTCTTTGGAAGCCAAGATACAAAGACACTAAACTAAAATACTATCAGAAGCAACTCCACAATGATTTGTATGATTGTATCCTCAATGTCTTCAAGACTTCGATATGAAATTTTTTTACACGTAAACAAAACGCACCCGCTTCGTACGTAAATTGCATAGCACTAGAAGCGCACCATATGACGTCATCAGTTTTCGAGTTCTGGTCGCCCAGACCCCATTCGCAACCCCATATTTTGGAAAAGTTTACACCAGTTCAAGTCGTTTATTACTTTCCAGCTCACATCGCTTACCACCAAGTCCAACTGCTTCATGATTATAGTAAAATTTGTGGAAAGATCATCATAATTAGGCTACGTGTATAGTCTGTCGTCCGACTCAAACCTGCAATCGTTAGGATACACGACAAGAGCGCTACTGATAATTATATAGCACCGTATACTGACGAGTCACGCGTCAATATGCGCTATATAAATGTGTAATTTACAATTACCGTGTCGCCTCTTTAGGGCTAAGTGGCTCACGAAAACTATGGTCATCGTAATAAACGTCATTGAAGCGATCGAGTGTTGAGGAAAAGCAGAAGCAAGAAGTGGTTTAGAATCTGAATGAAAGGATTTTTCTCGTCGATCATATGACGGAAATTCCCGCAAGAATGAACAAAATCGATAACAGTTTTGCTATTGATCGAAAGATAAAAAAACACACACATAAGCTGAACCAACAAACGGACAGACAAACAGACGCTTCTGATTCATAGATCGCAGGTATAGCTCTTCTGGCCATCCACGACGTGAGTGCTGCTTTTGTTTGGCACTGTCGATCACAATATTCTCATCCATCGACTTTCTACTTCTTTTGGCATATCCGCTCAGCCCCTTGACTGGCTAGCCGCTAACATCTTATCTAGCAGACCGCTCCTCTCCCACTGTCTTTCACTCCCCTCGTTCCCCATGGAGTCGGCCTTCCGCAGAGCTCTGCTCTATAGGACCCTTGCTCTATATTCTTTTCACTACGGACATTAGCTCTTTGCTCGCTTCTTGCCAGGGCTTAAAGTGTAGCTGGACGGTCATGGACGGCGTCCATGCACTTATTTTTAAAATCTGAATGATGTTCTGTCACTAATTTGCCAGCACAGCCTGGAATGGTAAGGGACGTCCAAGCACTTCTTTTGGAAAGGTAAGGGCGTCCACTCCAGGCACTTATTTTCCACACTTTATAAGCACTGCTTCTTGCTCTTTGCAAAGTCAATCCTACGCTGATGATGCTTGGTTGGTGGCATCTCCCGGTGTGCTCACGTATCTGCCTTCATGAGGGACGACCTCCACTGGCTCGCACTTCAGCAACGCATTGCTTATAGAGTCTTGTCTATTGCTTGGCGCTGCATCCTGGCTCAAGCTCCATCCTACCTATGTGAGCTTTTTACTCCTGTCTCCATTTTTCTGGGCCGCCGTTCGCAGTGGTCAGCTGCCCGTGGTGACTATCTTGTCCCTTTTTGTCGTACCACTACGATGCAGCGAAGAGCATTTTCCGTGGTGGGTCCAGCTATCTGGAATGGCCTCCCTGCGGCTCTCCGTTCGCTTCCCCGTGACTCTGCTGGCTCTTTCTACCGTCTTCTCAAGACCTTTCTCTTTGACCAGGCCTGGGTTGGTAGCGCTTCTGAGTAGCGATCTTGAAGGGGCGCTATATAAATTCATGTGATTGATTGATTGACTGTCAGACAGAGTGGCACGCAAACAGGCAGACAGTCATCCAAACAGACAGTTAGACAGCTAACTAAGACCAACAGACAGACAGATCGGCAGGCAGGCTGCATGGTTGACACTGACGCATACATATGTACTCAAAGACGGGATACAGACAAATAGATAGATAGACAGACAAAACAGATAGACAGACAAATAGATAGATAGACAAACAGATAGACAGACAAATAGATAGACAGACAGACAAACAGATATACAATACAGACAGACAGATAGACAGACAAACAGATAGACAGACAAACAGATAGACAGACAAACAGACAGACAGACAGACAAAGGTGTTGACACACAGACAGACAGCTAGCCAGACAGCCAGACAGACGGTAGGTGATGAAAGCCATGATTAGAACCAATTCCCGAGAGAGCAAATTAATAAATACGGGCGACGACAGATGGCAGCACACGGCGCTTAATTTCCTCCAATAGGTGGCGCAAACAATATTTATGCGTCACAAACATGTTTATGCAAATGCAGCAGCAGCAGCAGCAGCAGCAGCAGCAGCGGCTGAGGGTATGAGTCATCGTCGCCGCCATTAAGCCATCGTTGCGACTGATGGACATCTGCAGAATGGTGGTCATCATCATCACCACCACCACAACCATGACCAGTCATTGACCACATTAATAATAATAGCAATAATAGTAATTGCCCCAATAGTAGTAGTAGCGGCAGCAGCAGCAGCAGCAGCAGTAGTAGTAGTAGCAGCAGCAGCAGCAGTAGTAGTAGTAGTAGCAATAATAATAATAATAATAATAATAATAATAATAATAATAATAATAATAATAATAATAATAATAATAAAATATAAAAAAATATAAAAAATAAAAAAATAATAATAATAATAAGCCGTTCCAGGCACATTGTTTTTAACTTTTTATAAGTCCCTGGGGGAACAAAGTACCTCAGGGCAAAAAAAAAAATAATAATAATAATAAATGGTGGTGGTGGTGGTGATGATGATGCTGATGATGATGATGATGCTGCTGCTGATGATGATGATGATGATGATGATGATGATGATGATGATGATGACGATGACGACGATGATGATGATGATGATGACGAAGAGTATGAAAATGATTTCAACTCATGACGCTGATGATGACGACGGTGATGACTGTGAAATATACAAGGCCGTTGTCACCAGCAGGACAGTGACAATTCTGGTCATATCTTTGGTCACCAGTCACCAGTGATGATAATTAGAGAATAAGTGTGCGTTATAATATGCATTACATTGCATGTATCAAAACTTAATAAGCAGATAAAAAGTGTTGCACAGATGTCTCATGCATCAATTTAACGAGAGATAATTATGCTAAGATGATTGGCTAATAATGCAATGATTG
>OX457041.1:10266198-10331198 GCA_949752735.1 Lumbricus terrestris | reverse complement strand
ATCCCTCCAGCAGAAGCCCGACGAGCAGGGAGACCCGCAGCATTATTTTCCTATGGAAAAGCAGAGCCGTAGGTAGCTCTGCCTAGGTAGGACGTCGTCGGATCGTCTTACGGTCGGTCGGGTCCGTCTCTCTCTCCTCCTCGTCAGCCCTGATGTATTATTGCTCTGCTCCAGCGACGGCTGTTCGGTGTTCGCTTCACTGCCCTGCCCTGCCCTGCCCTGCCCTGCCTACCTGCTGCTGCTGCCCGGCTGCCAGAGAGTGTTATTCCTCGCGTCGAAAATCCGCCGAATCGAGAAGGTTGCAATAGCATATCCACATCACCGACGACTACGACGACGACGACCCTTTCCTCCCTCCTTCCTACTGCTGCTCACGCATCTTTCTCTCATAGGCCTACTCCTCATCTTCTAAAACCAAGCTTTCCTCCTCACTACCCTCCGCACGCCATTCAGTCATCAGGACGTCTCAATAATAGTAATAGAACAGGAAACGTATGCGTTCATATGCGCACGCGCGCAGAAAAAGGTTTAGGCTATGCTTGCAAGTCTTTCTGTGAAGTTTGAGAGAGACGGCGTTTAATGGAAAAATCATCAACTTTTATCACCACCAACAATTTGGTCATCGTCAGTTAAATCAAATGATCATCATCATCGTTGTTGTCGTTCTGGTCGTCATCACCTTATAATGATAAAAGTCTGCCTATAAATGCTCTTCCTCTGATCGGACATACTTAGCCTACTTGATCTTGAAGAAGATAATGTGTACACCTCTACACTTCCACCGTTTGCTGGAGGAAAGGCCGGATGCTAGTAGGATTGAAGGTTTCTTCCCCAGTTTCTCTTCGTTGTTGTTGTGGGGTGCTGAGAAAAACGACGGAGAATCTCCTCCGGTAAAACTAATCATCGCGAAGTGAATGAAATTATTTTATTAAAAAACTGAATTCGAAAGTGTGAATATGGCATGCGTGCAACTCTGCGTTTAATGTATGCTAAACATTTTAGTTTAACCAGAGACCTGGACTAACCTACTATGTCTAATGGGAGCCGAGTCCACAGAGTGCATGAGATGTGCGACTTCAACCGAAGTAGCGACAACAGTGGCAGTCCAACAGAAAATGAGTTCAGCTTTACTACTGCGCATGCGCAACCAGCGCATCTTCAGAATAAGACGTGGGCCCTAACTATGATTTCAAGGTGAACGTTAATTTGCTCCTTGTCAATGTCAGTGCAATTGTTTGTTTCGAAGTGACTTTTTAAGGAGTGGCGACTATTGATTGTGATCTCAATTGAAGTAGCTGTCCACTTGTCTTCAGAAGAGCATACTGCTTTGTTAGTAATTTCCTTTATTGAAGAAGCCTACAGACCGCAACCGGTTCGCCTACGGTGTAGCCTACAGTTATACAATTGAAAGTATTCACAAGTAGGCTAACACAAATCACAAATCTCAACTACTAACAGAACAGACATCCTGAAGTACAATGTTCTTATTTTTATGTCTTTCCAAGGTCTGTGAGGACTACGCGCTTATGCTGAAGCTGAAACTTCATACTCGAATGCATCTAAACATTCAAGGCTCGACGGCCTCGACCTCCAATTCATAAACTATTGTTTGTACGTCCATCTATTGCCTGCTAATGTTGAGCATCTGGCGCGAGGCTCGTAAGGAAAACAGTCATTTAGCACGTGGACGAAACGAAGACAGTAAAAGGTCGTATGGGATTGCGGAATGATGCCGCACGACACATTTATTATAGCGCTAAATTTGACAGACGACTTCACGCGATAAACAAAATTCTCCAATTTGTTTAATTCTGTGCAATATAATTTTGTTCTGTCACATTTTTTAATTCCCAATTTGTTTCATCTGATGCAACTTCCGCTCCGTTACCATATTAAGCACTCCCAAAGTCCCAAACATCACCGCATAACCTCTGTTCTCACTTCTCAAGTCTCTTCATCGACCGAATGGATGCGCTGAGGGACAGCGCATCCATTACAAAATTGTATCTCTGACATACAACGCTCTTCAAACCTCTAAGATCTCCTACATTCGTAACTATAAACTACCACCATTAGGCCTACTGACAATTCCATCGTAGAACCAAACGACCTCATATATGTAGAACCACGCTGTCTCCTCGGATTGACCACACACACCCTCGATTTTGACCTGGCACCAGAACGAAAAAAGGCAGCTCTGGCTATTGCGGATTTGATTTGATATCCATAGCGCCGGTGAATAAGTTGGTCTCCCTAACGTGGCTTTTGTGGGCGCTGTGAATTTCTCGAAGATTTACATTACATATAATTACCAAGGTCTTTGTAATTACTATGTTAAGCAGTGCTGTTCGGTTTACCGTTTAACCCCTAATGATCTGCCAGGGTTGCAGCGCAGGGTATTGTGCTTTCAAAGAGCTGTGGCTATTAACTATAAACAGTGTGAATTGTATAAACAATAACTGGGGTCAGACTTTGATCCACGTGTGGTGGGATGTGTAAGGAAGACTTTATTGTATTTGTGGGGTCTTGAGAAAGACTAAGGAGTTGAATCCACTAATAGGCGCAATCAGTTAACCAGCTTAGTCACAGGCTCAAAATCTAAACAAAACCGGTCAGCCGGTAGGGTCAATATTAGTTCCAGATTCAGGCCGAGGTGGGTAGGCAGGCAGGCAGCAGTAATGTAGTCGAGCCCACATCGGAGTCCGCAGAAAATCGGTCTCAAGTCTTTTCCTGGACTCGAGTACTGTACTACACCACTGGCAGGCAGATGGCAAAGGTCGATGTTTCGAATGGAAGCGACGAGAGAGGTGGGAAGAAGCAGGATAGGATTTGTTAAAGTAAGTTAGTAAGCATGTACTTTATTGAATCGCCTGCAAACGCACTGCGAGAACATTGCATGAGAATAGTACATAGCATGTACAATCATTAAAAATCAAAATATGCAATTCAATAATCTTAGTATACAACAACAAAAACCATGACAGATATCGTTGGACCTATGTGGGAGAGAGAGGATAGACAGAAACAAAAAAACAGTTATAAAAGAGCATTTTCAGTTTTGAATGAAAAACAAAGCGCAAGTCAATAAACGGAGACAATTGACACTAGTCGATAAAACTTTATTCCTAAAATATACAAACATAATAATAATAATAACAATAGGGTTTTCAAACTGCAGCATCAACTGGCAAGTGCATCACTTTTCAATTGTAACTATATATTAAATTCTTTTAATGCATAATTCTTGTGATGTGAAAATACAATTTTCCCCACATACTTCAGTGTTCTGGCAAATATTTCGCAACAGGTTTTGACAAATCAAACATTGAAGATACACAATTTTCACATTCATTTCTATCCCAAATATTGGATTTCCCCTTTAACATTTAGAGATGCATTGCTCTACATGGCCCAGTACTGCACCTTTGAAATCTGCAACATAGATAACTTCCTCCCTTGGTTCGCACCCCATGCAGTGGTCATGTGGTTCGCTGCCTCAAAACGCGTCTTTATTCTCAGCGACAGTTTGCACTGGGAACACCTCTGAAGAGTGCTCACCATGATAGGCACTTTATAAATCATTACATACAATAAAATACAATTTGGTTCTCAGCCAGTTATTCCCTGCAACTACAGACCACAAATACGACCTGCTCCACAATACAACACTAGATTTGATGTCTACTCATAATTCACTGCCACTTATAGTCTGCATAAAACAAGTCTCTTTGATTTGTGAAATTTGGGGCAATAATTTCATCTTAGTATGCAAATCTACAACAGTTTAACATTGCTGTAATTATTTTAAAGCATAATCTCTATTTTATACTGTACATTTGCTAAACAACGTTTCAGACAACAACAGTTCTTACACAACCAAGATGAAATGAATCTGGTCATCTCTACGGTGTCAATCTTACTTGCAAATACACGAGTAAAACGTGGCATGAAATGGAATGTTCTGACATTGCTTTTGTGATTAGTAACACTCTTGCTCTACAGAAAAGATTAAATATAAAACAGTTTTAAGTTTTAAAAAATATACTCAGAAAAACTACTCTGTAGAAATTTAAGAACAAACAAATTTCATTTTCTTGGTATTCACAAGAATCACGAATCATTCTTAAAAATTTACAGAACACCACTGAATCATATATATTAAAAATTTACAAAACACCACTATCTAATGACCAAGAATTTGTGCAGTGCACGAGCATTTGCGAATTCAGGACTTACTAAAGGTCTGAACACTGTAACTATCTCCAAGCAGACTAGAATCTATAGCGATTGATTGATTCCAAGAATTTATATAGCGCTTCTTTAAGAAACCTACTCAAAGGCGTCCTTCTCTGTGCTGGCCTACTTGACGTTAATGCCATTACAAACATTTATCGTGACCCAGCAGATCATAATTCACCAAACAATGCAGTAAACTAGAAGAGTCATCATTGGCAGGCATGCACGCACGCACACGCATACACTCACACACAAGTGGAAAAAACCAACGGATATACTCTGCGCATTTCTCAGGTGAGCACTCTTGCAAACCAATCGACTGCCCTGTCCCACAAGGACCGCATCTGTGATCCGCAAGTACATCACTACTGAGTTATGACCACAGCTACCTTCAGGTGAATGCACGAGAAAAAGCGGCTAGAAACACGGAGCGCAGCTGAACAGAACATTTCCATCTTTCAGCTGCACATCTCTTCTGTGTCGTCGACAGAATTTGTGGCTCTTGTCGACAAAAACGACGGCCGAGAAGAGTTGCCAGTGGTACTTTCACAGCCGTACCCTATCTGAAGACGTCTATGGCTGATAACTTCTGCGGGTTGCTCCTCTGATCTGTACTTGAAAATCTTTGATGTCGATGATGAGGAATATCCTGGGGCTATCCATAAAGGACGTCCACGATGCACCAAGGAGTAGCGTGGATTCAAAATGCAGACTTTTGTGGCACTTAAATGGGTGAAAATGCGTAGGCTACGAGCCAAGCTAACAGCGTACGCTACTTTATCGTCTTCGAGCATATGAAGCTCGAGTCTAACTAAAAACCACATGAGAGACCGCACAGCGTTGCTGCTGCATCTTCTGAAGTTCATAGAAAATTTCATTTCCCAGCTAATGCTTAGAAGTTTTCCTTGACTTGTCGTTACTTTCAATGGCAGCAACTCGTTTTCTTGTGAGTCTCGATGAAGAGCTTTTCCCCACGTCATCATCAGCGGTCTCACATGGGAGGTTGATGATGCTAGAAGGCAGAACATATGGAGCGGTCACAGGCACCAGGGTCACAGAAGGCAACATGCACACAGAATTGGAGAAAAGATGTCGGCAAGTTGGAGAAATGTTGTTGCATGAAATTGACGAGGACCGACAGGGTGTGGACTTTGATGACGACGGTGTTGAAGGAGAATGACTGACCGCCCTTGCAGGCGAGCGAGTTTCGATCCCTGAAGGAAGAATTTCAGTCTTTAAAGGTGAAGAAGTGGAAGGTAGAGCTTCAGCCACAGACAATGAAGAAACCGGTAGCAGAATTTCAGCCACTGGCGATGAAGAAATCGGTTGTAGACTTTCAGGAACTGGCGATGAAGAAACTGGTGGCAGACTTTCAGTCACTGGCGGTGAAGAAGCCGGCTGTAGAGTATCGGACATTGAAGCTGAGGAAGCAGGTTGAACAAGTTCAGTCCCTGAAGGTGGCAAAAGTGGGAGAACTTCTGTCTTTACAAATGAAGAAGAAGAAGGCATGAGCATTTCAACCTCCATAGCTGAGGACGGCAGATAGATCGCATTGCTGAGACAGAAAGAGGACGGAGATGGGAGAATGTCAACATCTGAACACACCACTGTAGAAGAAATGTCAACATTGGATGATGACGATGAGGGTATGTTCTTAGGAGGCGCTGCGGGACTGGATGCAGTTTCAGCATCCGTACGGAATGACAAAGAGAGCGGAATGTCATGCTCTGGAGATGGAACAGAAGCTGATGGATGGCACGAGTGAAGCTCCAACGAGGAAGTTGTATGGTAAACAGCCTGTAATGGTAAACAAGCTCCTACTAGCGGGTCCTTGCTGGTTTGTATCCTGGAAAGTGACAATGGAAAAATTTCAGTTGTTGATGCTGTGATATTTGAGTCATCAACCAGTGGTGCAGATGCCACTGAATTTGACAGAACAGATGGCACTGAAGATGACAGAACAGATGGCACTGAAGATGACAGAACAGATGGCACTGAAGATGACAGAACAGATGGCACTGAAGATGACAGAACAGATGGCACTGAAGATGACAGAACAGATGGCACTGAAGATGACAGAACAGATGGCACTGAAGATGACAGAACAGATGGCACTGAAGATGACAGAACAGATGGCACTGAAGATGACAGAACAGATGGAACTGAAGATGACAGAACAGATGCCACTGAGGATGATCGATTTGAAGCAGATGTCGGATGATCTTCTGTAGTCAGTTGATCAATGACTTCTGTGGTGGCGCTGGAATAAGCCAATGAGACTTCTTGTGGTTTAGTTGAAGACTGAAGTTTTGCCTAAAATGCACAGAAACAGGATATGAATATAACTTTATCAGACTAAACTTGGATATGAATGGTGATTAGAACCACTGCAAGCCTACTGGGTTCATTATGCATCTATGTATGAATGTATGTATGTGTGTCATGAATAAAACTTTATGAGGTTCTTACAAATAAAGAATATTCCAGTTCCACCATTTGGTGTGGTTGAAACCGAAGACAAACCAATAAGGCAATGAACTTGATTGTGCATTGCTATAGTAACTCTCCTGAGAAGAGTGATCCTGAGGTTGCATTGGAAACAGAAACAAGAGCGATTCAATAACATGAAAGCTTTCTAGTTTTCAGCTTCAGTAGGTAGTCATTTACTGACTCAGAAAGGACTGCAAGCTGATTGGATACCAGATGACCTGGCAATTTGTTTACCTTTGGTAGAAATAATATGTCAGGAATGTATTATCATTATGATTATTATTAATCATGATTATTATTAATTATGAATATAATTAATCATGATTATTATTAATTATGATTATTATTAATTATGATTATTATTATTTATTACAAACATTCACAGAATAACCAGGTCTGCACATTGTTTCCATTCTCCTTGCTACAGCAGAAAACAATGTTGGCAACATCTTGGATACACATATTATACACAGATTGGAAGAATTCCAGCCATAACACAATGAAACATCAAAGTCATAACCAATGTCATGCTTACCTCCTCCGACTGTTGTTGCATCCTGCAGAATTGAACAGTAGCCTTCCTGAACAGATTTCCTTCAGTATTCAAACGTTTCATTGGAGTCGCAGTCTTTCCTCTGTACTTGCCGCTCCTTAATTGCCTGCGATCAGCCGCAAGTTTTCTGTGCTCCTCAGCCACTTCTGACCACATTTTTGCCACCTGTTCTCGTTCCAAAGCGTTCTTCGCATCCTCAATGTCGTAGGCCTGCCTCAAGGTTTTTAATCGAGCCTTCCGAGTGAGCAACTCCATCTCTACCGAGTTGAGCGTCTCAGCACGAGCATTCAGCTCGCTCTGTAGAGCAGCCACTTTGTCAAACTCTGCTTTAACAGTTGACCCCAAGTGCTCGCTCTCTGTGATAACAGCCACGCTGGCAAATGACTCACTGGCAGTGGTGTCATCAGCAGCAGCAGAGTGTTCAAAAGTCTGGTCCTGGTTGATGAACTGTTGGATTTCATCAAGTAGTTCGAAGATTCGTTTTTGTGCGGCTTGCTTTGTGTTCAGTTCAGCGTCTTCTTTCGGATCATCGACATCGGAAACCTGTTTTGATTCTGGATCGTCGGTGGACAGTTCTTTCAGCAGAAGAATGTCGTACGATGACTGACTCTCTTCTTCATCCCAATCAACTGCGGCCGAGGTGTTCTGTCTACCTTTGTGCAATTTCTGCGGCAGATCACTCCGAGATTCGCTCAACAATTCATTGGCCGTAGCAGTCTGATCGCAAGCGTTCTCGCAGAGCGTCGCCACAACAGTACCTGAACTTTCCTGGTGCTTAGTTTGCACAACAGGAAGATCAAGTTTTTCTAAGTCTTCAGCAGCTGGTTTAACATCAGCTAAATCCTTCTGTTCTGCCTCTTTCCTCAGCTGGCCTTCCGCGTGGTCTTCAACACCTATATCTGTTTTCAACACATCTTGGTTCTGCAACTCTAATCCTCCCTCTTCCTGTTTCAGCAACTTCTCAGCCGCTACTTCGTCTTCCTCTTTCTGTTGCAAATTATTTTCATTATCTTTTGTTTCACCTTCATCTGTTTTCAACACATCTTGATTCTGTAACTCTAATCCTCCCTCTTCCTGTTTCAAGATCGTCTTAGCCGCAACTTCATCTTTCTGTTGCAAATTCTTTTCAACATCTTTCACCATGGTTTCAATTTCATCTGTGCTCCTAGCCACAACCTTCCGTGGTCTACCAATTGGGCGCTTCTGAACAATGCTTGGCGGAACAGCGCTTTTAAGGATCATACTGTCTTCCTCCTTGATCTCTTGTGGCTGGACAGATTTCAACTTTTGGGACTTCCCTAAGTTTATCCTCTTCACGGTAGCTTCAGGAATTATTTCCGGCCGTGTTTTTCTGTTAAAACCTGGAAGAGAATTTCTTTTTTGATTGCGTTCATGGTTTGTAGCATCAACTGTCAATTTCCCTGTCGAAATTCTCCGCATGTTGGCATTCGGTTTCTTGCAACTGCCAATTTCTCTTTGCAACCTTCCGCTTCTGCGTGGAGCTGCATCTTCATCGTTCTTAGCCTGCGATCGTGTAATTCTGGGCAGTCTTTCATTTTCTATATCAGAACGAAGCTCTTCTAACGGAAGCATTTCAGAATTGTTCTCTTCAGCCGCGTTGTTGGGGTCATCTTTCTTCACATTTGAGAGACGGAAGTCTTCCACCCTCACCTCCATCCTCCTCATCTTCTCCACTGGGCTGCAATCGGTGTATGAAGATGAACCAACGTTGAAAGTCATCTGATGCAAGACATCAGACTGCTCTGAAGAACAGTCGGGTTTCAACGAGTTCAACATGCCCGCACCAATTGTTCTTGATTCCGAACAAAGCCGTTCGTTTTCTGTTCTGTCCTTGCTTTTTCCTTCTACAATTTCCCATTTCTCTGGCATTCCATTCACATGAATTGTTTCCTTTTCACTTCCTGAGTAACAAGACACTTCCTTTTGTCTATTACTCCTCCTTGCTAATTCTTCTTGAACTCTTGCCACATCGACGGGTAAAACTGTCTCACCATCCACCTCAAAGTAGCATTCAACAACTTTGTATTCTGTGCTGCAGTCTTCTCCATTTTTGTCGAGAATATTTAGCGGCAGGTTACAGCTTCCAGAGCTTTTCTCGAATCCAAGAACACGAGGAAGACCTTCATCAGAAATCTGAATACCACCGATTTGATCAGAGGCATTCATAATGACATACGCAAAGTCACGCGAAGGATCCATTTTGTTCAACCCTCCTGTAAAAATAATAAATCAGCTCTGGATAAATATCCTGCTACAACAAAGCACAAATTGTTCATTGGCAAACTTGAAGATTCAATGTTCTCATAAAAGCCACTGAATAACATATTATGACTCCACAGAAAAAACAAAAGAATTACAACTCCACAAATCTGTCAACGGTAATCTATCGTTTTAACGGAATTAATTATTTTTCTCATTTCGGAAAACGGAATAGCGGAATAAATTATACGAAATTTTTGGGCAGTCGCAGCATCATTATTTTTCAACATTCCAGCTTCTACCTTGGCATAAATCATTATCATCAACCAGGTTTCAATTTAGTCAAGATTTTATTAACCAATCCAGCTTCTATTTCAGCAATAACAGTTTCTTATCATTTCAATTTCTATTTAAATAACAATTATTTTTCATCAATCCAGCTCCAATTTCAGCAATAATGTTTTCGCAAATCCCACTTCTATTGCGTGAAAAATTATTTCATCAATCCGACTTCTATTTAGCAAGAATTCTTTTCGTCAATCCAACTTGCATGCAATCATCGCTATATACCATGCAATGGCGAATAATTAATTCCACTAAAACGATAGTGGACAAAATGGCGAATAATTAATTCCGTTAAAACGATAGATTACCTCTGTCAACACTTTAAAAACGAGCTGCATTGGTTTCCCAATCACTTTTAGTATCATACGCTGTCTGGTCGTTAAAAAGGTTAAATTATCCAGAAGATAAATCTAGAGGCCTGACAGTCAAGAGGTAACCCAAGCTACATAAAACGCAAATTTCATGTCTATCAATTGATGTCAAATTCCCTAGAGCTGCTTTACAATGACACCATGAAAGCAAGCTTATATTGTATATTCGTTTAATTCAATAAACAACAGACAGAACGCTGTAGGTTTACATTAGCACAATTTACAGTATGGCTGCTTAAAACTTATAGTCAAGATATAGTTAGTACATGTTTTTGAATAACATTCTTGGGATAAAGTTTAACGAGTCTTTATTGGGGAGGATGAAATTGTGAGCCCTTTCTCTAAAGTTATATAATGAATCATGCTGTAGTGGAAAGAGGTTATAGGCTACGGAGGACATGAAGTTCGTTTCCCTGAACAGCTTTAACCCTTGTAAGTGTATCAGGATGTAAGTAGCTGGCTCGTCTAAATTTGTCCATGAGGCCCTCAAGGCGGGTTTTGTCCAATCCACTTGCAAGACCACACCATGCAGGAGACGTATAGGTAATGATATGATAGTAGCTCTAACAATAGTTTGGAGCTCTTGCATGGAGCCCCCGTGATAAGATCAAAACGTAACCGTGAAGTGCTTTCATATTCACATTTGGACATAGCGCATTTAGAAAATCCATTTAGGGCCTCCAACCGAAATTATTCGTTTCTGGGATTGGGGTTGCGGACAGGCAACTAAGATTGCCGACACGTGCTCTTTGATGTTGAGTTATATTATTCCTTCACGCAATTAGATCGACCCATTGTAGCGTCAGTGCCACGGTGTGCAACTATTCCAATCAGAATCTCAAACATATTCCATATAATACCTGGAGGCTCCTTGTTACAACAACAACAACAATTATTCTTCAAATATATTATAATGATGAAAATATATTGTTGAAAACAGAAATAATAAATTGATTTATATTTTTATATCTAATATAACGTCTTTGCCGTAGATGAGCCACGCACCTGCAAGAACTGAAACAAGATTGCATAATTGAAATCTCCAACTGCGCCACTGAACTGTTCGCACTCTGACGGTGCCAGCCCCAATCCTGGACAAAGGAGGAGAACGTTATCAATAATTTTTTGTGATGGGGACAGTCAGTGGCGTAGGCAGAAGCAAAATGTAACCCGGGCAGCATTTGTAGATATATATATATACAATATATGTAGTATGTAATTATATATATGTTTGTATGTATGTATTTGTTAGGGCACCTTATATATAGCATTTTATGGTCTCACAGAGTCCTTTCTATATAGTGCATTAGTCTGTAGGCTATGTAATATGTATTATTATGTTAAATGTAATTTACATCTTTACCATTAGGCCTAGGGCCTACTGTCGCCTACATCAGGTGGTAAATGAATGCCCAGTGAATAGGAAAAGAGTTGCCAATGACTAACCCAAGCACGCTCATTATTAATTAATGCCAGCTATTTATAATTAATAGGATAAGGTATACGAATATTCTTTAATTAGACAATTGATATCCCCATATTGGGCCCTTTAGAGTTTAGACACGATATACCTAAAAATACGTCATATAGCCTAACCGCTCAGAAGTCTAACATTTTTAATCACACACGTAGGGCCTAATCCTATCAACGATAATAAACATATTCCTTATGGTGACCATCTATTTATTTATGAAGCATGCACTTTGGTTTAGAAATGTAGGCTTATGCATTATGCATATTTATTATTTGGCTATCTGGCCTAGGCTTACTTACATCAGATCTGTCGTTAGTGTCGTAGTCAGGCATCCATCATAATCTGATGTAAGAAGACTCGAGCAGTATACGTATTAGTAACATAAGAACCCTCGCACGAAACAGCCTTCCTCTTTGGGTTTATAAAAAAGTCGAGCGCTGACATCTTTTGTGAACCAAATGATGCTGCTGCCAATTCTTCATTTTTTCGTTTCTTTTTTTGTTCTAGAGCAGCCATAATTACTATAATAGTAAGCCTACTGTATCCGGGAAGAGTTTTCAATTAAATTATACACACATCTAGGTCTAAGACAATTTCGAAGACTGGACCCATGTGTGCGGCAGACCGACTGAACTCAAATAGAGAACATTATGGATCTGACGCTGCTATCTACTACACGCCTACCACCCATAAACCTGTCGCCGGGTTAATTCATCAGACGAGGGAATGCGAAGAACAATTCCCTCGTTTTACATCGACATGAGAATTAAGATATCGTCTAATGTTTAACAGAGTATTTCATTTCCTTGTCTGGTGTCTTCTCCATGCGTTTGACCTAAATAACAGCTATTGAAGTACTACCTCGGCTGGCATTTTTAATGTACGAACAAGTCGTGTATAGGCCTACATTGGCGAATGGTGGGGTACTGGAAACCGTATACTCTGTGGGCCAGAAGTGTAAATGTGACTTGTGACTTATGAGAGATAGATTCCTTCACCCGTCGGAAGGAACGTATGAAGTGACCACACGCAGGCCCGGTTTAACCACTAGGCGAACTAGGCGGCCGCCTAGGGCGGCAAATTTCTGGGGCGGCACTAAAAGTTTTTAATTTTTAGTTAATTTATATTAATATTTAAAGTTTTATTGCAATATATTACATTTTATTTTTTTCCTGCTAGATGAAACGAATTGCATAGTATAAATTTGATCACTAGTTTACTTACGTTATAGGAAATAACGCCACATCCGGTGACGTCATTTCGAAATCAAAATCTGGCGTGTAAATATAACATAAATATTGAAAATTGAAAATAAATTAAATATTTGAAATTCGATTGTCGTCGACTGGCTACTTAAATACTTTAGGTAAGATATTTAGTTTTACTTTTGTACAAATGTAAATAAATGTAATGTAAATGTAATCGCATATTTATACAGCGGCTGTCTTATGGCCTCGACTCTGAGGGTGAGATCCTTCACCACCGCTACTCCACGTTTATATTGCGAGCGAGCCACCCGCAGTAAAGATCCGAGAAATTAATCTCTGATAAACCGACTGACCGGGAATCTTGAAAAAGCTTTGCAACATGGAGACTCCAAAGATATTGATGCAGTTGATCTAAGCAGTGAACTGAAAGCCATTTCTGAAAGCCATTTCAAGACGAGTTGCAAGGTGTACATCGCCACATGATGTACTAAACTTTATATTGAAAAATAATCTAACAGATAGTGTCCCCAACACTGTTATAGCTCTGCGAATTCTCTTGACACTTCCAGTTTCTGTGGCTAGGGCAGTGGTGTAGTCCTAAAAAATGAAGTGGGGGGACGCCTGGAAATTGAAGTGGGGGGACGCCATGGAAATTGAAGTAGAAACTGTAGCAAAAAGTGCAATCTTGCAAGAATTTTGCAAAAAAGTGGGGGGACGGCGTCCCCCCGCGTCCCCGCCCCACTACACCACTGGGCTAGGGGTGAGCGAATTAAGCTTCTCTAAGCTCAAACTGATAAAAACATATTTGCGAACGTCCATGCTACAAGAAAGACTTGTTGGACTAGCTAGCCTACTCTGTCAATTGAACATGACATTGCCAAAGACATTGAACTGATGGAACTCGTTTCTACATTTGCTAAAGCAAAAGCGCGAAAAATGAAGTTTTGAAATTGCATTACCGGTATAATTCCGTATAAACGAATATACCATTATATAGATTATAATATACATGTTCTATTCTATTCTTCTTCTTTCTATTGAATGCAAATACGAATTAAAACAAAAGGCACCATAGCATTCCTTTGTGAAAGTTAGTATTAATTCAATCTTAGTTGCCGTGGGCGCGGGGGGGGGCGCAGTGCGACAGGTTCGCCTAGGGTGCCAAATACTCTGGCGCCGGCCCTGACCACACGTGTAATATATCATTCTACAGGGAGAGCGCGACCAGTCAGAGCATAGCCTAGCTAATGGACTGCGACAGCTGCGACAACAGATGACCTCGATGATCTCTTGATCTTGATCTGTGATAATATTCAGCGTGTGGGCTTCCGCCGCCCATTCATCCCCTCCTCCCCCGCGACGAAGTTTCCGTCTATGGCTCGAGGAAGAATGTATATATCTATATATATATATATATATATATTAAATATACCTCATCTTGGTTTGCCTCTGGTTACAGGCTTGGCCACATCTCACAATGCAACGCACTCAGTCCTTATGTAATTGACACGAATTTTCCTAACATCAAACTATCAGGCTCAAAATTAAAATTTATCAATTTCTCGTGCCTGCGCAACCCGGGCAGAGCTAATTGCCAGCCCGGGCATTGCCCATAATTGCCCGGGCATGGCTACGCCACTGGGGACAGTGCCGTTAATTCAGCAGCAAAACGAAATCTCCGAGCTTGAAGCTTCTAAAGCAGCATTCGAAAGCCACACGCATGGTATCGTCTTGCACACAAGAAGTGTTAGGCGAGTCAAAGAGGGTACGAAGAGTTCGAAGGGCGTCCGAGTCCCGTTTCCAGAGGTGACCGGTCAGAGGAGCAGAGATTGATGTCCATTGGGTGGAGAAGTGAAAGGCCTATATGGAGAATCAGCTGAATCGCGGCGAGTTCTTGCATGGGCCTACAATTTAACAGGGATGGGCAGTAATTTAATTGAGTAATTGAAATTACGTAATTTAAATTACAATTGTAATTGGTAATTTGTAATTTGCAGCTCTGCATCAAAGTAATTTGTAATTTGTAATTCAATTACATTTTCCCCTGTAATTTGTAATTTCAATTACATTCCTCAAAATCAAATTACTTTGGATGTGACTATGCTAAGATTCTTTGGTGAATCAAGCGATCCTTGCAACAGTGACTCACCCATATTTTAAGTCATGCTGGCTGCCTGCACAAATTGCAGATCAAACTAAAAGAATATATACGATTTGCTAGCCGCAATATCTGAAAATGCCACCAGTAGCGAAAAAAATATTGAAAATCTAGGGGTCATAAAGAAGGGGAGGAATATGAAGAACTTTATGGTTTTAATGTGCAGCGTGCAGTGACCACAGAGTCGACCAGCAGAAACAAAAATGATTTAGAAATCTTGCAGCATATAGAAGATGACAGAAATGGAACTGGTAGTGCCTCATTGCTAGCCAACTGCTAACAAATTGTTTATACAATTTAATGCTGCCATGCCTTGGTCTGCACTAGCACTCTTTACTTTTAACAGGCATGATTGTAAGACCCAACAGACGGCTTTAATTGTTTGAACAGCTGCTGCTTCTTAAAGACATTTAAATAGACATTAATTTTTCTTACACAAATAATAATGCACATAGAAATAGGAAAAAGGCATGCACTTCCTGCCTGATTTTTTTTATTCCAATGATTTCAGCCCCAAAGTAATTTGTAATTGATGTAATTGAAATTACGTAATTTGTAATTTGTAATTTGAGGCTCTGATTGAAAGTAATTTGTAATTTGTAATTCAATTACATTTTCTCCAGTAATTGGTAATTGGTAATTCAATTACATGTTGCCCTGTAATTTGCCCATCCCTGCAATTTAACATGTATGCAGCCTAAAATTATTACCTATAGACCTATTTATAGACCTAGGTTACCCATGTGAAGCCAGTTCATCAAAATTGCATGTAGGCCTATAGGCCTATATTGTGTTTACCTAAGCTCATAGATCACAAATCAGTTTTTTGCGTGATTTAAAAACGAACCTCTATGCACTAGCTATGTCATTAACATTATATATATATATATATATATATATATATATATATATATATATATATATATGCAACTTTATAAGTTACAGATGCAATAATTATTGTCCAACTAGAATTTTTTAAATGACTTCAACAATGAAAAAGTTGTTTTGCAAAGAAAACGTGAAAAAAATTTGTATGTAGGCCTACAGCATTCTTCACAGGATGCTGCACGACAATAAGAAGAAAGCACATCAGAGAGCCATAAATGTGGTGAAAAGAAGCAGAAACCAGCTCGAGCGCTCATCATGAAAAGAGCCTGAATCATCGCAATTGAAGTCAGAAGCGGGACCATACTTAACGGTGAAATTAAATTCACCACAATGAAGTTATCTTGACATTCTGATGCACGTGCATGATCTTCCCTTGCATAGACCTATCTTCACACACAAATCTGAACCTGCGGTTTTCACCTGCATATCTTTACCTTCATGATCTTAACCTGCATATCTTCAGCTTTATACCTTCACCTGCATATCTTCACCTGAAAAGATGACCTTTTTTAGTCATCCAGTTTCAAATCTCCTGAAAACATACTTTTCCTGGTCAAACAGTTGATGTCCTTTTTTTGGTCATTCGATTGCAGTTTCCCCCCCCCCCCCCCAAAAAAAGTTATGAGTCTGGACCTTCTTGTGGAGGGGAGGGGGGTAAGCCCGTGAAAAGATACCATTTTCACAGTAAAAAAAGCTGAATCTGGGTCTTCTTGGGGCAGGGGTAAGCCTCTCTAACCCCTGATACTCCTGATAAACTCTGCCCATGAAGTCATCTCGGTGGCTCAATCTTTGTCTCTGTCTGTCTGTCTGTCTGTCTGTCTGTCTATTCATCATGTTGTTCCACACTGTACTTGTTAATCTACGACACTTGCAGTTTACACTGTAAATGTGATTTAATTCATTTCAATTCCACCAATTTAATTAAATTAATTTAATTGTGGTTGATTTTCGCATTAATTTTGTGCATTCGCCATATTAACACGCACTTTATAAATCTTCAATTAACAACAATAGCAATAATAATAATAATCAATGCCATTAATAAAAGAAATTGAGACAAAGAAACTGACAAAGACAGAAAGACTAACCAGAATGAATGAACAACATTGGCTAAACTGGTAAACTCGAAGTTACAAATCTGCTGATTTCCAACTTCACATGATGCACCAAAATCCGGATGTAAAACATCACTGTTACCAAAGCCAGCCATGCCACTACACTACAGGTAACCACTATTGGTAACCATGCCAACCAGCAGTCAGCTCTTAAAGTCAACAAACTCAACAATAATTATTGCATAATCAGTAGAACAGTATAATCTTAAATACTTACGCAAAGATTTATAAGAAAATCCAGCATTTATCAGAATCATACACAATGCCATTTCTTTATTTATGGTAACATCACATTTTGTAGCTTTTGAATTATAATATAACATTGTATTTTACAAATAATCAACAATTTATACTACCCTTAAAAAACTTGCACCACCGTTATTCTTGCTAAGATGCTTACAAACAAGAAAAATAAAAGTTTATGACAGAAGGTTGAAATTAACACTGAGAGAAAACTCACTGATGACCACACGAAATAACCATCAATTGATCATAATGATAATGATCATTGATGATCGATGAATGATGATTGTCAGTGTCACTATCGGTAATCATAATATGATCAAGAATGATTAAGATCACGAATATGATCAAGAATGATTATGATCATTTCTAATTATCAGTTAGAGTTACATGAGGCCGCCTGACAGGGTTACGCCCCAGCCAGCTGAAACACGTCAAACACCAAAAATGCATGAAGTTTCTAAGATACTTCTGTCTCCACTCTAAATCATCCAAATGTTTTTCGACAAACTAAACCATTCTATCAGCAGTGTCGCTAATGTATCACAACAGATTCAAGAAGAACAGTTTCTGAATGGATTCTATTCTTCCTTTCAAGGATGATCTTCATCAAATTCTAGCACCATAAACATTCAATTGCCTTCAAGCATCAACTGGGAAAAATCACAGAATCATATAATAACCTAATGTAACTGTAACAGTTAATTTATACAGAATATTAATTTTCAAGACATTTACTAAGAAGGGATAAATGCAACTCAGTTACACAAGCTATTCTGACTTGCTAAGCAATCAATCAATCAATCAATCAATCAATTGTTTTTATTGCAGCCCACCATTGGCACAAGAATAAGTAAACCAAACTCTAAATATGCAGATTTACTGTCTACATTTGAAACGACGACGACGACGAAATGATCAAGCATTTTGAAAGTAGCTTGGGATGTGTACAAAGTTAACGTTTGCTCAAATCCCTGCACTTTTATCATGAAATTGACATTCCCAAGTGAAATTGATAAAATTGACAATACATTCATCAACGAACCTAACAACTCACCAAAGAAATTGACGAATCTGCAAGTTGCAAGTGAAGCTGACAATTAAAACATACAGCGTGGATTCTTTTACGTACTTGCAGTTTAAGAATTGTTTATCCACCATAGGCTGCCTCTCCGTCTTCCTCCACATCTTTTGGATACTGACCTCTAGAATTAAGCGCTTCTGAACGGTTCACCCTACTTGAGGTGTTTTATAAATGCTTAAATACATTACAATACATAATTATGGCTTGATTCTGGAGCACCATCGGTTAACACCTTGTGCATCAGACACTAGTGTTGTTACTACTTATAATGGCCATATGTCCCTTAAACCTATTAACACGCTACTGGTTACGCGCCATATAAAAATTGAAGTGCAGTGCTACATTGTGACTATTTCAGCAGTTTATTCCTTTTAACCGCATTGTATCACAAGGAATGTCCTCAGATGATTTCACGCTAACGAGTCCACATTGCACAATCAACAATTGATTATTGAGCCCAGAAACACAAAATCGTCACCCCAAGGGCACCCGCATTTAAGGGCAAGAGGGGCACTTTTAAAAAGACATCCATTTTGTTACTACTTCTACCTCTCGGTTTTAAGCAGTTTCCTCGCGCTAAAGCAATAATGATACAACTAATTCTACACAAAGCGTCTGCTAATAATTTCCAACTTAGCATTTTTCAAGCTCTCGTTAAAACAATAAACTGTGACCATTGTGTCTTCCTCCCTCCTGCAAAAATTTATGTGGGCGTCCATGCCCGCTCTTGTTGTCATGCTGCACTCCTTTGAAAACAATAGTGCTGCAAGAGCCAACTGGAACCTACCTGCTTAAGCATATCACCTAGTCTAAGCTGGGAGTGTTACAAGCAAAGAAATCTGCAAAAGATACAGAACTCAACACTGCAAGAAAATCGAGAAAGAATTAACTACAACAGTACAAGATACGAAGAGCAAATATCATAAAACAGCTCATCAACAAAACTGTAAACAAAACTTTGCAAGGTTTCTACTTTTTTGCAAATCAGTGCATACAAATATATTCGCTAGGAACAGCAGATTTGCTATTCAAATTGTCTCTGTTCAATAGCCTATTTTTCGTTAATATCACATTTCTGATTAAAGCCGTATATGTTTTGAAATTGGCACTTAAAAAATTAATAACAGTAACAATTGTAGAAATAAATAACTACACTGGATTCACGTTATGATGAGACCTTCAGAAGTTATAGCAAATACGAAATTCTAACATTAGAAGTCATTTCCTTCTGGATCTCACCCAGTGTAGTCTGATTCTGGCATCTTCTCATATTATCCTTTTAGTTCTAACTCAACTAGCAAAGAGCGATTTTGGCACGTACACTGATATTGCTTAGCACAGCGGTTCCAAAACATTTTGCACCAAAAGCCAAAACAAGCCATTTCATAGTAATGATGCATTTGCTAAAAATCTTTTAGAGTATAACAAGCAATGTGTACCGAACCAGTAATTATTATGCTTGGCACTCATTCGTAAAGAAACGAAAACTCAGGAGACAGGCACTTTCTTCATCACCTCACCTAATTTGCAATGATTATAATTATTATACACAGGTGCAAAAAACAGGACTTCTGGTGCTCTATACATGTCCACATTCCACAGCACCATCAAGCACTTTGCTTAACGTAACCAGACATTTATAAGGCACTTCTCCGTAGATACGTCTCAAAGGTGCTAATATCACCAAGCGATTATAAGACAGCGAACATGGTAAACAGACAGACACATGTTGACCTTGACACATATCTTCTGAGGATGTTGACCTTTGACCTAATTATGGTTTGGATTTGGAGTGCCATCGATTGATGGCGCTTGTATTAGACACCGCGCTATAGAAGCTACTAGTTTATAATAACAATAGAAATAAACAACGCTATAACAACAAGTGGAAAAGTTACACTGACTTTTAAATGCTTAACATTTCGACGGACTTCCAATCTATGAAGGACCTGATTTATTTTTTGCCAGATTTAAAAAACAACAGTGGTAGTTTAATTCGATATTCCAACACAATATGTCTGGTCTGCATTTCACAGAGAGAGAAAACAGCTCATAAGTTCTAACCCAATGTACCACTAATTGGATAACCTCGCAGTTTTCGTTACCAAAATGACAGGGCGTATGAAAAATGGGCCCTTTAGTCAAGTGAAAAAAATTGGTCCTGTGGACAAATGAAAAAAACGGATCTATGGACAAATGTAAAAATGAGCCCTTTGAACAAATAAAGAAAATGGCACAATGGAAAAATAGGCCCATTGGGCAAATGGAAAATTGGCCCTTTGGACAATTGGAAAATTGGCCCTTGGACAAATAAAAAAATTGGCCCTATGGACAAATGATCCTACGGACATAAGGAATGTGCATCTGCATACACCGTAAATGGCAGTCTTCAGGTCACAATTTGAGCAAAGCTTCTGCAGTAAAATTTTGGAACAGTTTCCTCGAATATGATTGGATAACCTGAAACTTGAAAGCAGGCCTCAAATTTACAGGCATTCTTGAATACAGATTGATTAACCTAGTACTCACAGCCTCAAACGCTCCAGGCTCTAAGTTAAACAATATTTACCAAGCTGACCAAATCTTTTGGAATGTAAAAAAGAAAATAAAGTATGAATGGTCAAACAGGCAAAAACGCAGTGCTGGCTGACAGCCAATGGAGCAAGAACGTTACTAAGAAAACAAACCGATCCTCGACTCGGAATACTTCTGGTCCTTTCCGGATATGTAAAAGTTTTGCGAGTTTCAAGAGAAAAAGTGAAAGCTGATTACTCATATTCAATGAAACCTCATTGCAGGAGAGACAACGTGTCATGAACGCCATAATCTCGGCACATGACACAACGCAAGATAATCAATCCATTCAAGTTTTGTCAACGTTCAAACAAATCCATTCACGGTCATTTGGCTTTGTTCTTCTTGAGCGCCTGCTTTTCCAGTTTCTCCCTGGCTTTCTGCTCTTTTTCCTGCTGCTTTTTGTCCTTTTCCAGCGCCGTCTTGATCTCCTTGATCTTCTTCCTCAGAATGTCGCGATCCTTAGAGTTCGTTATGCCAAGTGACTGCAAAACAAAGATATAATAATGATCTTGACTTGATGGACTGCTTGGTGTCTATTGTTGAATTTGGATCAATACTGGGTAAATTTGACAACTCTTAGCCCTGTATGATTACTAAGTATTAATCATGCATTATAACTAATTATGTATATTATTATTTATGCTCCAAAGAAATGTAGATGATAAGATACCAAAGCAGATGAACGAAATTCAGATGAACGAAATTCAGATGAACGAAATTCAGATGATAGAAATTCAGATGACAGAAATACAGACGATTCAAATAATTTGATCAACTAAAAAATAAGAGACAACCAGACACAAGCGTAACATTCGTTTCGAGTGGAAAGATGCCAAAACATGTCTACAAAAATCAGACAAAAAATTCTTGCTATTAAAGCCATGCACAAAATCCGACCTTAATTCTGGCGTTGTCTAGTTGAACGAGTTGTGCTCCATCAATTCCTTGATTCATAAATACATTGGAGTAAGCACCAAGCTTATGTCCGATCAACCACTGTGCCACTTGCCATGGCTTCCATGACAGAACGGTCATCGACTCGAAGCCTTCGTGACCGGTCGAATTTTGCTAAATGGAAATCAATCAAAAAATGACAAAACAGATAAAACAGTCTGGCAGTTATCTTATGAAAACACCGTTGAAATCAAATGAAACCCTACAAGTGAGGATGTAATGATGGCTTGAGGGTTCGGTAAAGTTCAAAAAGGCTCTGTGCAAGTGTTCATTTACATGCATACCCAGTACGTACAAACGTTGTACATACGAACAATAGTAAAGGGTTACACACATACATAATTACACGTGCAGTATGAAATATATATATATTTTATATAATATATATATATACTCATATAAATACACACACGGACACAAACAATGGAACACAGCCACATACATACATCATTACAAAAGCATTATGGAACAGAGATACATACATTTATTTATTTATTTATTTCAAGTATTTATATAGCGCCTCTTCAAGAAACCTACTCAGAGGCGCTCTCTGCGCTAACTAGCCGAAGTGATGTAAGTGTCATAACAACAAGAAAATTTCATCAATAATTAGCAAAATAAGTCACAGTGAGCCGGAAACAGTCATCAGTGGCGATTCCTCGCAGACACGTAGAATCATCCAACATACATACATACCTACATAGTACATACAAACATACATACATACGCATACATACATACATACATACATACATACATACATACATACATGATACATACATACATACATACATGCATCTATAGTGCATATGCACATACAGACATACATACATGCATGCATACATATTACATACGCACATGTGCAAAGTGGTACATGGATAACCAGAATTAAACAGATCTAATGGCCTCTTAACAGCAAAATATAGAGTTTAACAGCTTAGCAGTTACTGTAGTCTAACATAAAGTTTAAAAGCCCAACAGAACAATGTAGAGTTTAAATGCCCAACCATAGAACATTGAGTTTAAAGCCCTGTAGCACAATATTGAGTTTAAAAAGCTAAAAATTAGCTGAATGAAGAAAGAGGAACACATTCAAAGGGTACAACAATAGGAGCTACAGATTGGCTCAACTGCACAAAACAATGACATGGAAATCATAAGCACAACATACATCATTCAAAGAGTAGGTCGAATGCGAGAAACCGCCAGATAAATCTCTCTGGAACTCATTGTCTTGGATTTCTCTCGCACCAAAGTCAGCACCTGCAATGAAAAGCATTGCATTTATGATTCATATCACTCACATCCTTTTGTCACCAATCTTCGGCTTGGGTCAATTGCCCCTGTATTGTATTAAAGCATTTACAACGCAACTCTAGTAGGGCGAGCTGTTCAGAAGCGCTCCCAGTATGCAAGGCCACACAAGACGGAGCAGGTTTTGAGAAGGTTCCACGAAGAGAGACTGCCACTGTCACTATGTTATTGTCACGACCATGATGAATCATTCGAGACATTTTTTATCTTATCTAATCTACTTTCACGAAAATTCCTATAATTTCTTTTATCGTCAGTACTGTCCCGTAGTTACGCGATGTCACAAGGTTACTTCGCCCATCAGTTATTATCACTCGCTGTCACCGTATAACAAACCTCTGGCATGGATATTGCCGAGTGACACGGCCATACGAGTAGACGCGGACAGGTTGCTGTCACCATCTTCTGAAATAGGTTTCTTCGAAATAAGAACAACACCGTCAACCGACGAACCGTTTCTCAATTTCGACGCAGTATGCTCGTGCAAATCGATTGCTGCAAAGGAAGAAACAAACGAAAATACCGTTTATAAACAACACAAACCAAATAAAAACTCAAACCGTTTTATAACTGTTTCTACATGAATTTTCTGACAGCTCTACCTAATAATTTAATAATGAAGAAAAGAAGCTGCTACATCCAAAAAAATTCCTGATTAAGAAAAATCCCTGATATAAAACTCCTGGTAAACATTGCACATTCAAAATCTCTCGCTCATACAGTGAAATCCCCGTATCATAAAAATTCCCATTAACAAGTTAATTCTTCACTAAAAATCATTTAAATTCCTAGCTAAGATTCTTCATTAAATTAATACTTCTTTGTAAAGAGTTTCTCATTAAAATTTCTCATGAAAACAGTAATCAACAAAAAGCCTTCTCAATGAAAAAGATGTTCTCAAATAAAAATTTCACAATAAAATATATTTCACCGAGAAAAATTTCTCACCAACACAGTTCCTAAAATAAAAATTTATTTCCAAATACAGAAGGAAAAATCACATACAAAACTTCCCAAGATAAAATTTCCAAATCCCATACAAAAGTACCCAGATAAAAAAAATTCCTGAGCATCAGCCCCCCCATCCCCAACAAAAGCACTCACAACGTTGTCGATGTGATAGCAGAACGACTCCGGCTGGCGCTGGGCTGTTGGGCACTCCGGGAAGTTCGTGCTTTGCGTTGCCCCATTTTGGATGCGAAGGACTGTAGGACGTCTGGGAACCAGAGGATGCGTCTGAATCCGATCCATTGCTTCACGGATCAGAATGAATCACACAAAAAAAAACCAAATTAATTACGTCTATTTTCGGAAAATCTTTAATTCAACTTCAGCTTGCTCTGGTCGCCACTCTCTGGAATCGGCCTCTAGAGGCGACTTTGTGGTTCCACATGAGTAAGTAAGTAAGTAAGTAAGTAAGTAAGTAAGTAAGTAAGTAAGTAAGTAAGTAAGTAAGTAAGTAAGTAAGTAAGTAAGCCTATTCTTTAATATAATCAGCTGCAAATCAGCACTCTGGTGAACAAGTATCACATGTAAAATTCACATAAGACATCAACCTCAAAAACTATCAAGACTAACACGCATGCACTGCCATCAGAGTCCGTCTGCAACAGGAAAGTTGATAACGTTGATAAATAGTAAGCAGAGTAAATTGAGGTAACATACATATACCTCGTAACATCATACTTCGCCTTTCTGTACCAACAGACACCACACCTGATCTCATTTCGTCTTGCATTACTTCTTACTTCACCATAACCAGCACACCTCAACTGACCTTAGTAAAAAATACTAGACGCAATTTCTTGATAGCTCATGTAATACGAGAAAACATTTTCGAGAGCAATTAACGTTCTTTAATAGAAGCACAGACAGTATACATAGATTCAGAGTGAGAATTGCCAAGGGTTTGGGGGGTTTAAACCCCCGTCTTTCTTAGAACCCCATAATAAAATATGTTTTTCACACCCCAATTCCAAGTGGATCATAGTCCAACCCCCAGTTATTTTTCCACAATTCGCACACTGCTTAGATTTAATTTTATATATTCTGAAAAGCACACAAAAACTGGATATAAAGATGATTGGAGCAGTCTCTAGAAGTAACTTACCCATTCATATGTGCATCACCAAAACCATTTTCTTCCTTCGACTTCTAAAGAAGGAAGAAACGAACAATTTCCAGTTAGCCCTTTTCACACACAAATTCACTGGTCATCATCTGATGTCTGACGTTTGATAACTCTCGTTCATAGCAGCCAGACACCAAGTTACAACATAAAGCATGGTAACCATTCTTTACGCACAACACTCTTGAAACTCTCACTTTAGAATGCTTGGATAAATTATTATCAGGTAAATGCCGATCAGTAGAAATTGGTACCGAAAGAGGACAAAATCTGACACATTGTATTGCATTATAACTGTATAAACAAACACAAATTGCAAAGTCTACATTTCCACTCTGGGCCAGGGAGCTTTCTCTCACAAAACACAAAACAATAATAGTCGGTTGTGTAAATCACAAAATCACACAAGTTACCTTACAGCAGCAATAAATAAATTATTCACTACATTACAATAACAACAACAACAATGGACCTGTCGTGAAGAGACGGAGGGTGGACGTCGTGACGCCATGGCTCCTGAGGTGGCCACCTGTCGCTTGTCCTGATTCGCTGATGAGTCGAGTCGGTCGGTCGCAGGAACCGAGTTAAAGTCGCTCAAAGACGATCGAGACGAGTTCGGTGAGGCTGTTGCTTCTGAAAACAAGACATCAAGCGTGGTTATTAAGTGTTAACATGTCGATGTACAATTGTACATGTACATTTGTCGTGTGATTAGTAACATAAACGCACACCCTGTGAATGTTATATTCATTATGCATTTATAAAGCACAGTACATGATGACGAGCAGTTGTGAGTGAGGGACTTGCTCAGGTTCCCTACATTTTAATCATTTAAGAAATGACTAAACTTGTGCCAAGGAAGGGTTTGAAGGTGGAGGCCAAGATGAGTTGGGGTATGAATTATTGAGCATGTGAGACTTGAGTTTTAAGTGGGAAAACCGAGGAGAAATAATAGGTAGAGGAAGCTGATGTGGGGGGGGGGGTGGAGGTGATTGGCAATTGTATTGTATTTACACATTTATAAACCGTCTCTAGTAGGGTGAACCGTTCAGAGGCGCTCCCAGTGCACAAGACCCGCGAGAACAAGCAGGTTGTGAGAAGAGACAAAGCATTGGAGAGATTGCCAGACAGAAGTGTAGAGCGAACAGAAGGAGAAAGAGCATTGAAAAGAGAAGGACAAATTTAAATTGAGGCAAATGATGGTTGATGAACCGAAACACTGATTTAGAGCATGACGAAATAGATTCTGACTATTGTTTGATATGTGTGATCCAGCGATCACTTCAATCTCCGATCTCGTTGTGCTCAGTTCGACCGTCCTTGTGACCTGGAGTGGAACAACGGGTGATTCCGATAGTTTCAACGGCATCGTTGTCTGCACCTTTGCCACCGATAAATTCTTCTCCAGTTGAGCAATCTGAAAAGTACACAGAAGTTAACTGTAGATGCAGATGTACATGCAAGCACGTATCTAGACACTCTTAGATGTAAGCACATATCTAGACACTCTTAGATGCAAGCACTGAAAGGCTCTTGCTGCAAGAAGCGCTTTACAAATGGTCAGATACGATACGATAGACACTCTTAGATGTAAGCATGTATCTAGACACTCTTAGATGTACTCATTTACACACCCAAAGACGATTAAAAACTTTATTCCAAGAGCTCTCTAATATTGCCTTCTCAATAAGTGCCTGTGCGCTTGTAACTGAGTTGCGGTCTTGTCAAGCTCTTTGTCTCATTAAATGAATATATATATATATATATATATATATATATATATATATATATAATGTGTGTGTGTGTGTGTGTGTGTGTGTGTGTGTGTGTGTGTGTGTGTGTGTGTGCATACATTAAGATGTTACATGCACAGCATCCTTCTCTATGGTCTTGGCTTGGCTGTAACGTCATACAAATCACCTTAAATTTATCATTACCATTATTACTATTATTACTACTACTACTATCATCATTATCAACTAAGAAATTAAACAGGTTTTCATCAATGAAAGTGAAGTATTAAATTTCACAATCTTGACAGGTATCATATCGCCTATACCCCAACCACCCCACCACCGTTGTTGCCATCGTCAGAGAAAACAACAATAGTCTTTTTATTAAAACAACTATCCTAAATTTCATCATAGGCCTCATCGTATAATCATAATCATTCTTAATCATTACTGTCTGACGAAATCCAACGAAAACTTTGCAATACCCGTATTTCTAATGAATTTATAGCGTCCTTGTAGTGTTTCTCGCTGGTCTTGTGCTTCTCCAGCAATTCATCTCTTTCCTCAAAGAAGTTCTTCTCCCTATAAACATATCAAACATGGATGTTACACTACTTTGAAAAAAAACCCATTCAAGACACAGAAACCAACAGAAAATCATTCATGCATACTTTACCTGCCACACCAACATTTTTTAATTGATCATTCAGCAAAGAGGAGCGGTTTCCACGATATATTTTGGATGCCAAAGAGGGCAGGACGGGGATTATGATTACAATTATTAATCATTGGTCCCGCACTTTCGAATCGGTTCTCTCCATTGACACATTCTTCAATATTAACTGGTATCACAAGCACATAATTTCTATGCACATAATTACTATGCACATAATTTCTATGCACATAATTACTATGCACATAATTACTATGCACATAATTACTATGCACATAATTACTATGCACATAATCATTATTTCCGCCATCTAAAAACTACGTTCTATTCTCTGGGTCTTTCACATTGGGAGCGCCTCTGATTGGTTGGCACCGTGAGAGGCGCTTTATAAATTTATGGATACAATACGATTTCTGGCTAATATATCACAAAAGCAATGACTCTCAATTTGATATTAACTGTTTTGTGACTAAATAATAATTGTCTGGCAAACAGTGAAGTGCCCACTGAGAATGGATGCGATCATCTGGGTCATTCCCTACCAAATGCCTGACCCTCTCTTGCAATACAACTGCATATGACAACAAGTCCTCCTTCCACAGTTCAATTTGTAATGTAATGTAATGTAATGCAAATCTTCGAGAATTTCTCAGCGCCCACAAAAGCCACGTCAGGGAGACCAGCTTATTCAATTTAGTGCACAGGGGTCAAAGATTCAGACTCTTTTTAACATTGATGGCAATGAGCAATTGTGAGTGAATGCGTTGCACCGTATCCATCTAAGCGAAGACCTGAACCTTCATCCCCGCATTAAACGTCGTCGTTTGCTCTGATCAATCGGATACTATGTCCCACTCTATCGACACAGTACCTCTGTTGGTATTGTTCGATGACGTCCTTTGTCTCCTTGTACTGCTTCTCCATGTTCTCCACTTCCTGTCGGAGGTTCTTCTCCAGCACAGCATACCGCTCTCGACTCACCTCGAGTTCCGCCTAAAAGAATCCAACGTAAACACCGTCACGCATCAATAACATAAGGTAAGCAGTGTAAAGTATTCTGTGGCTACAAAACAACATAGGAAAAGCATAGGCATACGAAAGCAACTGAACCTACCTGATACTTGGAGCAGTCCTTGAGGACATGATCAAGGGCTTCTTCGGCCTCTCGAAGGCGTCTGGCAACTTCTTCTCCGTCCATGTCAGAGGTAGACTCACCATTCCTCAGAGCCACCAGCTACGAACAATGGTAACAATAGTTGATTGGTAAACATGGCTGGAAAGCATCTCAAGAAAATATGACATGCAAAGGATGCAATCAATAATGCAGAAAATGGAAGTACTTAAGAAACAAATGAGTAACATATTGATTGTAGAAAGAAAAGTAATTAGAGAATATGAAGGAGAACAAATCTAATATCAAACAATGCTTAAGATTATGACCTAGTAAAATTATGACCTGGTAAAATTATGACCTGGTAAAATTACGACCTGGTAAAATTATGACCTAGTAAAATTACGACCTGGTAAAATTATGACCTGGTAAAATTATGCCTTTGTAAAATAACGACTTGGTAAAATTATGACCTGGCAAAAATTACAACCTGGCACTGCTCTATTTAATTTTCAAGTTTACATCTCTGTTCACAAGTCATTAGACAAAGTTTTTGCTTGTGGTCAACCAAACCTTATTTCTTTCTTATGTGATCCACACATGCAAAGCACTAATTTTTGGCCAGACTCAACAATTGATTTATTACTTGATGCTTATTTCAAAGTAAAACTTAATTGAACAATTAAAATCCGAGAACATCAGAGACAGCCACAGAGAATAACAGAGAATTGACAGGCATGTGAGAAACACGAAGTCAATATACCATAACACAATACACAAGGCTTAAAGTGTGCCTGGACGGTCATGGACGGCGTCCAGGCACTTACTTTAAAATCTAAATGCCATCCTGCCACCTATTAGGTCAGCACGCCATGGAAAGGTAAGGGGCGTCCAGGTCTACACTTCTTTTTCTACACTTTAAGCACTGATAATAAAAACATCTACTTTGTCATACTATGCTGTACATTTCCTTCCTGACTTTACCTTACCACACTTCACTTATCCATCTTACCATACTACACAATTTCTTTACTAAATCTTGCCATGTTACCCTACAGCGGTAAGGTATTTAATGGAAAATAGCGAGTACAAAAAATTTACTTACCTTTCCATAAACAAATATTTACTTACTTAACCTTTCCATATTACTCACGTACCTTATCATCTTGCCCTATATTACGGTAAAGCTAAGAATTTATAAAATGCTAACCGTTGCAGTTGCTGCTGACAAATCATCTTGCAGCTGTGTCAACTTCTGCTGTTCCTAGAAAGAGAAAAAGAATTAAATAGCAGAGTGTACTTGAAATTAACCTGAAATCGTCTCAGAACAAATCAATGCTACAGTGTGCAAATAATCATCTATGGACAATGGTGAAAAAAATTAACAACGATGTTGTTAAGTTCTTACACAAACAACTGCAGACCTTGCTGTTCGACTGTATAGTATCATTGAGTTAGGTTGGAGAGAGCATCTGATGAATCTCTCTCTCTTGAAGTGATGCTAAATAAATTTATGATTACAATTACCAGTTATCATATGGCACATTCACCAGTATGCCACTATATGTATGTATGTAAGTGCACTTGTTATAGCACCCCTTCAAGGTTTCTACTCAGAAGCGCTCCCGACTACAGCGCAGACATTGAATCGGAGTTTCATGCCGAAGCGCTGAGCAATTGCAAGTAAAGGACTTGCCCAAGGTCCCTACGTGGCAGCTTGAGGTGGATTCGAACCTTGCAACCCTCCGGCTGCAAGGCAACGAACATACCCACTACACCATCGCGCCTCACAATTGTATTGAATATAAACATTTATACAGCACCTCTGGTAGGGTGAACAATTCAAAAGCGTTCTCAGCGCACAAGGAGGCCCTGCAAGAAGAAGCATGTTTCGAAAAGAGAGAAGGAAGAAGAGAGATCTTTGCCAGACAGAATAACGACAGAAGGAGAAAGTGCATGTCCAAAGGGAAGGACCAATTGAGGCAAATGATCGAGACTGAGCCAGAGCAGTTCTAGAGCGACGAACCAAGAGGCCAAGACTGTTGGACGAATGAAGTGGACGGTGGGAGAAAGCTGAGTGAGGACGAAGTATAATGTCAGACCACGATTAAACAGTATATATTATGAGCTTTTATGAGTACATTAAGTTCGTCACCTCCACAATCCTATAATTTTAGTGCTCATCAATCTCCTACTTATGCGTGTGACCGTGTTAGTTTTGACAACTGTTAGAAACAAATGAATGGAGCTATATAACTTTCCTGATGACTAATAATCATGCGCATAATTACCATAAGCAGACGGACGGTGAGCATCTTCGGATCGGAATCAAGGTCCGACAGAGGAGATCCAGGAGGTGGAAACGACGGCATTGGAGGTCTCTATCAGACAAAGAATATCTAACATATCAAACCAAGAATATCTAACATATCAAACCAAGAATATCTAACTTATCAAACAAAGAATATCTAACTTATCAAACAAAGAATATCTAACTTATCAAACAAAGAATATCTAACTTATCAAACAAAGAATATTTAACTTATCAAACAAAGAATATCTAACTTATCAAATAAAGAATATCCAACTTATCAAACAAAGAATATCCAACTTATCAAACCAAGAATATCTAACTTATCAAACAAAGAATATCTAACAACTTATCAAACAAAGAATATCTAACTTATCAAACAAAGAATATCTAACTTATCAAACAAAGAATATCTAACTTATCAAACCAAGAATAGCCAACTTATCGAACAAATAATATCTAGAATCCTGGGTAAACTGGGTAGTTTTAAGATTAGGATAGAACACGTCAGAGGGGACCATTGGCAGCAGGTGCAGGTATGGAGGTGGTGACACTTCCAGACCACAAGGCCAGCAACAGAGAAAGTGCGTTGCCACCTGATAGAAGAACACAAATAGCGGACAATTTCCATGGCACAGCACCACAGCAAGAGTGCCTCACATACAACTAACAGCAGGAGGATAGACCTTGCAGAATAAATATATCTTTGGATTAGTTTGAATAAGATTCTCTAACCTCGTCTGTGTCTGAATCCTGTTCGTGAAATTCCTCGATAGAAGAACCATGGTGTTCTTCGGACATCATTTGGTTGAGACGCATCTCCGCACGATATTGGTCCTGCTCAAGCGATTGCTTGATGAGCCGAGCGACTTCACTGCTCGATGGATCGCTCTCTCGACCCACAAGAAACCTTGAGTAGGACAACAAGAAATACGGCATTTATTTAATTTAAATTTTCATTTATTATGCATTTATTTTATTCAAGTTATTATCAGTATGCATCTATTTTATCCTACTTAGTACACGTTTATTGTATTTAACTTATTGTGCATTTATTTTATCGAAGTTATTATGCATTTATTTACCCTACTTATGATGCATTTATTTTATTTTATTTATATATAATATGCATTCATTTATTTCTACTTATCGTGCAATTTATTTTATTTATCACGCATCTATTTTATTTTGATATCGTGCATTTACTTTATTTTACTTAAATTCATTATTTTACATATTACACATTTATTTTATTTATCATTTACTGTATTATGCACTTATTTTATTTTATTCGCAATGTATTAGTTCTCTTTTACTCATAATGCATTTTCTAAAAAGAGTAAATCCTGACATTTGCAACAATGTTAACAGACATAAGATTTTTTCACAGAATTTCAGAACTGTTAGAATGATAACCGGTCTGATGGAAATCATGAAAATCTTCATTACATAAAACAATAGCAACAATAACAATGCCACCTTTTCTGTTGTGATCCAGTGTTTTAATGCTGTTGCCATCCACAGCTCTCTTCCTCTCAGCCAAACCTTGACACTGTTTTCCCAACCCCAACATTCAATTTCTCTACCGAGTTTTTTCAAATTCCAAGGGTCCAAAGTCACTTCGGGTGCAAAAAATAACAAATAAAAATCTTTATGACTGTCTGCCAGTTTGCCTGACCCCTTTGGATCTTCACCAGCAAACAAAATTTTCATCCTGGCTATCAATTATGTTTTGACTAAGCACATGTGAATAAGCTGCTTCCTGCGACTTCCCTATCTGTAGCAAATTGGAGATCATGATTACGAGGAAACCTACTTGACTCTTCCGCTTGTTCCACGCAGTACGGAAGCAGCGTAAGCCTGAGTAACACCCACGAGATTCTTGCCGTCAACTTCAATGATCTGATCGTTTACTTGCATTCTGAAAAGCATGGCCATCATAACATAGTACAATCTTTTTAGCAACATAATTGTAAGTGCAATCCTCCATTAAAAGCTTTAAATTTAAATGCAATTTAATGCTTTATGGAGATTTATATAGCGCCCCTTCAAGGTAACTACTCAGGAGTGCTCCCGACCCAACCTCGGCTGAAAAGAATGGTTGTAAGACTGCAATAAAACGCATGTGAGCAAACCCTAGGCATAAGGCGAATAGACAGTGGGAGTCCATTCCATACCATGCGACCAATAACACAGACAGCACGATGTTGTCTAAGAGCAGTTCGTGTTCGAGGAATGAGGAGTTCACACTGCGTGGACGAAGGTAGAGCACAACAGTTTAAATGAGCACGAGTTAATGAGCCAATATTAAACAAATCATGTATCACATCATTCCTTTTAAACACTTTAATTACAAGCTGCTTGGTTCTCCAGTCCCATTTAAAACACAATTTCAATATATAAAAAAAATTATACATATATATATGTATGTGCACTTGTTATAGCGCCCTTCAAGATTTCTACTCAGAAGCGCTCCCGACTACAGTGCGGACACTGAATCGGAGTTTCACGCAGAAGCACTGAGCAATTGTGATTGGACTTGCCCAAGGTCCCTACATGGCGGCCTGAGGTGTATTCGAAACTGCAACCCTCCAGCTGAACGAACATACCCCTAAACTACCGCGCCCCACATATCATAATCAGATATGCTAATAGCAAGATGGTCAAAACAGAAGGAATAGTTCCGCACCTGCCATCACTGCCCACTGCTCCGCTTTCTGCGATGGTCTTTATAAAGATTCCCAGCTTCTCAATTCCCGTGTCTGCTCCAACTCCCATTCCAATGATGCTAAGACCAAGACCATCGCTTGCTGAAAAGAAAACCAAATATGGAGACTACACTGCTACATACCTCAATTCAATTCTACCTCGGTCTTGTACAATACAATACAATACAATACAATACAGTCCACTATTGGTTCAACTGATACCAATGATTCGTTCTGTAAGTGTCTCAAGACTCATTACGAACAAGTTCCGTTAAGAATAAGGTAAAAGAATTAGGTCAGTTAACAATAAGGTCAACTAAGAAGAATAAGGTCAACTAAGAAGAATAAGGTCAACTAAGAAGAATAAGGTCAACTAAGAAGAATAAGGTCAACTAAGAAGAATATAGTCAGTTAAGAATAAGGTCAATCATGAATAAGGCCAACAAAGAATAAGGTCAGTTAAGAATAAGGTAAAAGAATTAGGTCGATCATGAATAAGGTCAACTAAGAAGAATAAGGTCAGTAAAGAATAAGGTCGATCATGAATAAGGTCAGTTAACACTTAAAAGTCAACATTAAACCGAGAAAGCGCAATATATTGCATGTTCAGAATAGATGATAAGATTGCGTGAAGCGCACATTTTTCGATCTCAACTTCGAAGCAATTCATCTTTTCCACTCGTTTCTCCAGTTCGTATTCAGCAGACGCAGCAAGCGGATCGATCGAATCATTCCGACGATCGTAATCTTCGATCGCGTAAGTCGAGAAAACCTGGAAAAAATCACAACTAAGTCACATGCTAGAACCAACTTCTGCCTGGTTTTGTTCATACAATGCTAGTACATGCAATTGAGTTATGACATATCGAGCTGGGTTAGTACTCAGATGATAATGCATAAAATTCCATGTCGCTAACTCAGCCTTTTAAACTTAAGACAGATCAAGCAGGGTTAGTGTTTGGATCGGTAATCAATGATCATATATGAAATACCACGGTAGAAGCTCGACCCAATAGTCTTTATTTTTCATCTTAAGCTGGGATGGAACTTGGATAGTAACTTTTCTAACGCTGATAGAACCTCTTCTATCTTGGACAGTACCTCTTCTAACTTTTATAGACTACTTCCATCTTGGACAGCAGCTCATCTAATTTGGATAGTACCGCTTCCATCTTTCAAAGATCCTCTTCTGTCATGGATAGCAGCTCATCTGTCTTCAACAATACCTCTTCTAACATGGATAGCACCTTTTCTGCAACAGTATCTGCTTCCAGGGTGAGAATCGCCAGGAGGCATTTTGGGGGTTCAACCCCAGTCTTTCATAGGACCCCAAAGTAAAGTCCTCATTGTGCACCCAAGTCCATACATGTATAATCAATGTCTGACACCCAGCTATTTTTTTTACAATTTTCATACCGCCTGCTTCTGATAGGCTGCTTGAGTACAGAGGTGCATAAATAGCTGTATAACCTAACTTCTAACCATACTTATAAATCTAATCGAAATCACCTTCATTGGGGATGTGCTGAACTTGACTTTGCTGGGCTTCTTAGCCTCTGGGTAAGTATCGGCCTCAGGATCCTCCGCTGATAGACCAGGAATTTCGTAGCAGTAGCTGTCGATTTCATGATAGTCCGCAGAGTCTGAAAATGGCAAGAGATTTATGAACAAAGCACGTTAACTTTAGACGACTTCTTTTAATTTATCACCATATTAATTCGTAGAATAATTACGATGTATGTACTATCAAGTGCGGTCTGGCAGTTGGTACAAAAAGACTGTATTACTTACTTACTTATGATGGTGTTCCTCAGCAGCACTCGTTCTTATGAAAAATTCATCTGAATTTTATCATACACCCATTCTTTCGTTCATTCTCAGAGCATTTATATAGCACCTCATGCTCAATTACTTTGAGGTGTTACCAGTCTAGTTCAAAAGAAAGTGGATGATGGAAGCCACTAAGAAAGGTCTTGATGTGTGGTTTCTTACAATGAGGTTCCATTGCTGAATTGACATATTTAGAGAAATCAATAACTACGTAATTGTCTGGTGTACCATCAACTGATATCTTGTGCATCAGACACATGTGCTATAGAAATTCGATTTAATAATAATAATAAAAATAGCAATTATAATAGAATTGTGACTCCTATATCCTGTAAATTTTAATTTGCACAATGTTCCCGATAAATCCCAACAAAATGGGCCTAACGCAATTAGTCATGCTACAAGTGTTTGAAAAATCATTCTCTCTGATCATGGTTTGATGCTGTCAGGTCGGGAGCACCTCTGAGTAGTTTTTCTTGAAGTGGTGGTATAAGAATTCACGATTATGATAGGCAAATACACTTCAAATTTTACTAAAATTCACACAAATCAATCATACACAGGTCAATAAAATGCACACAGATTCAAGTCAGAACCTAATTCCCATAAATGCAGCAACTACATGTTTAACATAATCAAACATAACATTGAACATTACTATAATAAATTGCAAATTAATAGAATTAATTGCAAATTGTAAATTATTGTACAACAATTTAAATTACTAAATTATGTCTTGTAAATTCTTGTACGTTCTGCAAATTCGTGTATTAATGTCTTGTAAATTCTTATATAGTTTAAAGCGAATTCCCATAGTTTAATGTAAATAACAATAGGCTAATTATAAGTCCATTCATTCATTCCTTAAATGAATTTGTACAGCATCTCTTTAAAGGGCCCACTCAGAGACGCTCCCAACCCCAGCACAGCCACATAAAACTGTCTTAAGATGAGAGAGGTATGACTGAGAAGGAATTCTAGAACAGGAGTGGATAGTCAAGGGGAGGTCGTTCCAGGTCAAGGGCCCTACAATCCACAAGGCACACTGTTATGACTTACAATATCGATATGAGTTGTTACAATAATCTAAATATAAATTATCACGATACAATATCATGTGGTGCAAATGCCTTCACGGCAGATCCTGATAGGAATTTACAGGCCCGTCTGTTTATCTGCTTTAGTAAGATCATCGGCTAACAATGTCGCCGCCAACAAGCAATTCACCGAAGAACACTTGAGTGTCATACACAAACACAGCAGCGGCGCCCATGATGGCCAACTTAAAGACAACGAACTCATTCAAGAAGTCAAAGGCCAAAACACAAGTATTTACAAGCTGCTATTCTCATCTGTTCACCATCTACAACTACGCATGTATCTGGCCCACACAAACACACACACACACACATGGACACACAGAAACACACATAGACACGCGGACACAAAAACAGACATAGAGAGACACATGCAAACAAAAAGAAACCCACTTACAGATGCACAGACACAAACAAACACAAGCAGATACATAGTTGCAAAAACCGTTTTTTTTCGTTTTTTATTCTCTCCCAAAAACCGTCGTTTTTTTCGTTTTTTATTTTTAGGTTACTTTATTTATTTAGTTACTGTCTATTATTATTTTCCTTAATATAATTTTTGTCTGATATTCCATACGTTTTCATCGTAGTCTCAAGGATTCAGCTAAATATTACATAATTGTTTACAAGTCATCATTTGAGAAACACATGTAGTAGGTCCCTACAAGAATAGAAATTTGTAAGAGTTATTTTTATATAAAATTCATAGGTCTTATAATTAATATTTATAAGTAACAATTTCAAGTACAAATGTACAATATACAATTTAGTACACATCTATGGTCTTTGTTTCTGATTAGATTTTAATTGTGTTATGTCGATCCACATGAACTTATGTGGATTTATGTTTACATTTAAATTTGAAAAAAATTCAATACTTTTAATTTTTCTGATTTTCCTATCAAATCAAAGTTATAAGAAAAAACAACTGTGGTAGATTAATGTTACTTATACCAATTAATTTTGGCCTAATAATAAAGTTGTGTTATTTGCAGATTAAGATAAAATTGCATAAGCAAGGTATTTAAGCATAAAATGAAGTTTCAGATGTAACAAAGGCAAATTATTTTCCGATTCCGTTTTTTTATAGTTTTTGTCGTTTTTTATATTTTCGAAAAAAGCGACGTTTTTTCTGTTTTTTATTTTGTTTTCATCGTTTTTTACATCTATGAGCAGATACATAAGAACACGCATGAAAACACACAGTCCCAAGAAACAAATATACAGACACACATAGATACATCTATAGACAAAAACACATAGAAACACACATACTGCAACACACAAACACACATACAGATACACACAGACACACACAGTCGCATACACATACAAACACACAGAAACACACATATATGTTACACATGTGCAGATGCATATATCGACACAAAAACATATCACACAAACATTCAAAGATACATAGAGCACGACAAACAGACTCCCACACCTAGTCACATTGAAGAACACAAACAGAAACAAGAGGACGCACACACACACGTACATACACACACATCACCACCATCAATTGTGTATAACGGACATTGAACCCAAATTTCCTCAACAGAGAAAGAGAGTATAAACACAAATCAACTAATTAACACAAATTAATTTATTAGCAGTGTGAAATTCATTCTGGTTCCAAACGGTAGGCACACCATAAAGTCGACTTTCAAGTGAACGTAAAATATAAGCAAAGCCAGACAAAGCAAATGCCTTATAAAAAAAGCCGCTGGTGCGTTTAAAACTAATTAGCAATTAACTGTCGACCAGAACAACATTTGCAAAAGTCATGGGAAAGAGGTTGGCGATTTCGAAATGAAAGAAGCAAGCGCATGAGGTGACTGTATTCTATACATACATGTACAATTGAACATACGTACCTACTCAGAGAAGCACATATACACACATACATGCAAACAAACATACGTACACAAGCATGTATATACATATATACATACATACATAGACATACATACACAAACACACATGCATACATACATATAAACACAAACAAACACACACACACACATATATACATGAATACATATACACACAATCACACATGCCTACCTATATAAATACACAATACATACACAAATGCACATACATGCATACATAAAGACACACGTATATACATGCATGTGTACAGTGTACTTACACACATTATACACACATGTATATACCATACATTCAATTAAATTCATTTGGTAACCGAAATTCAAGGATAATATTTTATATATATATATATATATATATATATATATAATGAAAACAAGGTCACAAAGATTAGATAAATTCGTAAGACAGAGGAACCTAAAGGGGTCATGGACCCCATACCTCTATCCAGGGCCCACCCCATGTCGAAAGGGAAGCAAAGCAATGGTATATTATATGCAAATAATAATAGCTCAAAAATATTTTGTACAACTATATACATAAACGACTATGCATCAACAACTATACATAAACAACTCTCAACTAATGTCTTAACTAAGGACGTCTGACTCAGTACCACAGCTGAGCTGCAGAACCCATATAATCTTAATCATTCAATGTCAGTAAGTGTTTGCAAGTAAATAAAGATGGAGTTTATGTCTAAATAATCTAGCATTATAAAAAGAGAGTTGAAAACATATATTTACATACATACATACATACACACATAAACTCATACATATATATATATATATACATACATACATACATACATACAATGTACATACATACATATTACATACACGTACCCAGTATATATTATATTTATAGATACATACAAACACACACACACATATATATATACATACATAAACACACACATGCACACAGGTTCTGTTCTTTAACTTAACATTCAGCATCTTTTAAGCTTTTAAGGAATATATTATATAATATTTTGCCTTTTTATCTTAGATAGTAGCCCATCTGTCTTGGATAGTACCTCTTCCAATTAAGTTACCGTCATTGGGGAAGTGCTTCAACTAGGGAAGTCGACGGTGGAAGTAGCTGTTAGCGTAAAAAGCATATCTAATCATTTTTCCGAATTGTCCTGATAAATAAATTTAAAAAATTTAATTCTGAAATTACCAAATGACTGATGGCCACGCTCCAAAGAACCATTTAGAACACGTTCTTTGCTGATTCGATCGTGATCTTCGTCTTCAGAACTTCCGTCCTTTTTTAACCTGTAACACAGTTTACAATGACTTTCACATCAATCTCTATACATGTAGTCAGCAAATTTAAAGAAAATCAGGTTTGTCATCAAACAATACAATTTTAATGCAACATAAGTTCTGTGGTTCCACTACATAACGCTGTTGTCCAGCTTCGAAACCATAATCAAATCATCGAACGCTAACCTAATCATAATCATCATTTATAATCACTACACTTAATCCCACCAGGACAAATCACTCACAATGACTACACTTAACCTATCACAACAAGCCAATCACAATCATTGTGCTTAATCTTATCAGAACAGAAATCCATAATCATTAATCACTTACGGTTAACCCTACTAGGACAAGCCTAAGATCTGTGACCTCTGACCTGCTATTTCTCGCATTTCTTCAAAAGAAAGACTTGCCATATCTTCCCGCTTTCCACACAGTTATAATGTGCTTCCATTTGCATTGTCTTACCTAGCTTTGCAAATAAGTGACAACTTTTCCCAGCTATAATTCCACTCCAGAAGTGGCATCATTCATTCATTCAATCATTCATTCGTTCATTCATTAACTCATTTCACGAGAATTTATCTAGAGCCCTTTTAAATTAACTAATCTGCAGCAGTGCTAATCATCTAAATCTCTGATTATAGTAACACTAATAATCATTAAAAGAAAAGGGTTGAATTCCGCCCCCCCCCCCCCCCCAATGACTCCAGTAATGACAATGCATAACACTTGCGACAATTGCATCATAAAAAACAGGTCAATCAGATAACATGTACAGCAATCAGCATATACTGCCCTAATTCTATTGAACAGATATCATGCTTTTTATCAATGCTTTTATCGAACTGCATGCACAATAAACACCCACATAATATCATTTGTGCAGCATATTATTATTATTGTCAACGAGTGGTGTAGCGGTATATGCGTTGAGCATTGTAACCAGAGTGTAGCAAGTTCGAATCTACATCAAGCCGCTGTTCAGTGACCCTGGACAAGCTGCTGGGTGCTCATACACAGTGCATAAAGTGTGGAAAAATAAGTGCATGGACGCCCCTTACATCTCCAAAAGAAGTGCCTGGACGCCCCTTACTTTTCCAGTCTGTGCTCGCCAATAAGTGGCTGGACGGCGTTCAGATTTTAAAACAAGTGCATGGACGCCGTCCATGACCGTCCAGGCACACTTTAAGCCTTGCTCATACATAAATGCTTGAGCGCTGCCTCTAACATAGATATAAAATGAGAAGGCTGTGGGCATAGGCGCAGGAGGCGAGGGTCCAGAGGGGGGCAAATGCCCCCCAAATTTCGAGCAAATGTGTTTTTCGGGCAAAACAGGCATGGGTGGACAAAACTTTTTCGGGCAAACAGGCATGGGAGTCTTTTTTCGGGCACACAGGGGTAAAACAGTTGTATTCTCAGAAGATTTGTACGAGATGACTAAAAAAGTCATCAGTTATTTCGGCTGGAAAATCGAAATGACCAAACAAAAACTGAAAAAAGTCAGTGACTCGCGGTCCGCCCAAACATTTTTAAAGTATACTTTTCGGGCTAAAGTCAAATCTTTGCCCCCCCCCCACTGCCGAAATGTCCCCTACGCCTATGGCTGTGGGGATACGACAACAACACGTTACACAGAAGAAAGGGAGAACTGTAAGACTACGAAATTACAGAAGCATTAGTCAGCAGAAAATACCAGGAAATTCTTCAGCAAAAACGCTGCAAAGCATAGTTAAACAAAATGTAAAGAAAGGGCACTTGGAAAAGAGTATAAGCCGAGTTTAGGGCTTCAAGCCAGCAGGAAGAAGTACAATTGATCAGCTCAGCTATTCATACTTAGAGACCGATATTAAACTATATAAGCTTACACCAATTTTGCAAACCATAAAGTCTTCATTACATTCACAGACTTCAAACAAGCATTTGACTGCATAGTGCATAATTATGGCAAAAAGACAACTTAGAAACAGTGTTAACTACAAGATAGAGTTCTCAGGAATCGAAACAAATCTCTTAGACAAAGTCGTTCAGCGACGGATTCGATGATTTTGACGTTTGGGGAGAATACACGAGTTCATCAAATCCCACACACACTGCAGTACACATAAAGTTCGAAGGAAAGAGAAATCAAGAAACACGAAGACTGTACTTGACAAATAATACAAACGAGGACAGAACTTGACTTGGTCTAACACTGAGCCTTGAAAACTAACACATGGACAAATAATGACAAATTATGACAGACAGATACACGTATCAATGAGGTCATGTTAATCACGTTAAGCATAATTGTAAAAAACGTTTTTTCCCATTTTTTTTCTCTCCCAAAAAACGTCGTTTATTCATTTTTTATTTTTCCCATCGTTTTTTTAATCGTTTTTTTATTTTTTCTTTAACTTTATTTATTCATTTACTTTCTGTTATTATTTTCCTTAATTTTAATTTTTACTGATATTCCTTATGTTCTCCGCCAACTCTCAAGGATTCAGCTAACTAAAGTCATCATTTCATCGTTTAACATCATCATTTAAGAGATAGCCTGCGTGTAGTAGGTTCCTAATCAATGCTTTGAAGGTTAAAATGCGGTTCTAGATGTAGCAAAGTCAAATTATTTACCGTTTCCGTTTTTTATCGGGTTTTTTTCGATTTTTTTCCCGAAAAAAACGACGTTTTTTACCGTTTTTTATTTCGTTTCCATCGTTTTTTACATAGATGTAAAAAACGTTTTTTTCCGTTTTTTATTCTCTCCCAAAAAACGTCGTTTTTTTCGTTTTTTATTTATCCCATCGTTTTTTATCGTTTTTTATTCTTTCTTTAACTTTATTTATTCATTTACTTTCGGTTATTATTTTCCTTAATTTTTACTTTTTTCTGATATTCCTTATGTTTTCCGCCAACTCTCAAGAATTCATCTAACTAAAGTCATTATTTCATCGTTTAACATCATCATTTAAGAGATAGCCTGCGTGTAGTAGGTTCCTAATGAATGTTTTCAAGCTTAAAATGCGGTTTTAGATGTAGCAAAGTCAAATTATTTACCGTTTCCGTTTTTTTCATCGTTTTTTTGTCGTTTTTTATTTTTTCGAAAAAAACGACGTTTTTTTCCGTTTTTTATTTCGTTTCCATCGTTTTTTACATCTATGGTTTTTTACATCTATGACGTTAAGACACGACCAATCAGTGACACTTGTAGGTAGCAATGGACTTGGCACATGACACATGACAGACACATTACTCATGATTGAGAGTTTAAGACAAGACCGACAAAAGTGGAGATCATCTATTCATACTCATCACCACAAAATGGTTTTTGCATCGGCAACTAATGATGACGAAGGCGGTGATGATCAGAGGTGGCGCCAGGATTTCAGTTTTGGGAAGGGCTAGTTGAGAGGGATGAATCACGGGAGAAAAATTTCCATTTTCATTTGCAAAAATTTCTGACGACCTTTTTTTTAGTCATTTGGCCAAAATCTCAAGAAAATAAGAAAATATTTCATTTACCCTGTTCCCAGAAAATCCTGATGACTTTTTTTAGGGGACGGCTTAGTTGAAATCTCATGAAAATATTTCTTTTTCCCTGTGCAAAAAACCTGATGACCTTTTTTGGAGGAGGGGGGGGGGGCTTAGCTCCCCTAGCCCCCTGGTGCTGCCACTGGTGATGATTATAAATAATCAAATTAATTCACTGCATGTAAAAGTTAAGAAACAGAGCAGTCCGTTCATTTTCTCAGCCTCAGCATATGAGTGTGGCGGGTGGCCAGTCCTCTCCCTTGCCATCTCATCTTCCCACCGACAGTGTAAGGTCAGTGTACTCATTTTATAGAATTGGCTACGGGGGGGGGGGTCACATGTGGAGCACAAAATTTCTCAAACCAAATCTCGGTCCATGTGAAAATTTGAACCTCTGACATCTACAACGACAGTCCGCTAACCACTACACTAAATTGGATTCTATACAGGAGTCCCAAAGTGTGAATGGAAACATGGAAACCAGAACTCAGTTTTGCAAATTAACAATAAGTTTAACGCTTTAACGGCGAGCCATATTGGTTTCCACTTGCTTTTAATAGACGCGCTCGTCAATAAAGGGTTAAAAAAATGTTTCTTACATCATCAGGACTGAAGGGTGTAGAGTTTCTAGATTTACACAGGTTATCTATTGATCATTTTGCGTAGGCAGAATTCTAGCAAAGAGAGTTATGTTACGTACAGTGAACTGTGACTGGTTTTGATTAGGATTGACCCAATCAACTGCGCTCAGGAATGCCAAGTATGAATGTTGAGCTCAAGAAATCCAATTACGTTCTCTGGCCACCTATTCACGTGACGACGAAAGGCTTCTAAAAAATCCGACTATCTCTGATCTGACCATAAGTGTTTCGCCAGAAGTTCAAAGGACGAGTGTCGGATGTACACAAGTGTGTTCCACAACATATCATAACGTCAATGGAATTTTCAAAGGCATTTTATATATAGATATCCGACCATACCACAATGTGGTGGTGGCGGTGGTGGCGGTGGTGGCGGTGGTGTAGAACACATGGGAATATTGTCATATTGGGGGCAACAAATGTCCTACATATGACGATGCAGCTGTGGGGCACATTATCTACGCACAATGTGCGAACTATTACTACTATTATTATCGCCAGTGCTTTTTCTAGAGAAATGGTTCTGGAATTAACAAATACAGATTTATTTTAACAACATCAAATGAAATCTTAAGTAGCCTATGATGTATAAAATGGACCATAGAAACATATTTTGTGCTAACAATATGAGCATGTGTGTGTGTGTGTGTGTGTAGGTGTGTGTGTGTGTGTGTTTGTGCGTGTGTGTGCGTGCGTGTGTGCACGCGTTCGTAGATGCATGTGTTCAAATACGATACTAATTCACTCAATAATCGTGGTGGCCAACAGTTAAATATCTGGAGCATTTTCTTCACACATCCAAAACATACAATGATGTTGTAAATTGATGCAATTCAGTGTGTTTATTCAATAGACAATGATAACAATAATTAACAACAACAATAACGATGATGACATCTGAATCAACTGACTAAGGGGTTAGGAGAAGCGTCATCATATGAAGTATTTCCAGAACTTCATCAGCTTCCACATCATCATCATGATTAGATCACCACCACCACCACCACCACCACCACCACCACCACCACCACCACCACCACCACCACCACCACCATAAGATCATCGTCGTTATCTAATCTATTGTAAAATTTCACACAGAAATAAGAGCTTCAGAATTAAATCACCGTTAGTTCTTACATCGTGCATTAATAGTAAATACATCACTTCATTTTTACATTGATCAATTGTTTCATTTTGGGTGGTGTTCGTGGGGCGTGGTGGTGCAGTGGGTATGTTCGTTGCCTTGCAGCCGGAGGGTTGCAGATTCGAATCCACCTCAAGCCACCTCATAGACACCTTGAGCGTCCTTCACTCGCAATTGGCGTGTAACTCCGATTCAATGTCTGTGCTGTAGTCGGGAGCACTACTGAGTACTTAGCATCTTGAAGGAGCACTATAGCAAGTGCACATACATACATTCCAGACAAATCTGCTTTCATGGTCAGTGTTGGTCCCTTAGGGATCATGTTTACCTTAATGGCAAAAAAATGAAAATAATAAAAATAACAACAATGAAAACAATAATAATAATAATAATGAAAACAATAATAATAATAATAACAATGAAAATAATAACAATAACAATGAAAATAATAATAACAATGAAAATAATAACAATTACATAAGACATCAATTGATGAAGCAAATATCATGCTCTACAAAGTTCTGATGAAAATCAGGCCACTGTTGTTAATAACTGGATCATGGGGACATCATTGTTATTATTATTATTTTTACTGTGACAGAGACACGAACCTGATAGTCGCAAGAGAATCCTGCGGTTGAGTGACGACGAAGATGCTCTTCTCATCATCCTTCTCCACCTTCTTCTCCACCTTCTTCTCACCCTCATCCTCCGACGAAGAACCCGATTGAGAATGTCTCTTCTCCAAAGACGTCAAACTGTTTGCTGGCACTGATGTTTCTGTCGACGAAGATGATGCAACCAAACCCACTGTTGCTCCTTTTGCGCCAATCTCCATCAGCGAATTTCGACCGCTTGACCACTCTGGACTTCCAAAGTCGAAGCTTGACCGCGCCTCGGTTGTTGGCGACTTCAGACTGCCATGTGAAAACGAGAGACCATCTTTATGACTGCTTGTCCTGTCAGGACTCCCAGAATCGAAGCGTGTGCGCGTCTCAAAAGTTGGTGACTTCAGACTCCCAATTGACGTCAAGTAGCCATCCTTTCGACTTCCGATCCTGTCAGGACTTCCAGAATCAGAGCTTGAATGCCCCTCGTTGGTTGGCGACTTCAGACTGCCACGTGTCGTCAAGAAACTTCCAGAATCAAAGCTTGAACGTCCGTCGTTGGTTGGCGACTTCAGACTGCCATACGACGACGTCAAGAAACCATCCTTTCGACTTCCGGTTCTGTCCGAACTTCCAAAATCAAAGCTTGAGCGCGACTCAACAGTCGGCGACTTCAGACTGCTCTGCGACAACAACGAACCATTCTTTTCCAACTCCAGACTGCTGCGCTCATTCTTTCGATGCGACTCATCATCATCTGATAGGCTGCTCTTTGAGCTCCTCCTGCTTGTTCTTTCGTCAAGCACCACCTTCGCCTCAAAGCTCTTGCTCGTTGGAAGAGTCAGGTCAACATGGTTGCTGAGCGTGTCACGCTTTACGGAAGACGACCGACCCTCGTCGCTTGAATCGCTCGATCCTTCTTTCCGCAGACTTTTCCGCAAGGTGTCGCTTCCGACCGCGGTGATGGAACTTTTCCCCTCGTTCTCCAACCCCAGCGAGGAGTCACGACCGCTGTAGCTGCGACGCTTTGTTTTCCACGCCTCTATCGTTGCGATTACGGTTTCGCCCTCGACCTCATCAAAGCTTTTCCTGTTTGCCTCGTGGAACTCCCATCGTTTCTTCCTCAGTTCCACGTCACTACCGTTACTTCTGCCGCCGCCGTATCCGCCTTTTCCATTCACAGATGATGAATGAGGCATGGAAAAGCCGGACTTTGGCGGCGAAGAGGCGGAAGCAGCTGTGGAATGATCGTCTCTTTTCCACGAACCCTGCTGTCTCCAGGTGGGTAAAGTATCGTTGCTGGTCGATGTAATCGCAACACCTGGAGAACCAAGTGACGGGGACCTTGAACCACTTGTGCTTTTCAGAGAGGTAGTAACAAAAGACGCGAGGGAAGTGTCTCCGGTCTTCGAGTGTGGTGGAGAATGATTATCCAAGCGAGGCTTTTCTATTGTCGTCTGGCGCTTCTGTGGAACGACCTTCCTCAGATCGGACGAACCACCGCCGCCGCTGCTTCTCGCCACCTCCTCGAAGTGCTTCATCAGCCACTTTGGATCCGGCACCTCCTCCATCACCATACCCCGATCATCCGACACGGAACCATCGCCGACCGACAAAAGTCTTTCCACCTTTACAACCGGCGCCGACCTTTCCGAAGTGTGGATGCTTCTCGCGACATGAGCACCCGCTGCCACGCCTGGTCTTTCCAGAGAAGGGGATCGGGTGCCGTGCGAAGGAGAATGGCCCCTGAAGTTGGGGCTCAGAGTGGCGGACCTACCACCAGCCATGGAATCTCTGCTATTATGCCATAACCCTTCTGACCGGTGTGGGCTTGTTGGAGTCGGCGACTTGACTCTGTGGAAGTCGGGGCTGTCGACCGAATTCAAAGTCATCTTAAGCGGAAGTGACATCCCTTTAATCGCCTTCTTCTTAAACGCCAGATGATGACACTCCTGCTCACGCAGGTACTGCTTCTCCAGCTCCGCAAACTTCGCTCTAGTGTACTTAAACCGCTCGGAGTGGTTCGTGACCTCGAAAAACGTCTCCGGATCGAGGTCAAGGTCAAACCGTAAGCTCTCTTTCCGACCCACAGCATTTCTGCTTCCAGCGCTGGATACACCCCTCGCATTGGCATGAGTTGTGGCGATTTTCGTGTTGGACAGATGAAGCCCCCTATCGTTGCCCTGGTAAGGGGTACTTGTTGTCTCCCCACTCCCCGCTTCGTACCCCTTGAGGAACCGGTTCCGAAGACTGTTGATATCCGGAAGCACGTAATTGTCGTTGTCCTGATGCTGATGCACGTCCCCCATCCTCGACTTTTCCAGCGTGACCTTCATGGATGGTGGAACATTCTCGACGTTGACCTGTCCAGTTCTTCCATAACCAGTACCTCCGACTTCCGGTCTCTTCAGTTCACCAGACCATCTGTGCGTCGACGACGTCTCGTTGTGCATCTTGTGCATCATTCTTTCGGTTGGTTACGTCGATGATTAATCCTAATTCACTATCGCACCATCCACAGGATTTCCGATTAATATTATGCTTTGAGAAATCATCGTCACGTTCTGAATCATTGCAAACGCACAAAAAGAAGAACTCTCAGAATTGGATTCCAGTCACATCAAACCCTTTATGAAAAGTCGAAACCCCGAAGATGATCAGATGTACAGTTGAGCACCACTACTCCATCCCTATATAACGAGAAAATAAAAACAGGTAAGTGCTTTAAAAACTGCAATTATTCAGCTACAGAAGCACTCGAACTTCCCTCAAAAGTTAACTTTGGAAGCAACACGTATGTCAAGAACTGTGTTATTGGTGACTCTGCACAACAGATCTTAAAAGATACAAGTACACATACATGACATACTGTAACATAAAATTAACATAAACATATGTAACACATTTATAAGCACACTGAAATAGATGCACACACGCACAACTCGAAACAAAGTGTACAAAGAGCAAGTATATTGTATACTGTATGAGAACATTAAAATTGTTTTCTTATTTCAATACCAGATTGTATCGTAAGTGAAAAGTGCATGTGTGCTACCAAATATACAAAACATTCACACACACAAACAAAACACATACACAAACATATACACAAATGTATACACAAACACACACACAAATACACAAAAACACACACAAACATATACACAAACACAAGTAAACAAAAACAGACAAATACATGCATAAAAACAATTTAAGCACAAACCACCCAAGGACATTTATACTATAAACAATGTTGGGCATAAGTAAACAATTCCTAGAAAATTCACTGTACCAATGCGAAGACGCAGTCCTAGGTAGCTCCAATACAATGTGATGTAGAAGCGTGAAGTAATGTCAAACAAATCCTACGCAACGTGATGGCACATCACCATATGCATAATCGTCAAATCGGAAACGCAAAACTATATCTGTACACTAATCGTCGAAACCAACCTTTAGACAAAATCGCATATCTTAGTATCGGTCGAAACTTATCTCGCTTACAGGTGCAAGCGCTCAAGTGAGCCGAAGACGCTCGCAGGCCGAGCGATCGTCGACCCAATCGATCTGGCCCTTAATACATGAGATCAGATCAAGTGATCAGATTATGAGCAACCTTGATCTGTATGGGCCACGATAAGCAAACACGAGGATATCAGCAATGGACCCAACATACACACAAGCATACATACTAACATACATACACATATACAATTATACATACATAATACAGACAGACATACAGACAGACATACATACATTTATACATACATACATACATACATACATACATACATACATACATACATGCACACACACAACGAAAGCAAGATCTAACCTGACTTTAGCAAGTTCACAGCAACACCCTGAAGTATACTATATACTCACTATGACTACTTACAGAGTTACAGTGCTTAGTAGCATAGAACACTGTTCACTCACTATCATCCTTGTCCAGTCCAGCACTGAACAAATGCACGGGTGTAATACTGTAATGAAAAGCTTGTGTACATGCACTTCTTCGTGTGTTTATATGTGTGTGTGTGTGTGTGTGCGTGCGTGCGTGTGTGTGTGCGTGCATGCATTTGTGTGTGTGCATTTGCATGAATGTGTGTGAGAGTGCATGCATGGACATTTGTGTGTGTTTGCATGTGTTCACGCATATGCATTATATGTGTACGTGTGTTTTCATGTGTGTGTGACGGCATTGTAAGTGCTAAATGGGCTTCAGATGAAAACATTGAGCTATGAATGAAACCGTTGTTTATGTAACGAAGAGTGGTCTGTGCATTCTTTTTATGTGGACAGCTGTTCAAACTTGTACAAATGTTCTGCATCACGAATTAAACAAGTTCAGCAACTGTTTACGTCAACACAGATATCAACAGTCTCCTAACTCTGGGGTTAATAGCATTTAACAAGGAAGAATTCTAGAGCAGACAAATGCACAGCACCAATCAAAACCATTCTTTGCACTTCTGGTACGCTGGCACGAGATCTGATTGGTTGAGCGTCTGCCTTATAAAGTAGAGTGCATGGGTTCGCCACTGCCCGTACATTGGCAGTGCCAGTCCCAAGTCTGGAGAAAGGAGGAGGGTGACACTAATCATCCCCGATACGAAACAGTGTTGCGAAACAGCAACAAGGTTTCAAATTTCAATCCCTCGGCGACAGTTACTGTATATGTGGCCATGAGAATGTAATTCATTCACAATAAAAAATAACTGAATGCACCGCATTCTCAACACTGCAGCAATGAATCATGCAAATGAGACGTAGGTCTTCTCGCTTGCATCGTAATTAAACACACCAGCGCAGAGCAGCGTTGAGAAGTTAAGGCCAAGCGAAATTAAAGTCCACAGTACTTCAACGTCACAAATAATATAAATTCTCTCGAGTAGACAGGTATGCTTGACTTACCTGATTCAAAGCACGCCTCTCACAGGTTCTAGATAGGAGCCATACAAACATCCACACAAACACACACACACACATATATATATATGCATATATGTATATGCAAAATATACACATATATACTGTACATGTGTATACTGATAAAAAATGTAAAGCATACACACCCACACACATGCATACATATACATTTATATCTATAAAACATGCAAAGAAACATACTTTAAAAAATACATACATACATCCATGCATACATACACACATACATGCATATATATGCATACATACATACTGGGTCGTTCATCACGATCAACTCCGAATCCTTCGTTCACAGCGGACGATTTTCTATTGATGCTCACAAAGAAATTGGACGATCTTCGTGTCTCTACCGCCAATTCAACACCGCCTTCCTACACTTCTACCGAGTCGGCTTTCAACGATTTTCGGCCGATCCTTGAATCAGAACTGCGTCATCTTCTTTCTACTTCTAATTTAAAATCATGTGAATTAGACCCTCTACCCCCCTTTGTTATTGTAGATATACTAGATGACATTGTACCCTTCCTGTTGTACTTATTTAATAGGTCTCTTGCAGAAGGTCACCTCCCAGCATCTGAGAAACGTGCTCTTGTATTTCCCTCTCTCAAGAAGCCCAACCTTGATCCTAGCTTGTGCCAAAATTATCGCCCTATTGCAAATCTTTCCTTTCTCTCTAAGACTTTAGAGCGACTTGTTTCTTTGCAACTTCTCCCTTATCTTGAGCAATCGGGCCTTCTACCTCCCAGACAATCTGGCTTTAGAGCTCACCACTCGACTGAAACTGCTCTTCTTTCTCTTCTTTCTGACATCTATTCTGCTATGGATAAATTACAGGTTTCTCTTCTGGCTCTCTTTGATGCATCTTCAGCATTTGATATGGTAGACCATGATATTCTACTACATCGTCTTGAAACTTCTTTTGGTCTTAGTGGCCTTCCTCTTCTTTGGTTTCGTTCATATATTACTGACCGTACCCAAATGGTTATACTAGATGATTCTCGCACCTCATGGGTTCCTGTTAAATTTGGAGTTCCTCAAGGATCCATACTAGGTCCACTTCTTTATATCTTGTTTACTGCTGATATTCCTCTTCTCTTTGCTAAACACTCAGCCTCTGGTCACCTTTATGCTGATGATGTCCAAACTTTTGTTCATGGCTCCTCTTCCCAACAACTTGCTCTCTGTCAGTCTATTGAATCTCTTTCTGATGATCTCAATTGTTGGATGTCCTCAAATCGTCTTTCGCTCAACTCTTCCAAGACTCAGTTGATCTGGTTGGGCACCCGTCAACAGCTTAACAAGCTTGATTACGTTTTACTTGCCAAGCACTTTCCTCAATTTACTTTTGTGACAAATGTCCGTGACCTGGGTGTTACTATCGACAATACTCTTTCCTTCTCTACACATATTGCTAATATTTCTCGGTCCAGTTTCTATCATCTGCGACGTTTACGTGCCATTAGGCGATCTGTCTCTTCATCGATTTTTTCTTCTATGGTCCATGCCTTCATCTGTTCCCGCATTGACTATTGTAACTCGTTACTCATTGGCCTACCTAAACTCCGCCTGGCTCCTCTTCAATCGGTACTTAATGCATCTGCACGTTTGATTGCCCGCCTTCCTCGTTTCTCTCACATTTCGACTTTCATGACTGAGCACCTTCACTGGCTTCCTTTGACTGCCCGGATTCAATATAAAATTCTTTTTCTTACCTATAAGATGTTTTTGGGTCAAGCGCCTCGCTACCTTTGTGATCTTATTAGGAAACCTTTCTCTGCTACCGGTGGACATCCTCTCCGCTCTTTAGACCGTCATGATCTTCTTGTACCACGATCTCGGACTGCCACAGCCCAACATCGCGCCTTTGCCTCTGTCTGCCCTTTACTGTGGAATGGCGTTCCTCCTGTTATTCGTTCCCAGATTTTATCTGGAGGCTTTACTTTTTCTGCCCGTTGTCTTAAGACTTTTCTTTTTTCAGGAGTTCTTCGCACTGGGAGCGCCTCTGATTAGGTTGTACTGTGAGAGGCGCTTTATAAATCCCAAAATAGAATAGAATAGAATAGAATAGAATACATACATAGGCCTACATACAAACATACATACTTACATAAATACATACATACTTACATACATACATACATACATACACTGCATTGAGATCAGATAAACCTTAGAATGCAAACACACAAACCTACAAACAACAGCAAGTACTTGAGATTTAGCGGCTAATAAATACCTCAGACTGCTATTAAAAGGTGCAAATTACCACCATCTCTAAGAGCCATATTGATCTTTAAATTTAACAGCAGGCAATAAATACATATAATCGTTAATACATGTATAGTCGCCACTATATATTGCCTTTAACCATATCTCTGAATAGAAACTATGTAAATACGGACAGATGTGAGGTCATTATAAGGCGCTAAATAAAAGTCCATATATAGATACATATATACGTACATACATACATACATACATACATACATGCATGCATGCATACATACATACGTACAAAGAAATAATAAAAGAACGATCCTTAGTTTTACTGAGACAATGACAGAAAGTGGAAACCCTTCCACAGCCATGGGAAATTCATTCAAAACAAACACCCTGAGAATATCGATAATTCTAGCAATGAGCAACAGATACACAACAACATGTTATGTTGTTAAACTCCAAAGGACGTAAGATTTCAAGCCTGAAATCCATGGATGACCATCTATGATGATTACGATGTCGGTACAAGATATGCAATTGATTGGTTTCATCAAAAGCCATCAATGGCTTCATCAAAAGACGTCAATGGTCGATATCAAATCAACAGATATCGATAGAGATAGCACATCCTTACTCAGTGCAAAGCATATCGAGACTTCTTGTTGAGACCTGTCATCTTTAACGTTAGTGGTCATCTTTAACATTAGTGGTCATCTTTAACGTTAGTGGTCATCTTTAACATTGGTGGTCATCTTTAACGTTAGTGCCTACAGTAAAACAGCTAATTCGTGCTTCAAATTCACATTTTGGAGAGACCCTGCAGACATTCCAAGTCTATACGATGATAATAATGATGTTAAACGGCACCAATAAGCATGGCAGTGGAATTGATACAGAGCAGAGGAAGCCTGGGATCACAATGGAGGATTCGTGGTATGCAGGATGGGGGATCTGTAGGGTCAGGATGGAGAGGTCGTGAGGTCAAGATGGTGGAGTTGTAGGGCCAGGATGGAGGACCCATGGAGCCATAATGGAAGACCCATGGGGTCAGGATGGAGGCCCCATGGTCTAGGATGGAGGACCCATGGGGCCAGGATGGAGCAGTTGTAGGGCAAGGATAGATAGGTCGTGGGCCAAGATGATTCATGAGGCCAGGATGGATACTGGATAGGTCAGTCATGAGGCTAGATGACTCATGAGACTAGGATGGATAGGTCAGTCGTGAGGCTAAGATGGTGCAATCATAGAGGCCCAGATGGAGTCATAGGGCTAAGATGGAAGAATTGTGGATCAAGATGGCACTCCAGGGGTCAAGGTGCGCCTACATTGGAGGAGTTGAGAGGCCACGGAAAAACCAGCATTTAATCTTCTCAAGTTGTGAACAGTCTGCAGATAAACATCTTTGTCAAGAGGACTTCTTCTCTTATCACCGGTCTACCACCTCCTCCTTCTCCTCCCCTTAGCCGCGGCAAAGTGCTTTTACGACGCACCGTCAGTCCTCGGGTGTGGTTGGTTATTTTAATGGTGACTGCAGATTTATATAGGGCCACATCACCTCCTCCTTTCTTTTCATACCACACGAGACTTTTTAGCATTTAAACAAATGTACAGAATCATACATATATAGTCATATACACTTATATCGTCTCGAATGACCTCCCACTTGAGCTCCGCTCTTTACTTGTAATACAACCAGCATGGTTTTAATAGTTGTCCAGTTTTTTTCTTTATCAGTGGCTGGATTGGGAGCACTCCTGACGAGATTCCTGTAGGTGCACTATATAAATGCTCAAAATGAACGAATATATATATATATATATATATACTAAGTAGTATAACCATGGCAGAGTAATGGATAACACGCTGGCGTAGAGAATGAGAGGTAACGATTTCGAGTCCCCGTTGGGTGCACATGGTTTTTAGGCTGCTATTAGCGCTGTGTATTGCTGGCTGTCTTTTCAGTTAGTATGGTTAGGCTTGATGTTAATTAAGATTACTGCATAGCTTGTACATGTAAAGTGCAGTGCGTTTGCAGGCGCTCAATTAAAGAAAAATTATTATTATTATTTCAACCACAAATTTTATAGCTATATATACTCATATGCACACAATGATGTGAGCAATTAGATGCCTATGTACAAAACTGAACTTGCGAACAAGATAAAAGTTGACTTTGTGAAACCATGTACAAAACCAGGACCCCAGTCAACATGACCCTGCCTCTAGACACAACTAATATAAGGCACATTTACAGCAGCGAAAATAAACTTCTACACCAGGCTTGCTTTTTACATCCACGATCACTCACCCGTCAAATGGATTTGGCTAAATGAGAAATGGCGCTGCATGAAATTGACGGTGAGAACGCATAACACCATGAACTATTGATTATTAGTATCAAATAGCACAGTGCTGCAACAGCTGCTACCAGACATATTTAAAACTTTCCTACAACCGACTAATAGAAGACAATCCTAACCTTAACAGAAGTTAGACGACTTCTACTTCAGAAGAACTACTTTAAGCGCATGAGATCTTTTTAAGCAATTAATCAGTTAAATAAAAGAAAGAGTTTCAACGAATTTAGATACGTTACTAACGCCTCAAACCAAAAAACTAACCTCGAACATAGATATAATATTCAGCCACACTGAGAAGCACAAATCTATGCCATACGTTATTTATATCTATCATCCATGATCCATGCAATGAGTCGACAGCCATTAACAAAGAGTAATTATTACTGAGGCCGAGATTCGAAAAATGTCTACAGGAAAATAAAATGAGTCTCGTGATTAATTAATCAGGCTTAAAGATTTCCTAATAATTTTCAAAATAGTTGCATTTTTGCGGCAGTAGTGAGTGTCGATGTGCAGCTTGACAAAGACGTTAGTGCTACACAAAAGTTGATGCAGACACCGTTGATTCAAATTTTGTATAGGCTACAACCTACAAGTATAAGGATTTGCGATGTTTTTCGTCTATTTGACTCTCTACTAGATTTGTTGGAGCAAATTTTGCCAGAATGTTCGAACTCTGATAAACTTACAAAAAATGTAAACATTTCATAGCAAAAAGACACGAGCACTTTAGAGCAGCGCGTGAAATGATGCCATCTAGCGAATGTGGCCGATGCGTCCAATATTCATACCAATGCCAAAAGTGGGGATATGAAGCAATGTACGTAGGAATTACAGGACCATAGCACTGGTCTCCCACGCGAGCAAAATCATGCTAACGATCATACGGGAAAGAATAAGAAGACGTACATACTAAGAATTGGCGGATGTAGAGGCGGGGTTTAGACATGGAAAAGGGACAACCGGGAAATTGACCAGGTGACGAATCTTAGAATTATAATTGAAAAGATGAGAAGAGCACCAACAACTGCTATAGCCTATAGTGCTAATGGCAAGCACAGAAAAGGAACTGCAGGACTTTGTGTCTCGCTTGTACAGGGAAGGTCGAAAGAAAGGTCTGGAGATCAACATGGGAAAATAAGTGTACGGCGTTGGCAAGTTAACAATGTAGGCCAACATCAAAGTGCAGGACATCAGGATAAAACAAGTGGATACTTTCGTGTACTTAGGCTCACTCGTAACAGAAGACGCTGAGTGTAGCAAGGAGATAAGAGAAAGAATTGCGAGAGGACATGAAGTAGGTGCAGATCTGATGAAATTGTGGAAAAGGGATAACATCAAACTATCCACTAAGTTAAAGTTAATGTGGACGCTTGTATGGCCAGTGATGAAGTCTACAGTGGAAGTTGAAGAATCAGGATATAATTTTATATACATATGAAGTTGACAGGGATGCTCAACGATGCCCATACCTCCGCCTTACAGCCTATCTAATGCATCCATCCTTGCCCTTCCAATGCCCATACTCCCTGCCGCCTGTTTGGTTGCAAAATTTCGGCATTACTTGGTCGCGAAATTACGTCACAAAGTAGCCCAAAGTCGCGAAATTGGCAGCTGTACGAATTCGTAAATAAAGTGATGCCAGGTACAGGGCCGGCCTTAGCCCAAGTGACGCCCTAGGCAAGGCATAGCCAACATTTGGCGCCCAGGCATAGGCCTGCATTTGGCGCCCTTAGTTTCCCACTCAAATGTTCAGCCCCCGTTAGAATCTAAAGATGAATTCGGCAGAGCCGGTATAGGTATAGGCCTACGCTTACAAGGCGGCCGTAGCCAGGATTTTTTTTCGGAAGATGTGTTCTTGACCGTGAATTTTGAGGTGCGTACACACTGCGGACGGCTTTTTTGGGGCGAAATTTTCTGACGACTTTTGTTAGTCGTCGAATTTTCTGACGTCCAAAAACACTATTTTCCTCGATTTTCGACTATTTTCTGCTCAAAATTACATTGCTAGCAAATTCATAATTATTTCATTTTTACATTATTTCATTTGGGGGTGGGTGTTCAAACACCCAAAACATCCCCCTAGCTACGGCCTTGTAGGCCTCCGCTCAATTGAGTAATTCATTATAATTTCTTTATTTGTACACTGAAGGCTGGATAATATTCAATTTTGTGGAGAATGGTATAAGTTTAAAAATATTAAAATACACTCTTGTGGAAATGGCGCCCTCTTTGATGAAAATGGCGTCCTCTAGAACTTTGCGCCCCGTGCAACTGCGTGCTTTGCCTATGCCTTAGGTCGGTCCTGCCTCAGCTACTGCCCTTTCTTCATCGTCGTCCCTAGTAGACTATTTTATTTCAATCTGAATAAAGGGCAGGCTATAATGTTGTAATATCATCTTCATACTCAGCAAGGTCCACTCCGATTTCATACATTTAATTTCATGCAACATCTTCGCTACCGTATCGAAAGTGAGCGCCGCGTATTTTAACCTGTCTCCTAAAGCAAAGAGTACGGAATGTCGTTAAAAATCGAATTTTATTTGTCGATTTAAAATTGATGCAGTCCTTGAAATTGAATTAGGCCAGCCTGAACAGGTGCAAAGAATCCACAATTATTTTAATTCTTTCCATTAACGAAAGTTCTGAGTTTAAAAGAATATTATAGTGTAAAAATAATAAATTCACCGGTGCCGCGGCGCCCCTCCCAAGACTTTGGCGCCCTAGGCAACTGCCTACTTTGCCTATAGCTAAGGCCGGCCCTGGCCAGGTAGGTTGAGGTAGCCTACATATAATACACATTTAATTGGTTTCGTTAATCGCTAGTAAAGGTGACCTAGTAATCGTGACACGGATGTCAATTTATGAGAATTAAAATGTTGCCGTAACGACAACTCAAAAGTAACCTAGGCCTAAATAGCGCGAGGTGTTAATATAATTGCAAGCTGCGATGGCATTGAAAAGTAGCCCAAATCGTGCTTTTTTGCGAGGACCTAGCAACCTGAATTCCGATCCTTTTCAGTCCATCCGCCATCATTACTAATCACACACCATCACCTTCCTCAGGCTCCTCTGTCCATCACACCTCGGGCTTTTCATTCAAATCTCAAGACACTCCTTTTCACGAACTCTTACCCTGTCTCATCTGATCCTCCACCTTCCAATTCCCGGCCCAAACGACACCCGCCTTAATAGCTGCTCCGCCCCTCTGATCCTATGGAATTTCGACCCTGACCACCACGGACTACTCTCACGGACAACCTTTCTAACTCAACGCATTTGATCCTGATCTTATGGTAACTCGACCCGGACCACCACGGACTACTCTCACGGACAACCCTTCTAACTCAACGCAGCGCTCGTGAATAAGCTGGTGCCCCGCGCTTGGCTTTCGAGTGGCGCTTTAGAAATTTCGAGATTACGATTACGATTACGATTACCATGCCAGTCGGCTTGTGGCGAAGGTGGGCGTCCTCCAGGCCTTTGTGCTGCAGCGTCTCTCACCCCTCCAATAATATCAGCGTAAATCATTCCGTGCAGAAATTGGTGTTGAAAGGGTAAATCGCAATACGTGTGATAATATTCGTTAAATCATTGGGAACTGCTCGTACGTAGCAGGCGTAGAAATGCAGAATCGGTTTGCAGACGATTAGAAAGCGAGAGCCGTGACTGTCTGCACCCTGTGTAGAACTCTCCTCCCGGATCTGATTCCGAATTGAAAGAGAGAAGGAACGTTTAGAGAGAAGAGCGAAACACGGATATGACAAATCAGAGTCACAACGGTTCAGCTGACATGATCCTAGCGATGCGCACAAGGATCGTACTCCATCCATTCTTCCTTCTTTCCATCCAATTCTTCCATCCTTCCTTCCTTCCTTCATTCCTTCGCTCAATCCTTCCTTCACTCAATCCTTCCTTCCTTTCTTCTTTCCATTCTTCCTTCTTTCCATCCATCCTTCACTCAATCCTTCTTTCCTTCTCTCCTTCCAGCCTTCCTTCCATCCTTCCTTCACTCCTTACATCCATTCATCCGTCCATCCATCCATCCATCCATCCATCCATCCATCCATCCATCCATTCATTCATTCATTCATTCATTTATCCATCCATTCATTCATTCATTCATTCATCACCCTTTTCCCTGTTTCTTCCTTCTAAATTTTCAAGTTCCCTCGCCCTCATCTCATCGCCTCCGTCTTCCATCCTCAATCCCCCCACCCACCTCGATCCTCTTCCATCACGGCTCTTCCCACCTCCTTCCTTCTTCCTCTTCCAGCTGCTCATTACCATCGCCTCCGCTTCAGTCCGACGTCCTCCCTCTTTCCTCTCCCGCTCCATCCATCCTAAATCCAATCCATTCTCTAATCGCTCCTCCTCCGCCTTATCCTCCTTCTCCTCCTCTTTTTACCCAGTGTCAATCCATTTCCCCCTCTCCATCCACCCTGTAAATCCATTCCTATCCACCTCCTCCTGTCCTCTTCGTATCCATCGTTCTCCGATCCTCGCCCGCCCTTGCACGCGACCACCACCCTCTGGCGGTCGAAGGCTGGATTCGATAAATCCTTGGTTAGCCACCGGCGGGGTTTTATGCACGGACCCATAGCTAAGATTTACACGCAGGACGAAAGGATGGACGGAGAAATGGATGGAGAGAGAGGATGGATGGATGGATGGACGGACGGAGAAATGGATGAATGGATGGATGGATGGATAGACGGATAGATGGATTAGGGTAGAGATGATGGATGGATGCATGAATGGATGAAGGAATGGGAGAATGGATGGATGTGTGATGGATGGACGGACGGACGGACGGATGCACGGATGGATGGACGAACGCACGGATGGACGGACGAACGCACGGATGGACGGACGGACGGTCGCACGGACGGACGGATGCACGGATGGACGGACGGACGCACGGATGGACGGACGAACGCACGGATGGACGGACGGACGGTCGCACGGACGGACGGATGCACGGATGGACGGACGGTCGCACGGACGGACGGATGCACGGATGGACGGACGGACGGTCGCACGGACGGACGAACGCACGGATGGACGGACGAACGCACGGATGGACGGACGGACGGTCGCACGGACGGATGCACGGATGGACGGACGGACGAACGCACGGACGCTCGCACGGACGGACGGACGGACGGACGGACGGACGGACGGACGGACGGATGCACGGATGGACGGACGGACGGACGCACGGACGGATGGACGGATAGATGGAACGATGAACGAGTGAATGTTTGGACATCGGATGGTCGGGTTTTTATGTTGCTGCAGACGATGGCGCACCAACGCATGCACTGCAATGCCATGGTGCATGCAATGCCACTGCAATGCAAAGCCATGGTGCACTGCTGTCCTGCAGCTCGAGTAATAATAATTATCTCGGATCGAGACAAGGCACAAGTGGCGTGCTCCGTGCACGCATGAAGGCATCTCTCCTCCACCCCGTTCTTTGTTCCCTCCCACCATTCGATCCATCTATTGCTCTATTCCTTCCTTCTATCCGTTGCTGGCAACCATGCTATTGTTTTCTCCCTTTTCTGCGAGTATTACCGTTTCTTCTCGGAGGGTACATAATATATATTATATCCTATGTGTGTGTGTCTGTCTGTCTGTCTTTTTCTAGCTGTGTATGTATGTATGTATGCATGCATGCATTCATGTATGTATGTATGTATGTATGTATGTATGTATGTATGTATGTATGTATGTATGTATGTATTTATGTGTGTGTGTATGTGTGTGTGTGTGTGTGTGTATGTGTATGTGTGTGTGTGTGTGTGCGCGTGTGTGAGTTTCTTGCCAAGTCAAAAGACTAAATTTAAATGACATCTAGCCACGAATAGAATTCCATTGTCTTGCTTGCCTACGCAGCCTCTTCAGCCTCTTCTTATCTTTCCGATACAGCGCCACATGCTGCTGCGTGAAAGACATCCGTCTGCTTAGTAACTAAGCAAATAGCATGGGCGCCAGCACATGATTATTGCATGGTATTGGCAAACGGAGTGGCATTTCCCCCATAGAAATTTAGCACCTATTTTCAACTATTAAGCTTACTGTTTGTTTGGGTTTTTGAAATTCGCGTTAAAGCACTACTGATAATAATATTTATGATACCAATGATATACAAGATCACATCGAGAAATTAACATCGACCTATAATATACAAAATATTGATGCTCTTCGTATCCTGCTTTGCATTTTTCAAGATCTTGATAAAAATTCCATGGCCATTGCTGCGCTTTGCCTCTGTGGCAAAACTATCTGCGGACTCCTATGGCAGATAGGTGACTGGATGAATGAGTGAATGAATGAACGAATAAATGAATGAATGAACGAACGAAGGTATGCACGATTGAATGAGTGGATGGATGAACGATTGAATGAATGAGTGAGTGAATGAATGAATGAATAAATGAAGGATGAAGGGAAGGAGGGAACAAATGAACAAATGATTGAATGGAAGAAGGAAGGAGGAAAGGAAAGAAGGAAAACACGACAAGGATCTTAAAGGAAAGGAGAGTGTACGGAAATAAAGTGGGAATGGGCGGAAAGGAAAAAATAGACCACTGCATGGTTTAATGATTTATTGAAAGAATTAATGTTAAATCAATCGATTAATCAAAAAGATATATAAAAGAAGCTGAACGATTGCTCTCCGTAGGCCCTCACGACCCGATGAGCTGCTCCTTAACCCTTTAACCTCTATATTCTCTCGCCAATACCCTCCTCATTAGGCCTTCGACGACCCGGTGGCCTGCGATGTAGGCCGCGGGCATTTTAAGCAATTATCGAACATTGTACTCGGCGCCTCCCCAATCGCTTCGGGGGAAACGCGAATCAATTTCTCCCGACACCCTTCGATAAAACGTCGAAAACGACTCAAAGATTCACCTTTGGCAATACGGTCCCTCGCTCTCGCACCACTACCCCTGATATGTAAACCGGTTAAGAGGTGTCGCCCTTTCCCGGCATTCTTTGCGACGCGTGGCCGTGTCCTTTCGCCATCTTTGTCGTGTATTTTGAGTCGCGCTCATTTTCTACAGCTCTTTTGGGTTATTAGTCTACGCTGACACGCTTGCCGTACGGTTAGGCTTGTATGATATTTTGTCCGAAGCTATAGTAGCAGATAAGTATTTAGTGGATGAAATTAATTCGCTACTTGAGCAACTTGTAAATAGTCAGACGGATAAAAGCAGTTGAGTGAATTCGTTAAAGATTTCGTTATCTTGGAGAGTTCATGGAACAGGTAAGTATGCACCATGTGAAGTGTGTGCTAGATCTCTCTAATTGGAATTGAGCGATCGAGCAACCATTTTTCTAAAATGTTACATGGTAGACTGTTGAATAGGCCTATATGAGCTCGTATACGAAGAAAGTTTCCAATAGATGCACAAATTGCAACTTAACTCAGCACATTTTGCATGATTTTTCTTGGTTTTTCGATAATGGCAATAGTCACCGATTATTTCTCTTAATTTTATTAATTCTCTCTTACATCGTTTTTCATTATTGCTGGCTTTATTTTTTCGCACAGCTTTTATCCATTGAACTTGTGGAATTTTTCTGTGGATTGTTCATGGATTGACATTTTCAATCCATTCATCCATCCCTACTTCCATTCATCCATCCCTACATTCCATTCATCCATCCCCACATCCATTCCTTCATTCACCCTTCCGATCATCCATCTACCTATCCATTCAGTTCTTCATACATCTGTTCATCCATCCATCCATTTGTCCTTTCATTTCTCCATCTATTCATCCATCCACCCGTCCGTCTATCCATCCATGTATCACATTTACCCCTCCATCCACCACTTCAATAATGCTTTCATCGCTCCATCCATTTATCCATCCGTCTCTCCATTCATCTATCCGTACCTTCATACATCTATTTTTCATCCATCTTACAATTCATCTGTCTATCTCTGCATCCATACATCCATTCATCTAACCATCCATTCATCTAACCATCCATTCATCTAACCATCCATTCATCTAACCATCAGTCCACCTTTCTCTCAGTTTTTCCCTATATGCCTCTCTTCCTTTCTCCCTGCTTCCTTTTCCTTCTTTTCCCGCTTTGTTTGTCTTTCCAATATCGGAAACAGCACAGACTACAAACATTAATGTGGCCAATACGCATCTTCATTTTTCTCATTCTTTTCTTATTGTTTTGTTAGTCTTCGGGTTACAAATAACAATAAAGTGATTTGAATTGACGCTTGCAACTGCAGAGAGCGAATACTAGAACCCACAAAAGTCCAAAACGTGCTGTCCTGCTAGAAATAAACGTTCGCAATCATTTCGTCCACATCAGTATCTGATAGAACGAGTTATTAATTCCGATTTTTCGATCTATCGTGTGGTCGTCGCTCTTGACTGTTTGCCGCGGTCGTGATTCGTCAGCACTGCAGTATACGAGCCGCCGGGAAAGGCGCCGATTGCATCGGCCTGGAAAATCTGGGAGACGGAAGCGGAAAGGGAGAGCGGGGGAAGGCCTGGGACGGCGCGCGCCATTGCGCTAAATTGCCTCTGGGATTGCCTATAATGGCGGGTGATGGCAGGGATGACAATACGTCGGCCAACCGCGGCGCGGCGCCAATAACCAGCGACTTACGGAAGGCCCGAGAGGACGTGTGGGGGGGGGCTGGTCCCCCACTTCGACTCCGGGCTTTGTTGTTGGGGTCAATGTGGCTACGAGGATCTTGACGCCTTAGGAAATGCGCATCGACCCTCTGCCACTTTCTTACTTGCTCACTCTCATCGTTTCAACGTGTGGCCGGGACTTTATGAGGCGCATTTATACAAAGAAGCATTCGTAAATGAATGAAGTTCAATGGCGGTTCAGTTGGTCCGCGGGGGTTTTCTGCTCCGACGCCCGTTCGAGTCTCCGGTGTATATTCATTAAAAATTGTACAATTATTGATGGTGCCATTATTATATGCTTGCATGTACATACGACGTGTATCCAGTGCAAAAATGCTTCAATATTAATGTATGTAATTATGTAAATAAAGACATGCAAACATATTGTACAAACATAGGCTACTTTATATAACTTAAATTACGCAATTGCAAACATGACCAACATGACTGTGTATTTGGTCAGTAAAATTAGAAGCACCGCAAGAACACCCTGACAGTATAATCTAATTATAGGCCAGAGCAAAGCCAGGAACCTCTTCACGTCTTTCCATTCTTTGTAGGTCTGCTCGCTAAAGGCCATTTTCCCTTGGGATGCTATAGCACTTGAAGTGCTACTGAACGGCCACGACTATGAGTGGCTCAATATAAATTCAAAATTACTAGACATCACAATACAGGAACAAAAGACGGAAGTCGAGCTCAGATAAAGGAATACATTAAATTGGATGCAGCACTGCATGGGAGTCGTTGAGTGACGGTCCGCAGCAGCAGCTGCAGGCGAAAGTTGGTTAGAACAATGCGACCAATACAATGGAGTAGGCGATGAGCAAAATTGGAGTCTCCCTTTCTCTAGCAGACTACAATGGTCGCCAACCGTAATGAACAA